>CM035172.1:46072208-46538482 GCA_020205615.1 Panax quinquefolius | reverse complement strand
ATTCATAACCAACTTTTTATGCGAATTCAAGTAACCAAACTACTAAAGTCAATTATTGTCATATCGCCATAAGTAAAGAGCCCCTAACCTTTCGTTGTTAACTTCCTTGTGTGGAATGCACCGGCTTTATTTCTTCAGCGACATCGTGAATGAAGATGGCAAGTTTATAGGTATCATTGTGAGGTGTTATCTAGGTTAAGGGATAGAAGTCACAGTTGGTATAAATGTGACGTCTTATCCAAGTTAGTGGAGCCGATAACGAGTCAACGCAACTAAAAGAGAAAGCGGCCGCAAAAAAATTATAATACCGGCGAGAGTAGTCATCGAGGCGGTGACAACAAGCGTGGAGGGAATCAACGGGCGGATATGGTAACCACTTCGGTGGTAATCGAGGGCCAAAATAATAAGAATGGATATTTCAAGAAGGAGATTCAACAATGATGGAAAGACGTCGGCACCAACACCTTGTTAAGGAAGGAGAAGGACCACCTATTATATGTTTCAAATGCGAGAGAGGGACACATTAGTCCCGAATCACGCCATGCCATTCAAAAACATGTTATAATTATGGAAGAAGGTCACTTAGCTTCGATTTTGTCGTTCTGAGGACAAATTCAACTAGGATGGTGGCACCAAAGTGGATACGGACAAAACAAAAGTCGTTGGTTTTAGGAAGTGCATTTTTCATGACTTCTCAAAAGCGAGTAAACCGAATCGAAGTTAGCACGGGTTAGTTAATTATAAATTGCGCTAAGTCTATACCTTATAAGATACTGGGTTCTACCCATTATTTTATCTCTCTGCTTCATGTTCAACGTTTAAATTTGACTCCTGAGAAGTTAGACTTTGACTTATTAGTTGAAACTTCGTTAGTAGGAACCTTCGTTACTCTCCAATGTTTATTAATCTTGTTGTTTCAAATAAACACTTTCACGATCTTATCTCTTTGAAAATACTTGCCTTTGAGGTAATTTTTGAAAATGATTGATTAACCACTCATTATTCTTTTTTGTAAGGTTGTTAGCTTTCCATATTCCTAACCAACCCGTTATACGAATTCAAAGTAACCAAACCCTAAAGTTAATCATTTGTTATATCAAGCCATAAGTAAAGAGCCCCGAACCTTTCGTTGTTGACTTCCTTGTGGAATGCAAGGCAAAGTAAGCTTTTACTTCAGCGACATCGTGAATGAAGATGGCAAGTTTATAGGTATCATTGTGAGGTGTTATCTGGGTTAAGGGATAGAAGTCACAGCTTGGTATAAATGTGACGTACTATCCAAGTTAGTGGAGCGCCGATAACGAGTCAACGCAACTAAAAAGAGAGCACCGGCAAAATTATAATACAATGAGAGTAGTCATCGGCGGTGACAACAAGCGTGGAGGGAATCAACGGGCCAGATATGGTAACCACTTGGTGGTAATCGGGGCCAAAATAATAAGAATGGATATTTCAAGAGAAGGAGATTCAACAATGATGGAAAGATCGCCAAATCGACCAACACTGTTGTTAAGGAAGGAGAAGGACCACCTATTATATGTTTCAAATGCGTGAGGAGAGGGACACATTAGTCCCGAATCAATGGCGATCCAAAACATGTTATAATTATGGAAGAAGGTCACTTAGCTCGATTTTGTCGCTTCTGAGGACAAATTCAACTAGGATGGTGGCACCAAAGCAAGCGGATCTGGACAAAACAAAGTCGTTGGTTTTAGGAAGTGCATTTTCATGACTTCTCAAAAAAGTAAGTAAACCTAACGTTATACGGGTTAGTTAATTATAAATTACGAAGTCTATACCTTATAAGATACCGTTCTACCCATTATTTTATCTCTCTTGCTTTAGTGCTCAACGCTTAAATTTGACTCTGGAGAAGTTAGACTTTGACTTATTGGTTGAAACTTCGTTAGTAGGAACCTTCGTTACCTCCACTGTTTATTAATCTTGTTGTTTCAAATAAACACTTTCACGATCTTATCTCTTTGAAAATACTTGCCTTTGAGGTAATTTTTGAAAATGATTGATTAACTACTCATTATTCTTTTTGTAAGGTTGTTAGCTTTCATATTCCTAACCAACCTGTTATACTTAATTCAAAGTAACCAAACCCTAAAAGTTAATCATTTGTTATATCAAGCCATAAGTAAAGAGCCCCGAACCTTTCGTTTTGTTGACTTCCTTGTGTGGAATGCAAAGTCAAGCTTGCAGTAGGCGACATCGTGAATGAAGATGGCAAGTTTATAGGTATCATTGTGAGGTGCTATCTAGGTTAAGGGATAGAAGTCACAGCTGGTATCAATGTGACGTCTTATCCAAGTCTTGGATGAGAGTCACAGCTTTGAATGATATTTCTATTATTAATAAATTTCCTGGCGTATTCATGAAGACTTCTTAGCCTACTTAGAGCGTGAAATCAAATTTTGTATTGACCCCAGTACAAAACCCATTTCTTAAACCCTCAAATATTTCGTCAACTAAAAATGCATGCTTACGAGGATTATGATGAAAGTCATAATAAAAGTATAGAACTGATGAAAATCATGGGTATATGAAGTATTAGTAAGTTTTATGATGAGTTATGTGGTTATTATGTGAAAACATGAAAGTTTCTTAGAAATCACAAAGGGTTGAAAAATTAGATTTTGGTGAAAAGCGTAACATGAAATTCAATTGACCATATCTCCTATTATATTTAGAATTTTTGAATGTGGTCAAGTCCTAGAGTTAGATCTATGAGTTACCTAACTAATCCAAGTGGAATTACTGGAAAAGGTGTTGTAGATTTTTGTGTGGACTGATTTTAGCAAAGGAGTGCAAAGCTGCAAAAATCGAAAAAAGTCGCTGCCATGATTTTAGAGGGGGCTGTTTCGGCCACTTAAATTATGAGAAAAATTCTGGCCTTTTGGGACATGAAAGTATATGGTATAAAGTACCTCCTGTCCAAAAAATGAGCTCATTACGACTTAAAATGAGCAAGTTATGACTATTTCAATATTTAGGTTTTTCCTGATTTAAAATGCTATAACTGTAGTTCTATAACTCCAATGACCATGAAATTTAAACTAGAAGCTCACGTTAACATGTGTAAGGTCCTGCCAAGATTTGGGAATTTTTGGAGTTAAACTTGAGGTAGCTAATTTCTTAAGGAATTAATTAGAAATTGATTTTTTAAAAATAGTAAATGAATTTTAAAAATTCGAGAAAAAATATATTTTCATTATGGGACTATATTATGCTAAATCCTTAAAAGAAATATTTTTGGGACTGATTTAGTATTTTCATGAAAATAGTTTAATTCTGAACATATGAGTTAAATATGTTATGTGAAGTATGAAAGTTGAAAATAGGATTTTGTATGGCTGAAATCCCATATAGAGTATATGCATATTTTTTTTCGAGGGATTTGATAATTGGTGATGATATCTTTATGAGTATGACATTTTTGAATGATTAAATGCATTATATGGTAAAAGCGTAAACAATTGAGATAAATTGTTTATAAATTTAAGTAAGTGATTAAAATATTGTTATAATATTAATGATATTAGATTATGAGATTATTAAGTGATTGATAACATGGGGATATTCATTGAATCCTCGGATAAATTATATTATAAATGCTTATCCTTTATCTCATTTGATTGATTCTTTATATCATTATCCCTATGTTTATATATTATCATTTCAAATTAAAAGGTATAGATGCATGGACTTCGTAGATGGATTTGGTATGATTATGAAGGATTGTTCTATAATCATAACCGTAATTGAAAACACAATTATCTTTGGTAGTAGTGCATGGATAATTTATGGTCGTGATATTAATGAATACACAATTATCTTTGGTAGTAGTGCATGGATAATTTGTGTGTAAGACCCAAATTTTATAAATAAAGATGAATTTTTTCTATAAATATTATTTTTGAATATTATGGAAAAATTTGATATAATGTTATAGTTGTGGGTAATATTTATAAATTTTGCAAAGTATGCAAGATTGTTATAAAATATTCGTTTGGTCGGGAATATTCTTTTTGTTGTGGAATATTCGCATAATGGCTCAATCATTGCAGACCCAATAATGTAATTATTAGCCGGATTGAGAAAACGACAAAAAATATTTTTATAAAAATAACTATGGAGGTGTTACCGTTAAAACTGTTGAACTACCCTAATGGGTAAAAGTACAAAGAATACGCGTAGTTGCGATAAGAAGACACCAGTATTGATTATTGATGCTTACGCGAGAAGTCACCAAATTTATGCTCAATTATTACACAAAGAATTCACGATCATATCTCTTATATTATTGATTCAATTATTGTCACAAGATCATCATATAATATGTTATAGTATTAAATCAATAATTGAGACGACAAGTTATAAATGATTAATAATTGTTGAAAGATTAAATATGTGGTTGAAAAAAAAAAATGATTTGTGGTAAGTTTGATTATTTTATGGGGGGCTCATATGTCATCATCTAAGAGTCTCTTCGTCAATAGTATTTACCTTCACAATAGTAATTACCTTCGTCCAATAAGTAATTACCCCTTGTGAATAGTATTTACCTTCGCCACATAGTAATTACCTTCACAATAAGAATTACCCTTGTGAATAGTATTTACCTTTGGAATAGTATTTACCTTCGTTATTAGTAATTATCTTTACCGAGATCGTCCGAACCACTTTGTCGCTTCACATTACAAAGCGCCGAACCACTTGTCGCTTCATTATATGTGCATCAAACCAATCGTCAAGCCACTTGCCTTTTCACACTAAGAGTGCTTCAAGCTAGAAATCTTCTATAAATAGAGGCCTGAGGCTTCATTATTTTTCACTTAATTCATTCAGCTATAGAGAGAAAGTATAGAGAGAATAAGAGAGAAAGAAGAAGAGTATTTTGTTACTACAATCGTCTGCAGATTCAATCTCCTACCAAATGTAAGGGTGTTATTCTTTCTTATTCATGAAGAGAACTGCTTGTTATTATCGCTTATTATTCTGCTTGGAATAACCCGTATAAGTGGTTTACCCTTATACTTGGTGACATTCTTCTATTATTCTCATTGGAACATCCTACATGCATGTGTTTTACACCGGACTGGTTCCGCTCTTTATTATTATTCTCATTGGAACATCCTCATGCAGGTTTTTACACCGGACCGGTTCCGCTCTTTATTATTCTGTTGGAACATCCTCGCTCAAGGTGTTTTACACCTGACTGGTTCCGCCTTTTATTATTCTGTTGAATATCCTATCATGTGTTTTTACACCTGATCGGTTCCATCTTTATTATTCTGTTGGAACATCCCGGCTTGGTGTGAATTTCAATTCGACCTCGTTCCCGTTATTTATTATTCAGCTGAATAACTCGTGCATCGCAAGGGCTCATCGTATGCATGGTGATTTCTTTTGTTATTCCATTCTTTATTATACCCAAATGGTTAAAACTTTGACTTATACTCCATGAAATTAGTAGAATATCCTCGATATTTGCTTTCATCCAAGATCTTTTCATGAAAATATTCTTCCGATCATTCTTGAATTTTACTCTACAAAACACAAAGATCATGTTGATAATTTGGACGTTAATAATTCTTGAACTTGTTTTATCAATTCTTATATCATTGTCATCATCCTCATGTTTATATTTTTTTCAAAGTCATCTGTGGCCAGAAGGTATGTAGATGGACTTGGTATGATTACGACTTGGAGACTATTCTGGTGTAATCATTTAACCGTAATGTTACAAATGATGTGATAAAAATCCTCGATGGCCAGAAGGCATTGATGGATAAGCTTGTTGGCATGATCACGACTATTAATGAATACAAAAATATTCTCGGCCAGTAGTACGATGAATAATTGTGGTCGCGATACTAAAGAATATCCTCGCCAGTAAATGCGGGGTGATTCGATGATGTGAAATATTTATTAAAATCGAAGTCTCGCCTATAAACAAGTGATGAAAAACCTTTTAAAACCTAAAAGATAGTAGACTTTATTTTCTACTTGACTCTTTTAAATGGATCAGATATTCACCGCAGCTTAAACCGGTCTGTCTATTGTATTTTATCGCTTTAACATTATTGAAGACTATTGATAATTTATTCGCATTATCTTAGTCATAATATTTCTTCTTGGGCTAGTTGAGCTCACCCTTTCTTTCACTGCTCTCTTCAGGAAATGATAATATAAATTTGGACGAGTCGGGAAACGAGTGATGGTCCCAAGATAAGCATTAGTAGTCCTCACTATTCGTAAAATAGTGTGATAATAATCAGATTGAGGACTTTTGTTTGAGTTTGTATAATATCTAGTAGATTTATATTTGTATTTAAACTCATGCTTTATGTCATATATTATACCTACGCTTATGTTAATAAGTTGTATTTAAATTACGTACTATGTAAGTGTCAATCCCAAGATGGGTGATGTATACCTAATTTTGGGGCGTCACAATTTGTGGTCGTGGATACTAATGAATACACAATTATCTTTGCCGTAGTGCATGGATAATTTGTGGTCGTGATACTAATGAATACACAATTATCTTTGGTAGTAGTGCATGGATAATTTGTGGTGCGTGATACTTAATGAATACACAATTATCTTTCGTAGTAGTGTATGGATAATTTGTGGTCGTGATACTAATGAATACACAATTATCTTTGGTCAGTAGTGCACGGATAATTTGTGGTCGTGATACTAATGAATACACAATTATCTTTGTTGCCGTAGTGCATGGATAATTCGCGTGGTCGTGATACTAATGAATATCCTCGCACGTAGTCAAGGTGGATGATTCGATGATATGGATTAATTATCGAAATTTGAGTCTCGAAAGAATGAAATATTAATTCACGGATGTGGTAAAGTCATCTTTGGCCAGTAGTGCATTGATAGACTTGGTATGATTATGACCACTGATTATTCTTAAGATAATCATTTACCGTAATTGAAAAACACGAATATCCTTAGCTAAGTAGGTACATGAATAATTCATGGTTGTGATTCTATTGTCGAGTCTCGATTATTATTTGTTTCACGCTTATATATCTTTGCCCTGTAGTGCGAAGATGAATTGTTAATAAATATCTTTGGCCCGTAGTGCAAAGATGAATTGTTAATGAATATCTTCGGCCTGATTGCAAAGATGAACTTAATATTTTCAACGATAAAGGTATTCAAGTTATCCTCACCTCTTTATCATACCAGTATTGCACTTACAATTTCGAAGGCTGAAATTCCATAAGGAGGGGAGATTGTGAGACCCCGTATTTTATCAATAAAGATTTAAATTTTGTCGAAATAATTTTAATATTATGGTGTGAATTTGAGATAATATTATAGTTGTGGGTAGTATTTATAAATTTTGCAAAAGTATGCAAGTGGTTATATTATATTCGATTGGTCTTAAGGAATATTCGATTTAAGGTGGAATATTCGTTATGCACTACCAATCATTGGTGGACCCAAAATGTAATTATTATTCGGATCGAGAAAAAGCGACAAAAATATTTTTATCAGAAATAACGGCGGAAGTTTTACCGGTTGATCTTGTTGAACTACTCTCTAGTAAAAATACATGTAATACGTGTGGTTGCATAAGTAGCACCTGGTATTGATTATTGATGCTTATGAGAGGTCACTTAAACAGTTTGATTCCATTATCACGATTAATAATATGAAATTATTATAATAATGGCACGACGTTTTGTTTTATTCGTATTATTAACGTAATAAAAATGTAAACATCTTTTATATAAAAATAGAATACTTTATTAAAGTTATTCTATAAATAGAATATATTATATTTTATTATGCATAGTGTTGCATAGTGTTTTCGCATAGTGTTTTGCGTCAGTATTGCATAGTGTTTGCATAGTAAAATATTTTTATATAAATAGAATATATTATATTTTATTTAAAGATTTTCTTTTAAACATGGGACCGTCAGATTAGTAATCACCGAGTTCATAGGATGGATTAGTTATTACATTCATTTTCCTATAAATAAAGCTCATTCCTTCATTATTTTCTTACGAATTCATCAAAACTCTAGAGAGAGAAATTATAGAGAGCTAGGTAGAGAAAAAATAGAAAGAAGAAAAAGTATTCGCTACTTCACTACTTTCATATTCAGCCTTTTACGGTAAGGGGTGTTATTCTTTCTTCTTGAAGAGAACTTCATTATTCCATTCACTATTATTCCTGGTATAACTCGTAAAAGTGACATACCCTATACATAACCCGTATATGCGGCATATCCTATACTTGGTGAAATCTTATTGTTATTCCATTCTTATTTATTCATTGGAATAACTTTGTGTAACATGATTTACCCTATACTTGGTGACATTCTTCTATTATTCATTTGGAACATCACATACACAGTGTTTTACAATTCGGACACTGGTCCGTCTTTATTATTCTGTTGGAACATCCTGTCAATGTGTTTTACACCTGACCGGTTCCGTCTTTATCATTACATTGGAATATCCCATGCATGTGTTACACGAGATCTGGTTCCATCTTTATTATTCTCGTTTGAAACGTCCTGGCAGTGAATTTCACCGACCGATTTGTTCCGTTATTATTCATTGGAATCTCCGTCCATCTGACCGCGTGGGTGATTTCTTTTGTTATTCCATTCTTTATTATACCACCAAGTTGGTTAAAACTTTGACTTATACTCCATGAAATTGTTAGAATATCCTTGATATTTGCGTTTCATCCAGAGATATTTTTCATGGAAATATTCTTCGATCATTCTTGAATTTTACTCTACGAAACGAGATCATGTTGACAATTTAGGCGTTAATAATTCATGGATTAAATAATTCTTGAACTTGTTTTATTGAATTATTATGTCATTGTCATCATCCTCATGTTATATTATGTTATCTTTGGTTTACGTGCATAGATGAACTTAGTATGATTATGACCGTGATCATTCTAGATAATCAACTTTCGATATAAATGATGTGACAAAAGTCCTCGTTGGCGTCTGTAATGCAAAATGGGATGGATAGTTTTGGTATGATTATGACCAGGTGATTGATTCGATAGTCATGACCATTGATAATTTGATGAAAATCCTTGGCCAGGTGAATGCAGGTGGGATGATTAGATGTGGTGGTTTATTTATTAAGTTTGAGTCTCAAATGATAAAATTGATGAAAACCTTTTAAAACCTAAAAGATAGTAGACTTTATTTTCTACTTGACTCTTTTAATGGATTACATATTCCTTTGTAGTTAACCGGTTGTCTATTGTATTTTATCGGTTTAACAATCATTGAGGCTAATGATAATTTATTACTGCATTATCTTAGTCATAATATTTCTTCTTTGGGCTAGTTGAGCTCACCCTTTCTTTCATTTGTTCTCTTCAGAAATGAGAACATATTTGAGACGAGTCGGGAGCGAAGTAATGGTCCGAGAGGATAGCATTAGTAGTCCTCGCTTATTCAGCAAATAGTGTTATAATAGTTGTAATGAGGACTCCTTTTGAGTTTTTATAATATCTAGTAGACAATATTTGTATTCAAACTCATGCGATTTATGTCGACATTATACCTACGCTTAGGTTAAGAAGTTGTATTTGAATTTATGTACCATGTAAGTGGCGACCCAAGATGGGTGGCGTATACCTAATTTTGGGGGCGTCCACAAGAGGACTGATTAGACTCGATGGAAAGATAGTGTTTAAGCTTATAAGGATACATTTAAACCTTAAGGCTCAAAAAGTGTTCCCCACTCCAAAGAATAATGAGGATGATTTAGATATGCAGTATGAATCCAAATCTCTCTCAACCATTTTTGAAAATTAGGTATACATCACCCATCTTGGGTCGCCGACACATGGTACGTAATTCAAATACAACTTATTAATACAACTCGCTGCATACAATACGACAAAACATAAACCGTGAGTTTGAATACAAATATTATCTACTAGAGATTATACAAACTCAAAAGGAGTCCTCATTACAATTATTATCACACTATTTCACGTAATAAATGAGGACTACTAATGCTATCCTTCCTCGACCATCACCTCCTCTCCCGACTCGTCCCAAATTTATATTCTCATTTCCTCAAGAGAACAAAGGAAAGAAAGGGTGAGCTCAACTAGCCCAAGAAGAAATATTACGACTAAGATAATGCAAAAATAAATTATCATTAGTCTCCAACAATGTTAAACCGATAAAATATAATAGACATCAAGTTTAATCATAGCAATGAACAAGCAATCCATTAAAAGAGTCAAGTAGAAAATAAAATCTACTATCTTTATGATTAAAAGGTTTTTCATCATCATATCACTAAGACTCACCTTTAATAAATATTCCACATCATCGAATCACCCCTCGCACTACTACCAAGGATATTCTTTAGTATCACAAACACAATTATCCATGCACTACGGCCAAGAATATTTGTGTATTCATTAATGGTCATGATCATGCCAACAATCGCCCATCAATGCACTACGCCAATGAGAACTTTTACCACATCATTTGTAACATTACTACCATGATTACACCAAATAATCCCTCGTCATAATCATACCAAGTCCATCTATGCACCACAAAAGCCATGATGACTTTCAACAAAATATAAAACACGAGGATGATGACAATGATATAAGAATTCAATAAAACAAGTTCAAGAATTATTTTATCCAGAATTATTAACGTCCAAATTGTCAACATGATACTGCTTTTGTAGAGTAAAATTCAAGAATGATCGTAAGAATATTTCCATGAAAAGATATCGACGAAGCGCAAATATCAAGGATATTCTACTAATTTCATGGAGTATGTAAGTCAAAACTTTAACCAACCGAGTATAATAAAGAATGGAATAACAAAAGAAATCACCATGCACGCAGATTCGTGACAGACAAAGTTATTCCAATGTAATAATAATAATAATTCAACCAGTCGTGCAAAATTTAACCCATTGCTGATGTTCCAAAACGTAATAATAAAGATTTTAACTAGTCCTGTGTAAACACATGCATGTGGTGTTCCAATGTAATAATAATAAGATTTTAACTGTGTCCCAACCCAAAAACACATGCATGTGATGTTCCAACTAATAATAATAAAGATTTTAACCAGTCCCATAAAACACATGCATACGATGTTCCAACAAAAATAATAAGAATGTCACCAAGTATAGGTAGATCGTAGATACACAAAGTTATTCCAATGTAATAATAAGAAATGGAATAACAATAGTTTTCTTCATGAATAAGAAAGAATAACACCCTTTACCGTAAAAAGAAACCGAATATAAAAGTAGTTAAGAAGAGTATATATACCTTCTTCTATCTCTCTATAGTCTCTCTCTATAGTTTCTCTCTCTAGAGTTCAAAGAATTGCAAAGAAAATAATGAAGGAATGAGCTTCTATTTATAGAAAAATGGAATCCATAAGAATTAACTCCATGAACTATCCATTGATTTATTTATTTAATCCGACGATCCATATTTAAAGCAAAATCTTTTAAATAAAATATAATATATTCTATTTATAATCTAATAAAACAAATAACTTTATAAAAGATTTTACTATGCAAACACTACGCAGCACTATGCAAAACACTATGCATAATAAAATATAATATATTCTAATTATTGTTTAATAAAATGTATAACTTTATAAAAGTATTCTGCTTTTATATAAAAAGATTTTACTATGCAAAATACTATGCATATCTTATGCAACACTATGCATAATAGAATATAATATATTCTATTTATAGAATAACTTTATAAAAGTATTCGCTTTTATATAAAAGATTTTCTCAGATTATTACATTAATAATACCAACAAAACCGAGTGACTTATCACTTAAGCATCAATAATCAATACCGCTACTACTATGCAACCACACGCCAGACATCGTATTTTTAACACCGGTGTTTCAACAGCTAACTGTAAAACTTCCGCCGCTATTTTCATAAAGTATTTTTGCTTTTCAATCCGACAATAATTCCGCTGTGGGTCCACCAATGATTGTGCCATTGCACTACTAATATTCCCATTAAAACGAATATTCCCCACCAATCTAATATTATATAACAACTCATGCATTTTGTAAAATTTATAAATATTACCCACAACTATTATATCAATTTCACTCCATAATATTCAAAATAATATTTATAGAAAATTCATCTTTATTCAAAAAGTTGGGTTTTACAATCTCCCTTCTTATGAAATTTCGCCTCAAATTAGGGTACGACTCGGTATATGTCAAGAGGTAAGGATACCTCGATTTCATTTCGATTCTAACTCCCAAGTCATTTCCTCAACATCGTGGTTTCTCCACAAAACTTCGACTTGAGGTATAACCTCGATGCGTAGAATATGTTCCTTCTTATCCAAGATTTGAACAGAACCTCTTCATACGCCAAATCTTCCGCTATTTCGTCCTGTTCCAACTCAATAATGTGGTTCTGTCTTCTTCATATTTACGTAATATGGATATGTGAAAAACGTTATGAACACGAGACATACTACAGAAAAAGTCGAAGTCTATAGCCACGCTTCTACTCGATCAAGGATTAAAATGGGTCGATGAATCGAGGATTGAGCTTTCCTCTTTCCAAATCTCATAACCCCTTTCCATGGAGCAACACGTAACAACACATGATCTCCTATATCAATTCCACGCCCTTTCGATGAAGATCAAGATAACTCTTTTGTCGATCTTGTGAGGTTTTTATACGCTGCCGGATCGTTTGAATCTTTTCCAGTAGTCATACGCACTCAACTCGGTCCCAACAACGCTGCTTCACCCACCTCATCCCAAAGATACCGAGAACGACACTTTCTTCCATACAACGCTCGAATGGAGCCATGCCAATACTTGCTTTGATAACCGCTGTTGTAGGAAAACTCCACCAATGGTAAGAACTTGTCCCAACTTCCTCAAATCAAGGACACAGTAGTCTTAATAGATCTTCAAGAGTTTGAATAGTCCTTCCAATCGTCCGTCTGTCTCGAGGATGATATATCGAAGCTAAATCAGAAAATCTGCGCTCATAGCTTTTTGCAAACCAACCCAAAATCGTGAAGTGAATCTTGGGTCTCGATCGTAAACTATGGATACCGGCATACCATGCAATCTTTACAACCTCGCTTATGTACATACGAGTAAGACGCTCAAGTGTATAAGTCTCTCGTGACGGTAAGAAATGAGCAGACTTGGTCAATCTATCAACAATGACCCAAATCGCATCTACGCCTCGAGAAACTTTGGGAAGACCAAGAATTAAATCCATGGTAATATGCTCCCACTTCCATTCTCGAATTTCAAGTGGTTGCAATGGACCTTTTACTACTTGATGTCTCGCCTTAACTCGCTGACATGTTAGACACCTCGAGATAAATGCCACTTCTCTCTTCATATCATTTCCACCAAAATGTATGTCAAGATCACGATACATTTTGGTACTCCCCAAGATGGATTGCAAAAATGGTGTGTTGTGCGCCCATCATGATTTTATACTTTAAATCGTGGTCGTTAGAACACAAAGTCCGGAGTCGACTCAAAGTATTCCTTCTTCATCGATTCTTGCTTCCCAAGATCGCACCTTCTTGCACTTTCTTTCTTCCTCATACGCATCGCCTCCGGATTCAGAATTTGAGCAAAGCTTTTAATTTTATCAATTAAAGTCTGTTCTACTCAGATATTTTCCATCATCACGTGGGTCCCTAGAGTCTTTATCTCTATCTCCATCCTTTGCAAGTCATACAAAATGGGCCTTTCATAATGACAATATTGCACTCGCATTCTTCGCATATGATCTTCTACTCAATGCGTCACCTACCACGCTCACTTTTCCGTGATGGTATTAGATAGTATGATCATAATCTTTCAAGAGTTCAAGCCAACGTCGTTGTCGCATGTTGAGTTCCTTTTGAGTGAAGAAATATTTGAGGCTTTTACGATCCGTAAAGATCTCCACTTTCTCCCCATACAAGTAATGCCTCCAAATCTTTAGTGCGAAGATAATAAATGCTAACTCTAGATCACGAGTAGGATAATTCCTCTCATATTCTTTGAGTTATCGTGAGGCATAGGCTATGACTTTCCCATGTTGCATGAGAACACATCCTAACCTTTCCCCAAGCATCATCAGAGATTACAAATCCTCCGAACCGTATGGTATTGTCGTAACAAAATAAATGAGTCTCCTCTCGAGTTCTTGAAAACTCTTCTCACATTCCTCGCCCAACCGAACTTCAGATCTTTCCGAGTCACCGAAAGTTAGTGGAGTAGCGATTCGAGAAACCCTTCACGAATCTCCGATAATAACCAAATAAGCCGAGAAAGCTACGTGATTTTGGTCATCGATTTAGGTTGCTTCCCACTTTCAATAGCTTCAATCTTTCTTGGGTCAACAGATATTCCACGACTTGATACCACGCGCCCAAGGAATGCTACTTCCTCGCCGTAACTCACATTTCTTCAACTTGCATAAAGCTTATATTCACGAAGCTTTTGGAGTATCACCAAGTGTTGCTCATGATCTTCACTAAGTTTTGAATATATGAGGATGTCATCAATAAAGACGACCACAAAGTGATCCAAATATTCCTTGAATACTCGGCTCATCATATCCAAGAAAGGGCAGTTAGAGCATTAGTCAATCCAAAGGACATGACTAGGAATTCATAATGTCCGACGAAGTTCGAAAGCCGCCTTTGAATGTCATCGCTCTAATCTTCAATCGGTGATATCCTAACGAAGATCAATCTTTGAAAAGAATTTGCTCTCAGAATCGTCAAACAGTCATCAATACGCGGGTAATGGGTACCTATTTTGATGGTGACATGATTCAACTCCCGATAATCAATACAAAGTCGATACTCCCATCTTTCTTCTTCACGAATGTAATGTGAGCACCCCAAGGAGAAGTACTAGATCTAATAAAACCAATGTCTAACAATTCGCAAATGCAATGAGTTTTAACTCCCGGTTAAATAGAGCCATTCGATATGGGATTTAGAAATGGGTTTTGTACGTGTTCAAGGTCGATACAAAATTCAATTTCACGCTCTGGGGTAGGCCGAAGTTCTTCAGTGAATACGCTAGAAATTCATTAACCATAGAAATATTATTCAAAACCGACGATTTTTTGTTTAGATCCGCGATACGAGCTAAGAAAGCTTGACATCCGCTTTTCAATAAACGAATAGCTTTATGGCTTGAGATGACAAGATTGATTTTAATGGTTTGGTTACTTGAATTCGCATAATAGGTCGATTAGGAATATGAAAGCTAACAACCTTACGAAAACAATCAATTTTTGTATGATGGGTAAGAAACCAATCAATCCCTAGAATTACATCAAATGCAAGTATTTTTAATGCAATAAGATCGATGTGTAATGTGTGGGTACCAACTTGAACCAAACAAGACTTATAAACCGTGGATGTAATGAAGGTTTCTCCCAACTGAGTTTCCACAGATAAGTCAAAGTCTAATTTCTCCTGAGTCAAATTTAATCATTGAGCACAAGTAGAGAAATAAAAGAATGGGTAGAACCCAGATCAAATAAAGTGTAGACTTCGCCAGAGTTTATGATAAACTTACCCGTGATGACCTCATTCGGGTTCCTTGCTTTCGGAGGTCACAACAAACGCCTCCTCAGACTACCGGGCTGACTTTTCAGGGACGCTTTGGTGCCTCCAACCTAGTTGAATTTGTCTTTGGTGAATGACAAAATTGGGCTAAGTGACCTTCTCTTCCACAATTATAACATGCTTTGACTAAGATCGCACAATTTGACCGATGTGTCCCTCCTCCGCATTTGAAGCATACGATAGTGGTCTTTCTCATTCCTTAACAACGCAATCAGTGCCGACGCTCTTCCATCATCAAATCTCCTCTTCGAAATATCCATTCTTATTGTTTTGGCCTTGATTACCACCGAAGTGGTTACCATTTATGGCCCGTTGATTCCTCCATACTTGTTGTCACCGCTCGATGATCGCTTCTCATCGGTATTATCATTTTGTCACCGCTTCTTTTTGTCATATTGACTCATATCGCGCTTCACCAATCGAGCCCTATTTACAACATCCTAATACAAACACGCTTTATGAGAAATAAGATGTTGACGATCTCCTGCTCGAGAGTTTCAAAATGGTTCCACCTACATTTTGATAGAGCCGCCTCGCATGTCGTTGCATGAATCAGATAAAAGCCTCCGAACATTCCATCATTCATCATTTGGTTAGTGTTGTTGTTTGCATGAGGATTGTCGCCTTCGATGCACATTATCCCGATTATTGATATGTGGTGAATCAACGATCACATGTGCTCTATTGCTATTCTCAACATTCTCTTGATGTCATTTTCGACATCGCCACAAAACAAGATGGGTGATGTTAATAAGTTGTATTTAAATTTCGTACCATAAGTGTCGACCCAAGAAGGGTGATGTATACCTAATTTTGGGGCGTCCACATTTGGTATCGAGCTTAGGATATGATCCCAAGCTAAGATGTGAGAATAGTACTAGGAGGGGAGAAATGGAATACCTTCGCTAGTATTTGACCTACCTAAGTTTATGTGATATTTTATCGGTTGGTCGAAGATAGTGATAATTTGTTACACGTCAATTAACCTTTGTTTTGTGGCAAGATTCTGAAAATGACATCCGAGAATGTTGAGAATAGCAATGGAGCGCAGCGATTGTTGATTCACCACATATCAATAATCGTGGATAATGTATCAGAAGGCGACAATCCTCAAGCAAACAACAACACCGACCAAATGACGAACGATCAAATGTTCGTGAGGCTTTATGCAATTTATGCAACAAAGAAAGCAGAAATGACTTCTCGCCCAAAACGTAGGTGGAAACAACGAAAAACTCTCTGCCAGGCCACCGCTAAACAATTTAAGGAGTCGGGACCACCGAGTTTAAGGGAGAGCCAAAACCACTTCTCGCGGAAGCATGGATAAAGCAGACACAAGATATTTGATGTCTTGGATGCTCCGAGAGCAAAGGTTCCTTTGCACGCTTTTATGTTAGCGCGAGAGAGCGGATTAATGGTGGAATCCAGAAACGTACTCAACCAAATTGCATCAAGATATCTTCGGGAGAAGTTCCAGAGTTGCTCAACGACAAATACTTTCCCGAAAGTATTCGCCATACGTGAAGGAGGTGGAGTTTATCAAGTCGAACAAAACAATATGACCGTGTCGCAATACGAGGCAAAATTTGCGGAGTTATCACGGTTGCATGGCCCCACTTGGTGGATAATGAAGAGAGAATGGCGCTAATGTTTTAAGAGGTTTGAAGTCGAGATACGCCAACATCTTATTTCTCATAAACCGTGTTTGTATTCAGATGTTGTAAATAGGCTCGCTTAGTGGAGCGCGATAATGAGTCAACGCATACTAAAAGAGAGCAAATTTAAGAAAAATTATAATACCAAATGAGAATAGTCATCGAGGTGGTGACAAACAAGCGTGAGGGAATCAACAGGCGATGGTAACCACTTCGGTGGTAATCGTACAAAACAATAAGAATGGACATTTCAAGAAAAGGAGATTCAACAATGATGGAAAGACGTCAAAGACCAAAGACCCATTGTTAAGGAAGGAGAAAGACCACCTATCATATGCTTCAAATGCGAGGAGAGGGACACATCATTCAAACCAAGCCGCCATGCCATCCAAAGCATGTTATAATTGGGAAGAGAAGGTCACTTAGCTCGATTTTTGCCATCAAGACAAATTACTAGGATGGAGGCACCAAAGGCCATCCTGTAAAATTCAAACCCAGAGCTGCAAGGGAGAGCATTTGTCAGCGACCTCCCAAAGAGCAAGGAATTCAATGAGGTCATCACGTAAGCTTATCATAAACTCTAATGAAGTCTATACTTTATTTGATACCTGCTTCTACCCATTCTTTTATTTCTCCTACTTGCGCCATCGATTAAATTTGACTCGAGAAATTAGACTTCGACTTATCTCGTGGAAACTCCGTTAGAGAAACCTTCATTACATCCACCGCTTATAAGTCTTGTTTGATTCAAATCGGTACCTCTCACATTACCCGTCGATCTTATTTCATTAAAATACTCAGATTCGACGTGATTCTGTGGATCGATCGTTAACTACTTATCATGCAAAAATTGATTGTTTTCGTAAGGTCATTAGCTTTTCATATTCCTAATCAACCTATTATGCGAATTCAAACGACCAAACCATTAAAATCAATCACTACTATCTCAAGCCATAAAGCTATTCGCTTATCGAAAAACTGATGTCAAGCTTTCTTAGCTCATGTCACGATTTAAATAAAAATACGCCAGCTTTAAACGATATTCCTATTGTTAATAAATTTCCGACGTATTCTCAAGAACTTCCGGCCTACCCCGTCAGAGCGTGAAATTGAATTTTGTATCGACTTTTGAACCCTAGATAAAACCTATTTCCAAAGCCCCATATCGAACGGCTCCTATCAACTTCGTGAGTTAAAGACCCAACCGCAGGAATTGTTAGACATCGGGCTTTATTCGCCCCCAAGACTTCTCCTCGGGGTGCTCCTGCTCTATTCGTGAAGAAGAAAGATGGGAGTATGCGATTTTGTATTGATTATCTGGAGTCAATCACGTCACCATCAAAAATAGGTATCCATCGCCACGATTGATGACATGTTCGACCACCAGTAAGGAGCCAAATTCTTTTCAAAGATCGATCTTCGCTCCGATATCACCAATTGAAGATTAGAACCAAATGACATTCCAAAGACGGCTTTAACTCCTAAGACGGACATTATGAATTCCTAGTCCATGTCCTTTGATCGACTAATGCCCCGCCGCTTTCATGGATATGATGAACCGAGTATTCAAGGAATATTTAGATCACTTTGTGGTCGCCTTTATTGATGACATCCTTATTTATTCCAAAAGCCGTGAAGATCATGAGCAACACTTGAGGTCGACACTCAAAAGCTTCGTGAATATAAGCTTTATGCCAAGTCAAGAAATGCGAAGTTCGCTCAAGAAGTAGCATTCCTCGGGCACGTGGTATCAAGTCATGGAATATCTGCTGACCCAAAGAAAGATTGAAGCTATTCAAAGCCGGGAACAACTCTAAATCAAAGGACCAAGCACGTAGCTTTCTTGCTTAGTTGGGTTATTATCTGAGATTCGTGGAAGGATTTTCTCGAATCGCTATTCCATCGACTCAAATTGACTTGAAAGATACAAAGTTCTATTGAGCGAAGAATGTGAGAAGAGTTTTCAAGAACTCAAGAGGAGACTTATTTCAAGACTGCTCGACAATACCATCCGCTCCTTGGAGGATTTGTCATCTACAAAGATGCTTCTGCAAAGGGTCGGGATGTGTTCTCATGCAACATGGAAAAGTAATAGCCTATGCCTCGCGACAACTCAAAGAATATGAGAGGAATTATCCTACTCATGATCTAGAGTCATACCGTTGTCTTTGCACTTAAAATTTGGAGGCATTACTTGTATGGGAGAAAAGTGGAGATCTTTACTTGATCATAAAAGCCTCAAATATTTCTTCACTCAAAAGGAACTCAACACGCGACAACGACGCTGGCTTGAATCGCTGAAAGATTATGATCATACCATCCAATACCATCCTCGAAAAGCGAACGTGTAGTCGACGATTGAGTAGAAAAATCATACGCAAGTACGAAAGAGTATATTGTCAACGCAAAGGCCCATTTTGTGTGACTTGCAAAGGATGGAGATAGAATTAAAGACTCTGTGGACGCATGTGATGATAGCGAGTATACGATAGTAGAACCGACTTTAATTGATAAAGTTAAAGTCGCTTCAAGCTACGCACTGAGTCGATGCGTATGAGGAAGAAAGTGCAAGAAGGTGCTAAGCCGAAGCAAGAATCGATGAAGAAGGAATACTTCGAGTCAACTCCGCACTTTGTGTTCCTAACGACCTCGATTTAAAGTATAATATCATGATGGAGGCACACAACACACCATTTGCAATCCATCTCGGGAGTACCAAAATGTATCATGATATTCGCCATACATTTTGGTGGAGCAATACGAAGAGAGAGATAGCGCCGCTTATCTCAAGGTGTCTAACTTGTCAACGAAGTTAAAGCGAGCATCAAGTACCAAAAGGTCCATCAGAACCACTTGAAATTCCGTAATGGAAGTGGGAGCACATTACCATGGATTTCACACGGCCTTCCTAAGGTTTCTCAAGGCATCGATGCGATTTGGGTCATTGTTGATAGTCGACCAAGTCCGCTTATTTCTTACCGATACGAGAAACTTATACACTTGAACGCCTTCGTCAGATGTACATAAACGAGATTGTAAGACCGCATGGTATGCCTAAGATCCATAGTTTCGATCGAGACCCAAGATTCACTTCACGATTTTGGGTTAGTTTGCAAAAAGCTATGGGCACAGATTTCACGATTTAGCTTCTAAGATATCATCCTCGATTTGACGGACAATCTGAGAGGACTATTCAAACTCAAGATCTATTAAGACTCAGGTCCTTGATTTCAAGGGGAGTCGGGACAAGTTCTTACCATCGTGGAGTTTTCCTACAACAACAAAGCTTATCGCTAGTATCGCATGGCTCCATTCAAGCCGCCAGATGGAAGAAAGTGTCGTTTCCAAAGATGCTGGGATGAGGTGGGTGAAGCAACGTTGTTGGGACCGAGTTGCACGTATGATGACTACGGAAAAGATTCAAACGATCCGACAACGATAAAAACCTCACAAAATCGACAAAAAGAGTTATGTCCGATCTTCATCGAAAGGACGGGAATTCGATATAGGAGATCATGTCATTAAGAGTCGCTCCATGGAAAGGAGTTACAAGATTTGGAAAGAGAGGAAAACTTAACCCTCGATTCATCTGGCCCATTTTAATCCTCGATCGAGTAGGAACCGCGGCCTATAGACTCGCTTTTACCGCCAAATACGTCTCGTGTTTCATAACGCTTTTCACATATCTATGTTACGTAAATATGTGAAAGACCCGAACCATATTATCGAAGTTAGAACCGATTTAAATAGCGGAAGATTTGACGTATGAAGAGGTTCCTGCTCAAATTTTGATAAGAAGGAACATATTCTACGCCCAAGGTTATACCTCAAGTCAAAGTTTTGTGGAGGAACCACGATGTCGAGGAAATGACTCAGGGAGTTAGAATCAAATGAAATCAAGGTATCCTTACCTCTTCGACATACCAGTATCGCACTTCTAATTTCGAGGGCTTAAATTTCATGTTAAGGGAGGTCAGAAGACCCTAACTTTTATAAATAAAGATGAATTTTTCTATAAATATTATTTTTGAATATTATGGAATAAATTTGATATAATGTTATAGTGGGTAATATTTATAAATTTTGCAAAGTATGCAAGTTGTTATAAAATATTCGTTTGGCTCTGGGAATATTCTTTTGTTGGGAATATTCGCATAAATGGCTCAATCATCAGTGGACCCCATAATGTAATTATTGTTTGATCGAGAAAACGACAAAAATATTTTATAAAAAATAACGGAGGTGTTACCGTTAAAACTGTTGAACTACCCTAAGTAAAAAGTACAAAGAATACGCTGTGGTCGCATAAGAAGACACTCAGATTGATTATCGATGCTTACGCGAGAAGTCACTTCACCTATGCTCAATTATCACTACAAAGAATTGTTGCGATCATATCTCTTATATTATTGATTCAATTATTGTCACAAGATCATCTCAGATAATATGTTATAGTATTAAATCAATAATTGAGACGACAAGTTATAAATGATTAATAATTGTTGAAAGATTAAATATGTGTTGATGAAAAAAAATGATTTGTGGTAAGTTTGATTATTTTACGGGGGCTCTATATGTCATCATCTAAGAGTCTCTTCAATAATAGTATTTACCTTCATCAATAGTATTCACCTTCACAATAATAATTACCCTTGTGAATATATTTACCTTCATCAATAGTAATTACCTTCGCCAATAAGAATTACCTTGTGAATAGTATTTACCTTTAATAGTATTTACCTTCGCTAATAGTAATTATCTTTACCGCACGCCGAACCACTTGTCGCTTCACATTACAAAAGGCCGAACCACTTGTCGCTTTTCACACACAAAGGCCAAACCACCGTCATTCACTTCACTTGCTTTTCACATACTAAAGAGTGCTAAGTGTAGAAATCTTCTATAAATAGAGGCCTAGGGCTTCATTATTTTCACTTAATTCATTCAAGCTATAGAGAGAGAAAGTATAGAGAGAATAAGAGAGAAAGAAGAAGAGTATTTTGTTACTACACCGCCAGCAGATTCAATCTCCTACCAAATGTAAGGGTGTTATTCTTTCTTATTCATGAAGAGAACTGTTGTTATTCCATCGCTTATTATTCTCGCTGAATAACCTCAGATAAGTGGTTTACCCTATACTTGGTGACATTCTTCTATTATTCTTGGAACATCCTGCTCATGGTTTTTACACCGACCGGTTCCGCTTTTATTATTATTCTGCTGGAACATCCTCGCTCAGTGTGTTTTACACCCACCGGTTCCGCTTTTTTATTCTTCGCTGGAACATCCTGCTCAGGTGTTTTTACACCTGACCGGTTCCGCCTTTTATTATTCTGGCTGAATATCCTATCTGTGTTTTTACACCGGATCCGTTCCATCTTTATTATTCTGTTGGAACATCCTGCTTGCGCGAATTTCACCGACCGGTTCCGTTATTTATTATTCTCGCTGAATAACTCCGCTCTGTAAGCCTATCGCATGCATGGTGATTTCTTTTGTTATTCCATTCTTTATTATACCCAAATTGGTTAAAACTTCGACTTCTATACTCCATGAAATTAGTAGAATATCCTCGATATTTCATGCTTTCATCCAAAGATCTTTTCATGGAAATATTCTTCCGATCATTCTTGAATTTTACTCTACAAAACAAAGATCATGTTGATAATTGGACGTTAATAATTCCTCGATAAAATAATTTTGAACTTGTTTTATCAATTCTTATATCATTGTCATCATCCTCATGTTTATATTTTTTTGAAAGTCATCTCAGTGGCCCAGAAGTGCATATGATGGACTTGGTATGATTACGACATTGTGAGACTATTCTTGTAATCACGAATCCGTAATGTTACAAATGATGTGATAAAAATCCTCAATGTCAGAAGTGCATCGATGGACGCTTGTTGGTATGATCATGACCATTAATGAATACACAAATATTCTCGCCCGTAGTGTATGAATAATTGTGGTCGTGATACTAAAGAATATCCTCGTCGAAAAGGTAAGGTGATTCATGATGTGAAATATTTATTAAAGTCGAGTCTCACTTATAAACAAAGATGAAAACCTTTTAAGACCTAAAAGATAGTAGACTTTATTTTCTACTTGACTTTTAAATGGATCAGATATTCCACCGCAGCTAAACCGGTCATGTTCATCAGTATTTTATCGCTTTAATATTATCAAGACTATTGATAATTTATTCTCGCATTATCTTAGTCATAATATTTCTTATCGGGCTAGTTGAGCTCACCCTTTCTTTCACCGCTCTCTTCTTGAAATGATAATATAAATCGGACGAAGCCTGTAAACGAGTGATGGTCCTCAAGATAAGATTAGTAGTCCTCACTATTCTCAGAAAAATAAAGTGTGATAATAATCGATTGAGGACTTTTGTTCGAGTTTGTATAATATCTAGTAGACGATATTTGTATTTAAACTCACAGCTTATGTCGATTGCATACCTATGCTTATGTTAATAAGTTGTATTTAAATTTGCATCACGTAATTATGGTGTCGGCCCAAGATGGGTGATGTATACCTAATTTTGGGGCGCCACAATTTGTGGTCGTGGATACTAATGAATACACAATTATCTTTTCGTCAGTAGTGCATGGATAATTTGTGGTCGTGATACTAATGAATACACAATTATCTTTCGTCAGAAGTGTACGGATAATTTGTGGTCGTGATACTAATGAATACACAATTATCTTCGGCCGTAGTGCATGGATAATTTGTGGTCGCGATACTAATGAATACACAATTATCTTTGGGTCAGTAGTGTATGGATAATTTGTGGTCGTGATACTAATGAATACACAATTATCTTTGGTAGTAATGGATAATTGTGTGGTCGTATACTAATGAATATCCTCACCTAGTAGAAAAGGGGATGATTCGATGATATGGATTAATTATTGAGCCGAGTCTCAAAGAATGAAATATTAATTCATGGATGTGGTAAAAGTCATCTTTGGTCGTAGTGCATTGATAGACTTGGTATGATTATGACCACGGATTATTTGTATAATCACACGACCGTAATTGAAAACACGAATATCCTTAACTAAGAAAGGTACATGAATAATTCATGGTTGTGATACTATTAAGTCGAGTCTCAGATTATTTGTTTAATGCTTATATCTTTGGCCAGTAGTGCAAAGATGAATTGTTAATAAATATCTTTGGCCCAGTCAAAGATGAATTGTTAATTTAATATCTTCGCCGGGATTGCAGAAGATGAACTTAATATTTTCAACGATAAAGGTATTCAAGGTATCCTCACCTCTTTATCATACCAGTGCATCGCACTTAATTTCGAGGGCGAAATTCCATAAGGAGGGAGATTGTGAGACCCTGATTTTATCAATAAAGATTTAAATTTTGTAAAATAATTTTTAATATTATGGTGTGAATTTGAGATAATATTATAGTTGTGGGTAGTATTTATAAATTTTGCAAAGTATGCAGTTGGTTATATTATATTCGATTGATTGGTGAATATTCTAGGTTTAGCAGTGGAATATTGCATAACTACCAATCATCATTGGTGGACCCTCATTAATGTAATTATTGTTTATCGAGAAAACGACAAAAATATTTTATCAAATAATCATGGAAGTTTTACCGCTGATATCGTTGAACTACTCGGTAGTAAAATACAAAGAATACGTGGTCGCATAAGAATACACCAGACGATTATCGATGCTTATGTGAGAGGTCACTCACTTTTGATTCCATTATCACGATTAATAATATGAATTATTATAATGATAATGACGCTTTGTTTTATTCGTATTATTAACGTAATAAAATGTAAAACATCTTTTATATAAAATAGAATACTTTATTAAAGTTATTCTATAAATAATATATTATATTTTATTACGCATAGTGTTGCATAAGTGTTTTTGCATAAATAGTTTTGCAGATAAGATCAAGATAAAGGTTTGCATAGTAAAATATTTTATATATAATAGAATATATTATATTTTATTTAAAGATTTTTCTTTAAATATGGACCGTCAGATTAAAGTAAATCAATCTGACCGCTCATGGATTAGTTATTATGCATTCCATTTTCCTATAAATAAGTTTCATTCCTTCATTATTTTCTTACGTAATTATCAAACTCTGTAGAGAGAAATTATAGAGAGAAGTGTAGAGAGAAAAATAGAAAGAAGAAAAAGTATTCTCGCTACTTCACTACTTCTATATTCGCCTTTTACTTAGTGGGTGTTATTCTTTCTCTTCGAAGAGAACTTCGTTATTCCATTCACTATTATTCTCGCTGAATAACCTCGTAAAAGTGACATACCCTATACATAACCCGTATATGCGGATATCCTATACTTGGTGAAATCCTTATTGTTATTCCATTCTTATTTATTCTGGCTGGAATAACTCGTATACGCTATTTACCCTATACTTGGTGACATTCTTCTATTATTCATTAGAACATCCTGCGTCTGTTTTACACAGGACTGTTCCGCTCTTTATTATTACTCATTGGAACATCCTGTCATGTATTTTACACGGACCGGTTCCGCCTTTATCATTCTCGTTGGAATATCCTATTCCGTGTGTTTTACACCAGATCCGGTTCCATCTTTATTATTCATTTGAACATCCTGCTTGCGAATTTCACCGACCGTTCCGTTTATTATTATTCTGCTGAATAACTCGTCCATGCAATCTGCATGCGTGGTGATTTCTTTTGTTATTCCATTCTTTATTATACCCATTGGTTAAAAACTTTGACTTATACTCCATGAAATTAGTAGAATATCCTTGATATTTCGTTTCATCCAAGATCTTTTCATGGAAATATTCTTCCGATCATTCTTGAATTTTACTCTCTGAACAAAGATCATGTCGACAATTTAGACGTTAATAATTCATGGATTAAATAATTCTTGAACTTGTTTTATTGAATTATTATGTCATTGTCATCATCCTCATGTTATATTATGTTATCTTTGGCTTACGTGCATAGATGAACTTAGTATGATTATGACCGTGGATCATTCTTGTATAATCATGACTTGATATAAATGATGTGACAAAAGTCCTCGCTGGCCTGTAATGCAAATGATGGATAGTTTTTTGGTATGATTATGACCAGGGGATGATTCTAGATATAGTCACGACCATTGATAATTTGATGAAAATCTTCGATAGTACGGGGATGATTAGATATGGTGGTTTATTTATTAAGTCGAGTCTCGCCGATAAAATTGATGAAAACCTTTTAAAACCTAAAAGATAGTAGACTTTATTTTCTACTGACTTTTTAATGGATTACATATTCCGACGAAGTTAAACCGGTTGTCTATTGTATTTTATCGCTTAACATCATTGAAGGCTAATGATAATTTATTCGCATTATCTTAGTCATAATATTTCATCGGGCTAGTTGAGCTCACCTTTCTTTCACTTATTCTCTTCGTGAAATGAGAACATAGCCGGGACGAAGCCTGGGAACGAAGTAATGGTCCGGAGAGGATAAGATTAGTAGTCCTCGCTATTCTGTAAAATAGTGTTATAATAGTTGTAATGAGGACTCCTTTTGAGTTTTTATAATATCTAGTAGACAATATTTGTATTCAAACTCACGCTTTATGTCGTATTGCATACGGCATGCTTAGGTTAGTAAGTTGTATTTGAATTTATGTACCATGTAAGTGGCGACCCAAGATGGGTGACGTATACCTAATTTTGGGGGCGTCACAAGAGGACTGTTAGACTCGATGGAAAGATAGTGTTTCGCTTATAAGGATACATTTAAACCTTAAGGCTCAAAAAGTGTTCCCCACTCCAGCAATAATGAGGATGACGAGATTGTACAGGCCGCCAATCCAAATCTCTCAACCATTTTCCATGATGAATTGCCTCCATAAGTCTTCTGCCTATGAATTCATGATAGAGACCCTTCTAAAGCCTTTAAATGACATGCTGATTTGAAAATTATGACGCCCCCAAAATTAGGTATACATCACCCATCTTGGGTCGTCAGATACATGGTACAGAATTCAAATACAACTTATTAATACAAATCGCCGCACAATACGACAAAACATAAACCGTGAGTTTGAATAAAAATATTATCGACTAGAGATTATACAAACTCAAAAGAAGTCCTCATTACAATTATTATCACACTATTTCACGTAATAAGGAGGACTACTAATGCTATCCTCTCGGACCATCACTCCGCTTCCCCGACTCGTCCCAAATATATTCTCATTTCAAAGAGAACGGTGAAAGGAAGGGTGAGCTCAACTAGCCCAAGAAAAAATATTATGACTAAGATAATGCAAAATAAATTATCATTAGTCTCCAACAATGTTAAACCGATAAAATATAATGACATCAAGTTTAATTGCAATGAACAAGCAATCCATTAAAAGAGTCAAGTAGAAAATAAAATCTACTATCTTTTATGATTAAAAGGTTTTCATCACCGTTATCAAATGAGACTCAAATTTTAATAAATATTCCACATCATCGAATCACCCTCGCACTACTACTACAAGGATATTTTTAGTATCACAAACACAATTATCCACGCACTACGGGCCAAGAATATTTGTGTATTCATTAATGGTCATGATCATGCCAACAATCTGTCCCATCAATGCACTACGGCCAATGAGAACTTTTACCACATCATTTGTAACATTACTACCATGATTACACCAAATAATCCCTAATCATATCATCATACCAAGTCCATCTATGCACTACAAAAAGCCACGTATGACTTTCAACAAAATATAAACACGAGGATGATGACAATGATATAAGAATTCAATAAAACAAGTTCAAGAATTATTTTATCCAGAATTATTAACGCCCAATTTGTCAACATGATACTCGCTTTTGTAGAGTAAAATTCAAGAATGATCGTAAGAATATTTCCATGAAAAGATATCGATGAAGCGCAAATATCAAGGATATTCTACTAATTTCATGGAGTATAGAAGTCAAAACTTTAACCAACCGAGTATAATAAAGAATGGAATAACAAAAGAAACCACCATGCATGCGGTATTTCGTGATGACAAAAGTTATTCCAACAGAATATAATAACGGAACCAGTGTCGTGCAAAATTTGCAATCGACTGTGATGTTCCAATGTAATAATAAAGATTTTAACTAGTCCATGTAAAACACATGCATGTGGTGTTCTAACAGTAATAATAATAAGATGGAACCAGGTCCGTAAAAACACACGCATGTGATGTTCCAACTAATAATAATAAAGACGGAACTGTGTCCTGTAAAACACACGCATATGATGTTCCAACAAAATAATAGAAGAATGTCACCAAGTATAGGGTAGATCATGATACAAAAGTTATTCCAACAAAATAATAAGAAATGGAATAACAATAGTTCTCTTCATGAATAAGAAAAGAATAACACCCTTTACCGTAAAAAAGAAACTCAATATAAAAGTAGTTAAGTAAGAATACCTTTCTTCTATCTCTATAGTCTCTCTCTATAGTTTCTCTCTCTGTAGTTCAAAGAATTAAGTAAGAAAATAATGAAGGAATGAGCTTCTATTTATAGGAAAATGGAATGCATAAGAATTCAATCCATGTACTATCCCAGATTGATTTACTTTAATCTCGACGATCCATATTTAAAGTAAAATAAAAAATATAATATATTGTATTTATAATCTAATAAAACTAATAACTTTATAAAAGATTTTACTATGCAAACACTATACGCAGCACTATCATGCAAACACTATGCATAATAAAATATAATATATTCTAATTATTGTCTAATAAAATAGATAACTTTATAAAAGTATTCGCTTTTATATAAAAGATTTTAATATGTAAAATACTATGCAGATTATATTATGCAACACTACTGAATAATAGAATATAATATATTCTATTTATAGAATAACTTTATATAAAAGTATTCGCTTTATATAAAAAGATTTTCTGTATTATTACATTAATAATACCAACAAAACCGGAAGTGACTTATCACTTAAGCATCAATAATTAATACCGTAAGGCTACTATGCAACCACGCCAGACATCGCATTTCTTTTAACACCGGGTGTTTCAACAGCTTAATCGGTAAAACTTCCGCCGTTATTTTCATAAAGTATTTTTGTCATTTTCTTAATCCGACAATAATTCCGCTAGGGGTCCACCAATGATTGTGCCATTGTACTAATATTCCCCGTTAAAACGAATATTCCCTACCAATCGAATATTATATAACAACTTCAGTGATTTTGTAAAATTTATAAATATTACCCATAACTATTATATCAATTTCACTCTATAATATTCAAAAATAATATTTATAGAAAATTCATCTTTATTCAAAAAGTTGGTTTTACAATCTCCCTTCTTATGAAATTTCAGCCTCGAAATTTTGGGTACGTGATCGGTATGTCAAGAGGTAAGGATACCTTGATTTCATTTCATTCTAACTCCCAAGTCATTTCTCAACATCGTGGTTTCTCCACAAAACTTTGACTTCGAGGTATAACCTCGAATGTAGAATATGTTCCTTCTTATCCAAGATTTGAACAGAACCTCTTCATACGCCAAATCTTCCGCTATTTCGTCCGATTCCAACTTAATAATGTGGTTCGGGTCTTCCACATATTTACGTAATATGGATATGTGAAAAACGTTATGAACACGAGACATACTTGGCGGTAAAAGCGAGTCTATAGGCCACGCTTTCTACTCGATCAAGGATTAAAATGGGCCGATAAATCGAGGATCGAGCTTTCCTCTTTTCCAAATCTCATAACCCCTTTCCATGGAGCAACACGTAATAACACACGATCTCCTATATCGAATTCCACGCCCTTTCGATGAAGATCAAGATAACTCTTTTCATCGATCTTGTGAGGTTTTTATACGTCACGGATCATTTGAATCTTTTCAGAGTCATACGTATCAACTCGGGTCCCAACAACGCTGCTTCACCCACCTCATCCCAAAGATAATCGAGAAATCGACACTTTCTTCCATACAACGCTCGAATGGAGCCATGCCAATACTTGCTTGATAATCGTTGTTGTAGGAAAACTCCACCAATGGTAAGAACTTGTCCCAACTTCCTTGAAATCAAGGACACAGAGTCTTAATAGATCTTCAAGAGTTTGAATAGTCCTCTCCGATCGTCCGTCCGCCGTCGAGGATGATATATTGAGCTAAATCAGAATCTGTACCCATAGCTTTTCGCAAACCAACCCAAAATCGTGAAGTGAATCTTGGGTCTCGATCGTAAACTATGGATACCGCATACAACACAGATCTTACAATCTCGCTTATGTACATACGAGTAAGACGTTCAAGTGTATAAGTCTCTCGACGGTAGAAGAAATGAGCAGACTTGGTCAATCTATCAACAATGACCCAAATCGCATCTATGCCTTGAGAAACCTTGGGAAGACCAAAGAACGAAATCCATGGTAATATGCTCCCACTTCCATTCTCGGAATTTCAAGTGGTTGCAACGGACCTTTTGGTACTTTATGCTCCGCCTTTTAACTCGCTGACATGTTAGACACCTTGAGATAAACAAATATTTATCTCTCTCTCATATCGCTCCCCACCAAAATGTATGTCAAGATCATGATACATTTTGGTACTCCCGTGATGGATTGCAAACGGTGTGTTGTGCCTCCATCATGATTTTATACTTTAAATCGTGGTCGTTAGAACACAAAGTCCGGAGTTGACTCAAGTATTCCTTCTTCATCGATTCTTGCTTCCTATATCGCATCCTCTTGCACTTTCTTCCTTATAATGCATCACCCGGATCAGAATTTGAGCAAATTTAATTTTATCAATTAAAGCCGGTTCTACTCAGATATTTTCCATCATCTCGTGGGTCCCTAGAGTCTTTATCTCTATCTCCATCCTTTGCAAGTCATACAAAAATGGGCCTTCCAAGTTGACAATATTGCACTCGCATTCGCATATGATCTTCTACTCAACGCGCGCCACTACCACGCTCACTTTTCCAGATGGTATTAGATAGTATGATCATAATCTTTCAAGAGTTCAAGCCAACGTCGTTGTCGCATGTTGAGTTCCTTTTGAGTGAAGAAATATTTGAGGCTTTTATGATCCGTAAAGATCTCCACTTTCTCCCCATACAAGTAATGCCTCCAAATCTTTAGTGCGAAGACAATAAATTACGCTAACTCTAGATCATGAGTAGGATAATTCCTCTCATATTCTTTGAGTTATCGTGAGGCATAAAGCTATGACTTTCCCATGTTGCATGAGAACACATCCTAACCCTTTCCTCAAGCATCACCAGAGATTACAAATCCTCCAACCGGATGGTATTGTCGTAATAGTCTTTGAAATGAGTCTCCTCTTGAGTTCTTGAAAACTCTTCTCACATTCCTCGCCTCAATCGAACTTTGTATCTTTCCGAGTCACCGAAGTTAGTTAGTGGAGTAAGCGATTCGAGAAAACCTTCTACGAATCTCGATAATAACCAAATGTTCGAGAAAGCTACGACTTCTGTCATCGATTTAGGTTGCTCCCACTTTGAATAGCTTCAATCTTTCTTTGGGTCAATGATATTCCATGACTTGATACCACGTGCCCCAAGGAATGCTACTTCCTCGCCGTAACTCGATTTCTTCAACTTGGCATAAAGCTTATATTCACGAAGCTTTTGGAGTATCGACCAAGTGTTGCTTTCATGATCTTCACGGGTTTTGGAATATATGAGGATGTCATCAATAAAGACGACCACAAAGTGATCCAAATATTCCTTGAATACTCGGTTCATCATATCCAAGAAAGGAAGCGAGGAGCATTAGTCAATCCAAAGGACATGACTAGAATTCATAATGTCCGTCTCAGTTTCGAAAGCCGTCTTTGAATGTCATCGGTTCTAATCTTCAATTGGTGATATCCTAACGAAGATCAATCTTTGAAAAGAATTTGGCTCTTAGAATCGGTCAAACAAAATATCAATACGTGGCAATGGGTACCTATTTTGATGGTGACATGATTCAACTCCGATAATTAATACAAAGTCGCATACTCCCATCTTTCTTCTTCACGAATAGAACAGAGCACCCCAAGGAGAAGTACTAGGACTTAATAAAACCAATGTCTAACAATTCGCAAATTGAGTTTTTAACTCACGAAGTTAAATAGAGCCATTCGATATGGGGATTTAGAAATGGGTTTTGTATCGGTTCAAGGTCGATACAAAATTCAATTTCACTCTCTGGGGGTAGGCCAGGAAGTTCTTCAGGGAATACGTTAGGAAATTCATTAACAATAGAAATATTATTCAAAACTGACGTATTTTTGTTTAGATCTGTGACATGAGCTAAGAAAGCTTGACATTCGTTTTTCAATAAACGAATAGCTTTATGGCTTGAGATGACAGTGATTGATTTTAATGGTTTGGTTACTTGAATTCGCATAATAGGTCGATTAGGAATATGAAAGCTAACAACCTTACGAAAACAATCAACTTTTGCATGATGGGTAGTAAACCAATCAATCCCTAGAATTACATCAAATGCAAGTATTTTTAATGCAATAAGATCGACAGGTAATGTGTGGGTACCAACTTGAACCAAACAAGACTTATAAACCGTGGATGTAATGAAGGTTTCTCCCAACGGAGTTTCCACAGATAAGTCAAAGTCTAATTTCTCCGGAGTCAAATTTAATCATTGAGCACAAGTAGGAGAAATAAAAGAATGGGTAGAACCGGTATCAAATAAAGTGTAGACTTCATGAGAGTTTATGATAAACTTACCCGATGACCTCCTCATTCGGGTTCCTTTGCTTCCGGGAGGTCACAACAAACGCCTCTCTCAGACTACCTGGCTTTGACTTTTCGGGGACGACCTTTGGTGCCTCCAACCTAGTCAATTTGTCTTTGGTGAATGACAAAATTGGGCTAAGTGACCTTCTCTTCCACAATTATAACATGCTTTGACGGCGATCGCATCAATTTGGACCGATGTGTCCTCCCCTCCGCATTTGAAGCATATGATGGTGGTCTTTCTCATTCCTTAACAACGGTGTTGGTCGACGCCTTTTCCATCATTGTTGAATCTCCTCTTCTTGAAATATCCATTCTTATTGTTTTGGCCCGATTACCACCGAAGTGGTTACCATTTATGGCCCGTTGATTCCCTCCATACTTGTTGTCCACCGCTCACGATGATCGCTTCTCACTTGGTATTATCATTTTGTTTACTCTCTTTTTGTTGCGTTGACTGCGTTATCGCGCTCCACCAATCGAGCCCTATTTACAACATCTCGAATACAAACACGCTTATGAGAAATAAGATGTTGACGTATCTCCGCTCGAGAGTTTCAATTGGTTCCACCTACATTTTGGACAGAGGCCGCTTCGCACGTCTTTGTTGCGTATTTAATCGCATAAAGCCTCCGAACATTCCATCATTCATCATTTGTTGTTTGCGTGAGGATTGTCGCCTTCACGATGCATTATTATCCGATTATTGATATGTGGTGAATCAACGATCACATGTGCTCTATTCTATTCTCAACATTCTCGATGTCATTTTCGACATCGCCACAAAACAAAAGGTTAATTAACATGTAACATATTATATCCTATATTCGACCATACACCAAAAAAACTTGGGTAGGTCATACTACTAAATGAATAATTCCCGTCTCTCTCCCCTAGATTCTAGTCTCACATCTAAGCCGGGGATCATATCCCCTAGCTTTGATACCAACCATTACGCCCCCCAAAATTATTATACATAACCCATCTTGGGTCGTCGGATACATAGTGCAAATTCAAATACAACCGTCTACAATACGACAAAAACATAAATTGTGAGTTTGAATAAAATATTATCTACTAGAGATTATACAAACTCAAAAGTAGTCCTCATTACAATTATTATCACACTATTTCACGAGAATAGTGAGGACTACTAATGCTATCCTCGGACCATCACTCTGGTTCGCTAGTCGAATATTCTCATTTCAAAGAAAAAGGTGAAAGGAAGGGTGAGCTCAACTAGCCAAGAAGAAATATTATGACTAAGATAATGCGTAATAAATTATCATTAGTCTCCAACAATGTTAAACCGATAAAATATAATAGATATCAAGTTTAATCAAGCAGTAGAACAAGCAATCCATTAAAAAGTCAAGTAGAAAATAAAATCTACTATCTTTTATGATTAAAAGGTTTTCATCATCATATCATCGAGACTCGACTTTAATAAATATTCCACATCATTGAATCACCCCGCACTACGGCCAAGGATATTCTTTAGTATCACAACCACAATTATCCACGACTACGGGCCAAGAATATTTGTGTATTCATTAATGGTCATGATCATGCCAACAATCGTCCATCAATGCACTACGGGCCAATGAGAACTTTTACCACATCATTTGTAACATTACGGTCATGATTACACTCGCTCCTAGAATAATCATACCAAGTCCATCTATGCACTATAGGCCACGTATGACTTTCAACAAAATATAAACATGAGGATGATGACAATGATATAAGAATTCAATAAAACAAGTTCAAAAATTATTTTATCCAGAATTATTAACTTCTAATTTGTCAACATGATCTTTGCTTTTGTAGAGTAAAATTCAAGAATGATCGTAAGAATATTTCCATGAAAAGATCTTCGGATGAAGCGCAAATATCAATGATATTCTACTAATTTCATGAAGTATATAAGTCAAAACTTTAACCAACTGAGTATAATAAAGAATGGAATAACAAAAGAAACCACCATGCATGCGGTACTTCAGATGTATGACAAGTTATTCCAACGAGAATGATAATAATGGAACCATGTCGAGCAAAATTTGCAAGCGACAGGATGTTCCAACAGAATAATAAAGATTTTAACCGTGTCCTAAAATAAAACACACGATGTGATGTTCCAATGTAATAATAATAAGATTTTAACCAGTCCGATGTAACACACACACATACGAAGATGTTCCAAATAATAATAATAAAGATGGAACCAGTCCGGTGTAAACACATGCATGTGATGTTCCAACAAAATAATAGAAGAAATGTCACCAAGTATAGGGTAGATCACAGTATATAAGTTATTCCAACAAAATAATAAGAAATGAAATAACAACAGCTTATCTTCATGAATAAGAAAGAATAACACCCCCTTACCGTAAAAAGAAACCGAATATAAAAGTAGTTAAGTAGCGTAATACTTTTCTTCTATCTCTATAGCCTCTCTATAGTTTCTCTCTGTAGTTCAATTGAATTCGTAAGAAAATAATGAAGGAATGAGCTTATTTATAGAAAATGGAATGCGATAAGAATTAATCCATGAAACGATCCAGATTGATTTATTTTAATCGACGGTCCATATTTAAAGCAAAATAAAATATAATATATTCTATTTATAATCTAATAAAACGAATAACTTTATAAAAGATTTTACTATGCAAACACTATGCAGCACTTTGCAAACACTATGCATAATAAAATATAATATATTCTAATTATTGTCTAATAAAATGTATAACTTTATAAAAGTATTCTATTTTATATAAAAGATTTTACTATATAAAATACTATGCAGATACTTTATGCAACACTATCGTAATAGAATATAATATATTCTATTTATAGAATAACTTTATAAAAGTATTCTATTTTATATAAAAAAAGATTTTCGTATTATTACATTAATAATACCAACAAAACCGGAGTGACTTATCACTTAAGCGTCAATAATTAATACCGCAGTATTATTTCTTATCTGACCACTCAGACATTCATTTCTTTTTAGACCGGTGTTTCAACAAAATAACTGAGTAAAACTTCCGCCGTTATTTTCATAAAGTATTTTTTGTCGCTTTTCTCGATCCGACAATAATTTTAGTTGTAGGGTCCACTAATGATTGTCTTAGTTGTATAATATTCCCTCGTTAAAACGAATATTCCCCAACCAATCGAATATTATATAACAACTTGCGTACTTTAAAAAATTTATAAATATTACCCACAACTATTATATCAATTTCACTCCATAATATTCCAAAATAATATTTATAAAAAATTCATCTTTATTCAAAAAGTTGGGGTTTTACAAAAATCATTTTGGACAATTAAGGGTATTTCTGAAATTTCATCTAAGGTCATATGCCAGGCACATTACTCATACATGTGTCAGGTACATGATCACTTACCAGGAGGCCATATCAATGCACCCTTCATTTTAATGGAATGGACTTTTGATTCTCTGACATTCAAGACACAAAAAACTCTCTAGAGTTTGCCACGTATTGTCCTAGTGATTGTCTACCTGTTCTTCTCCCCTCTACAAACCCTAAATTATTTTTTGTACTTTTTATGGATTTGTCTCTTCCTTGAGCCAATTCAAAATTCTAATTGAGCGATGTATGATTTCATTGCCTACAAACTATAATTAAAATTAAGGTTTCAAGTAAGTTTTTCCACAGAATAATTTTCGCATATTAACAGCTGCCAAATCTATATATTTCCATATATTTTTATCTTTTTTGAACTTGATTGTTGTACCTTAAAGTTCTAATTGCGTAAAATGGTTCCTTAAGAGTTCAGAATATTTGTGCTCATTTAAAACTAAATCTAAAGAGGCCATATATATATATATATATATATATATATATATATATATATATATATATATCACCTCCATCAGTGAACAAAGAGATTTTGAGATTGTTAAAAAATTGTGATTACTGATTCAGATTATTACATTTGCTTATAATCATTTTTAAAGAAAGTAGTTTGATCCATAGCAAGCATAACTTTGCATATCAGAGGAAAAACATGAAAAATTAATATGCAAACTACTTTGGATTGGTAACAATATATGCTTCCCAAAATCCTATAGTCTATAAATCACATGTATTAGTTTGAGCATAAATAAACCATTCAAATCCACAAAGAAACACTTTCATAATTAAAACATAGATTACCACAAACCTTAAAGTACATTATTCATTACTTATTGAACATCACCCCAAACATAAAACCATTGTTCAAACTTCAAACATAACTATTTAGAAATAAATTAAAATGCAGCATACACGGATTCCACTTTTCCTGGTGGTGCTTTGGTTGGAGGTGGGCTTGGCTCCGGCATTGGAACTTGGCTTGGCTCTGCAGCTTGCAAAGAAGTTGAAGCTTCTTGACTCGGTTCACCTGATCCTTGGACAATTACCTCCACTCGAGGAGTTCGTTTTTTAGTGACCCTTGATTTTTTTCGAGTTTTCATAATATGTCTAGCCTGTCAAGTATTCAACAAAAACTAGATACAGATTTCTAAAACAATAACTGTTAAGCGAAAAAAATAATTTTCTAAACAAATCTTAACATTTGTTAAAAAAAATATAATAGCGAAAACACAATAATATTCAATATACCTATAATACAAGTAATGACATATATATATATATATATATATATATATATATATATATATAAAAGGAGTTTTACATGTATGGATTGTCAAGTCTTTACCCATTAATTTGTTTAGGGAATTAGTCATTTTTCTCTAGTGAAATTCGTGGGGGTTGGGGGTTTGATGTCTATATTTTCAATGAGTCTATAGATCAATTTTGTGACATAAGCCTCAAATATCCAGACCAGAACCCTAGCCAGAAATTAAATGATCAAAAGAATTGGCAAAGTTAAGGATTCACAAATCAACTCTGAATTTCTTTTGTAAAAATAATTTGATTAGCTTTCCCCCAATTTTCCTTCTTGATTCTAAAAGTTTAACATCAAGGTGTAAGATCTAAATAGCCAGCATCAGCTGATATTCATAGGACCAGTAAAACTAAAACATAAAAAAGCCAATCAAGAACAAATCCAACACCACAAGAACCAGACTAATTAAAACAAAAAAAAATGATCCCAAAAGAAAAGAGCACAATGATCTGAAATCAGATATCTATAACATAACTGCATTCAACCTCAAAAACCAACTTCCAGATCACCATATATAATTCCGCTCCATCAAGTCGTCGAAAAAATCATTGAAAAACATCATATCATTACTAGAAGTTCACCAAACGTTTGGATCTAAAAAAATTAGTAAACATTCGAATTTAAAAAAACTTATACTAGTTTTAATAGAAATCTTTGTTAATCACTAATTTCCATTAGTCATTTCTTTGGCAAACAATCAGTTTATACATTTAAAGAAATCGCAGCGAACTAAAATCAACAGACAGAGAGAGAAATCTAGATACCATAAAATGTCTGAAAGCACTACTCACATTGGAATCTTCATAATCAGGAACATCTATAATTTCTTGACTCTGAGCTCTCCTTGCGTGACCGATAACAGTCTGCAGCTTAGGTCTCTCCATTCTCAGTTACAAGACGGCGGAGAATTCTAGACAGATAAAGAGAGAATTCTAGAGAGTGAGGAGTGTGTGTTTCTTCAATATTTATAGAAATGGCAACACCCATATGAACCCTAGATGATCCTAGCATGATCCTAGCCGTTCACTCAAGTGGGCCCCATTAATGTATGATGGAGAGGTTTCTATTGTCTTGTTCTTCTTCCTTTTCTTTTCCACTTAGCGGCCGGGTTAATAAAGAAGTTCAGTATTTGCTGATCAGTCCTTCTGTACACAAACAAAAATATCAATCCAGCAAATCAAAATTGTTTTCCTCTTTGTTGATAATATTCATGAGCTGAACTCTAAAAAAATGAATGATCATTAAAAATAAATTTTCTTGAATCTAATTTCATTTTAATATATTTATTTTCTTTTCAGCCTCGAAATATGAATTTTATAAATTTAAAATTTAATTATGAAGAAAAGACCATTAAACTTTTGTCAAGTATAAAAAAAATACAAATTTGATTATTTTATGTATTAAGGCTATGCCCTTGACAACAATACAATTTTTAAATATTTGGTTTTTCTCATCAAGTTTTCATACAATGTCAGTCATCCTTCAAGTTTTTTTTTTTTTTTGTCAATTAGACCCTCAACTGAAAAGTGACAATCTCGTTCCTTGACCCATTTTTTTTCTTTCTAATTTCACTCAAATTGAAGCATGTGCTTAGCCTTCGCTACTTTGGTCGGGGCAAATAAGTCTCTTACAAATTCTAATTTTTATAAAATTGTTTTGCTAATGATTTCTTCAAAACTTAAAAATAGAATAGACACTATTTATGTGTATAACCCACCGGTGTTGAGTCGAATAACGTTGCTCCTCGCACATTGCTCCCTGTCAGTTCTCCGTTAAACAAAGAATCAACAACTCCAGCAATAATATAGAATAGTTGAAGGTTTTGGAAGAGAAATAATCAAAAAGCAGCAATGAGAAGCAGTCATACTTGAAAAAATTCCCAGGTTGCCGCCTTATTCGACTCAACACCGCCTCCAGTTCCCACCGCTGTTATCTCCCTTGCTTCGGCTGTTCAAAAATTATTGTCCATCTCAGACCCGCTCCAAACCCTCCTCTCCCTCATCGCTTGTCCACCGACTACCGCTCTCTCTTTGAGAACCAAATCGCCTAACCAAAAATCTTGCTTCCAAATTGATTTCACTGCAAATTAGATTTGGAAGAGAGAGAAATGTTCGGAAAAGATGAATTTAAAATAATCTCAATTTCATAAATTATTTTTTTCTTTTTGTGTAATTAAATAAGAAATCAACAAACAATATAATGAGAAAGTATATAATAAATAATCATACACAAACAAATAAGATACAATATTTAACTTGAAAAATCCTTTAAAAATCACGTTAAATATTGCGACTTTCTGTGGATAATTATTTGTTATTTTCGTTCTCGTTATTGAGTTTATTGATTTTCTATTTAATTGCACAAAGATGAAAAAGTAATTCCTAGATTAAGATTATTTTAGGTTCAATTTGTTGGGATATTTCACATGAATTTTAATTCAGAAAAATTCAAGAGTGTAAATGGGTTAATAAATATGATGAAACTTCAACCTAATAAGTAAGGAGATAATCCAACAAATTTGTTGGGTCAATCTACTCAGGTGTGTGTTGCATTAGTTATGAACTAATTAATGTGGGATGAATCGTATAATTCCACTACAAGTGATATTAGTGTCAGGTGCGATTGGCCCAAGTATCAACTTGAAACTTCATGGAAGAGCATTTGCGGGTCGAGTGTTACCTTTTCCGTGCGGTGAAGCAAATTGAGTTAGGTCTGGTGGGGCAAGGATCACTCCTGCGCTTTTCACATTACACGGTGAAATATGATTTGAGTCGAATTGATAGAGAGCTCAAGTGCAAAATGGCTTTAAGAAGTTGCTCATGGTGAATGGTTCACAAGCAAAAATTCTACTCCTATGCACGTTAAGGTCTGTAATGGAGTAGTATTATAGTCAAGTAGAGCTCTTGAAGTACTAAAAAGAATATGCTCAATAGTGACTACTCCAGTGTGATACTTGCGATGTTGGATTAATTCATGTGAAAATTCCAAACAATTTCCATATTTTAGTTGAATACCCATCACAAGTGTCATACCAGAATAGTCAACATTTAGCATACCTTCTTTGAGAGTGGTATCAGAGCCAAGTTCGATGGACTCAAGTATCAGTTTGAAACTCCATGGTAGAGCATTCGCAGTCGTGTGTTATCCTTTCCCCACAGCGGAGCAAATAGAGTTTAGTCGAGTGGAGCACAGATCACTTCCTCGTTTTCCAAATTACATAATGAAATATGATTTGAGTCAAATGGAACAGACTCAAAGATGGTTGTAGGAAGCTGCTTAGGGTGAACAGTGGAGTAGTATCAAAGTCGAGTAGAACTCTAAAAGAACTCAAACAAAGTGTGCTTAATAGTGACTACTCTAATATGATATTTGTGATTGGTATTCAAGTAAAAGTTGGAGATCGTTGGGATAATTTACATTAATCTCACATCGAACAAAATTCAAAAATATTAATGGGTTAATAAGTGGTAAAAGCTCAACTTAATAAGTTAACCATTTGGACGGTAAGAATATGATCTAACATATTTGTTGAGTCAGTCTGCATAAAAGCACGCTTCATTGATAATGAATTAATTTGGAGAAATTTTGGATTCCACTACAAATCAAAGAAGTTTTAGAAAAATACGAATAGTTAATATTCCTATGTTTAGTTTTTGAAATTTGAATTAGGTTTTTTTCATTATTATTAATACCTTTTCAGTTTGTTTGTACTCCCTCCATTTCCTATATATGGGTTATTTTAGATTTTTTTTTATTATTCCTAAATATTTATCGTTTGTGGTTATCTAGGAGAATTGATCACTATTTTTCCCAAATTACCCCTTATTACTCCACCTAATTTTTTGATCCATAGTTATCATTATCCTATACTACTCCTCTACTCTTAAGTTTTTCTCTCATTCTCCCAATAAAACTCTTTCATTCATCTACTCCTCTACTCTTATATATGAGGTGAAGGGTATTATAGACAATTGATAGTATAATTAATAATTTTCAATCATTTCCTTAATTCAGTTAATGTAGCCTATAAAAAGCGACACTATTTAAAGAGCGGAGAGTAAGCTTTTGAAAGGTTAGAAGTGTCATTCAAACCATAAGACAAAGCATATAAGAATGAAAATTCAATAGCTATTTTTTATATGGGTGCCAATGTCATAGCCTTAATAAATAATAGATAAACATATTTTGCAGAATAAGATAGGAGGAATATATATGGTTGTACACTTTGATTCTTTTCAATCTTTTATACTCATCCGATTCTTAATTTAGGAATCGTTTTAGATTGTCTTAAACGTTAAGGAAACGATTGTATAAAGCATTAACTATAATATCAATTGTCTATATTATATTGAAAGAAGAGATTATTATTTATTGAATGAGAAAAATAATAGAACCAAAAGTTATATTTAATATTTGGGGTAATATTAGATTAAGAATCAATCTTCTTCAAATTGTCACGACTTATATTAAGGAATTATTTCTAAAAACGACTTTATATTAATCTGATAGAGTATATTATTCAAGTCCAAATTTCCCAATGAATGTATGGGGAAATTACGATTCAGTAGCATGCAGAAGATGAAACATGGTCGCCTGGAAGACGATTAAAATCCAAAGCAATACAAATGTGACAAATTCAAATAGTTTGAATCAGGTCAGAATATTAAAATCAAAAGCAATACATAGTTGCAATGTGACAAATTCAAATATGTGATAAATTTTCCCAATGGCGAATTCCGGATCAAACGGAAATCTTATGATCTCGATCATTTTCAAACATAACCACGCTCAATGATCCCGGGTCAAATATCAACTTTTGAAATTCATCATGCTTCTCACGTTAAAGTCTCTTGAATTCTGGATTAAACACAAAAAAACAAATCAATAAGTTCTTTTGTCTAATCACAAAGAAATTAAATAAACCAAAATCATATGCAGTCTTCTAAAACAATATTCAAAACACTTCCCACAGAGATGTCTTAGGCATTGAGCAGGATGAAGCGCACGATCCATTTGAATCAGGTCAAAATACATAGTTGCATTATAGGAGTAATCAAGATTGAGCGGGAAACTATTAACAAGTCACCTAAGCTAGCGGAATCAGCACCTAAAATTAATCCACTTAAAAGGAACTTCACTAAGGTACAAAATCCATGCATGCATTGCAATACCTATTATTTTGAATGTTGACAATAATAAGTAGGGGTGGTTGGGATTGCCACCCACACACTCATATATATATATATATATATATATAGATACATACATGTATGTATGTATATATATCGTCCTCTGGAACCCTAGTATTATCCTTTCTAAGTCACTAAATCACTTATAGTCTTAAAGAATGATTTATATAATTCATTCATACAAGGAGTATTTTTTGCATACAGCAAATTAATCTCATATTTAAATTAATTAATTTGAGCATAAATAAACCATTCAAATTCACAAAGAAACACACTTTCATAATTAAGACACATATTACCACAAACTATTAAATTAATTACAATAGTCATTATTTATTTAATATAAACCCAAACACAAAACCATTGCTCAAACATAACTTCTTAAATATAAGTTGAAATGCAGCATATTCAAATTCTATTTTTTCCGGTGCTGCTGAGGTTGGAGGTGGGCTTGCCTGAGCTGTTGATCCTTGGCTTGGCTCTGCAGCTTGAGAAGAAGTTGAAGCTGCTTCATTTGGTGGACCTGATCCTCGGACAATTACTTGTGGTAGAGGAGTTTGTTTTCCGGTGACCCGTGAATATTCTCGAGTTTTAAATAAGTGTCTAGCCTAACAAATATCCAACAAAAACTATAGATACATTTCTAAAACAATAATTAAAAAAATAATAATTTATTTTGACAAATAAATCTTAAGATCAATTTTACATTCATCGATTTCAAGTCTTTGCCCATTAATTTGTTAAGGGAATTAGTCATATTTCTCTAGTGAAATTGAGGGGGTTTGATGTCCATTTTTTCAATGAGGGGCTATTGATCAATTTTGTGACAATCGTCAAAAAATCAAAGATAAACCAGAACCCTAGCCAGAAGTTAAACGATCAAAAGAATTGACAAAGTTACGGAATTTTTTCATTAACTAACTCTGATTTTCTTTTGTTACAAATTCGACCATTTTGGTGATGAATATTTTGTTGGAAATTTGTAAAAATAATTTCATTAGTTTTCCCCCAATTTTCCTTAGCAATTATATAATTTCCTTGGTTCTAAAATATTTGAAATCAAGGTGTAAAAGCTAAATCACCAGCATCAGCTGATATTGATAAGAAAAAAGTAAGAAAAAACCAAAAAAAAAAAAAAAATTCAATCAAGAACAAATCCTCTTACCACAAGAACCCAGATCACAATGATCTAAAAAGGAAAAGAAAAATAGAAGAAAAAGAATCAAGGTGTAAAACCTAAATCACCAGCATCAGCTAATATTCATAACAAAAAGGAAGACAATACCAAAATTAAAATATAAAACTCCAATCAATAACAAATCCAGCACCACAAGAACTACATCATCAGAAAAGGAAAAGAAAAATAGAAGGAAAAAAACATAACTATCTGAATCAGATGATCCATTCTCTACAAACATAAACAATAAAGCAATTTACAAATCACCATACATAATCGATCGCTTCCTCAAATCGTCGAAAATCATTCAAAAACATGACACGATTACTGGAAATTCACAAAACATTTGGATCTAAAAAAATTTAGTACTAGAAGTTCCCAAAACATTTTGGATCTAAGAAATCCTGTACTAGTTTTAGCAGAAATCTTTGTTAATAACTACAATAATTTTTAAAAGTCATTTCTTTGTCAAACAAGTAGTTTTTATACATTAAAAGGAATCCCGACGAACTAAAATTGACAGATAGAGAAACCTACATAACATATATAAACTGACTGTGAACACTACACACATGTGAAAAACTGATGCTCTCCTTGGGTGAAAGATAATTTTGAACTTACAATATCTCTCCATTTTCAGCTTCAACATGACGGAGAATTCTAGAGAGAGAGTGAGGAGAGAGTGTGTTTCTTCAATATTTACAGAAATGGCAACCCCATAAGAGCCCTATATGATCCTAGCCGTTCACTCAAGTGGGCCCCATTAATGTATGACCAAGATGGAGAGGTTTCTATTGTATTGTTGTTCTTCCTTTTTTGTCTTTCCCTCTTAGCGGCCGGGTTAACAAAGAAATTCAGTATTTGCTGATCAGTCCTTTTGCACACATAAACATAAATTTCAATCTTGCGAAGTGAAAATGTTTTGCTCTTTGTTGATAATATTCATTAGCTGAATTCTAAGAAAATTCATCATTAAAATGAATTTTCTTGAAATTAATTTCATTTTAATTCCTTTTCTTTTCAACCTCAAAATATGAATTTTATAAATTTAAAACTTAATAACAAAAAAACCCATTAAACTCTTGTCAAACTATATAAAAAGAAATTAATTATTATGTATATTAAGGCTATGACATTGGAAACAATATAATTTTTAAATATTTATTTTTTCTAAAAGATAATAAGACAAAGCATATGGCAAAGAAAATTCATTCATTGCTTTAAAACGTGAGGTAACAAATTAGATTGTATTTTCATATGGAACTATGATATCATCACATGATCTAGCATGCATGTATGACCTCTGTATGAATGATATCTTGATCATTTGTGTTTTTAAAAGACATCGGAGTAATAGTATTCTAGACTATATGATCGTTTGTATTATTTTATGAGTATAAATTTTCAAGGAGTAAATTTATTATTATGAAATTTTATTTGTTTAAAATAATGTTTAAGTAAGTCAAATGCAAACCAAAATACTCATAAAAAAGAAATAAAATTAACTATATAATTAGAAGCATAAATTTGATTTAATTTCACAAGTTTTTGCTTCAACTTTAATTTTTCTTTTCTATCTAAATTAGTATAAGTATTATCAAATTTTGAAACAATTAAATAGTATCCATATCTATAATGTATTCAAAAGAAACTGTAACCTGTAGGGAAAAAAAATGTTTTTCTCTTTTATATCTCTAATTGAAAAAGAATATATAATTAACTTCTAACAGAATTTTTATATTTGGTTCTACCAAACTTTTTTTATCACAAATTTATGTAAGATAATATATCTTTAAAAAATTGTGTAGAATAGTTTTATTATTATAATTTTGTTAAGATATCAAAAAAATATTTCGCAAGATATCACATGATTTAATTATATTAATATTAGTCAAAAATAATTATTAAATTAATTTCTAACTAAATTAATTCACTAAATTTAAAACTTGATCAAATATATGTATTAATAATATATGTGAATTTTTTTGAAACATTATGACTATAAAATTAGTTGAAAAACTATAGTGAATTCATTATTTAAAATTTATTAAAATTGAGTTTCATAGTTCTATTTGGATCATAATGTCAAGAAACTTTCTAAATATAAATACTAATTAATACAAAATTAAAGAAAATTAATATAATTAGTTTTCTCATAATCATAACTAAATAAATCTACACTCCATTCAAATGTGTAGTTTAATAATTTGATCGAAGGAACCTACAATATATGATTCAACAATTTAAATATTAATTCAATAATTTATTATTTAAATTAATATTTAATAAATTAATTAATACAACTATTTTCTTAAAATTCTAATTAAATATTTACCATACACTTAATTGATTATTTTAAAATTAATGTAATAACATTATCTATGCCGTTCATGCTTCGCATGGGGTTGGTAAGTTTGTGAAAATAAAATAAAACTCTCGTTTTCAAAAGGAGGTAGCGTAAAAAATATTATTTTATCAGTCAAATTCAAACTCAGTAATGATATTTTAAAATTCATCTAAATTGGGATTGTACCTAAAATAATGATCATGACCGGGTTTTGATCGGAATAGGTTAGGACCAAATCGGACCCAGTGAGAACCATATTCCAACTCTGTTAAAATTCATAAAAGGATACATAAGTAATGAAAACCCTAGCCCAACTATGTGAAAATCATTGCAAGAGACAAATATCAAATCAATGTGCCTAAGAAAACTGAACATATTACTGGATTAATAATGCAGTGAAATGGGAGTGTTATACAGTTCATAAGAAGTTTGAAATATATATTTGAGACATACAAAGTACGACAAATTAGAGATTTCATGAAAGAATATATATATAAGATATAATTTGTCGCCTCGCTTCTCAAAAAGTTATAATTTGTCGTCTTGCTCTTAAAAAAGTTATAATTTATTTTCTCGCTCGCTTTTAATAAGTTATAATTTGTCGTCTCGCTCTTATTTATAAGTTATAATGTGTGTCCCTTTTTTCACTTTAAATTTTGTTTTGATTGAAACCTATACTACTACTTTGTCGATAATTGGAAAAATTCGAATATTGATTACTCTAACTATAGAAAATTAAGCTTCATCACAAAAGACTTAATATAGCGCAAAAGAAAAATGCATGTATAATACTTTAAAGACCTAGTTAATTATTTTTAGGTTTATATCTGAAATTTAATATTTACCCCCAAAGTTTAGGATATTAGGTCTTCGGCCAATATTATATGAGTTGTTCTCTCTTTTATTTTTTTAATATTGTTGGTCTGATCCAACCGTAAAAATATATTTTAATAAAATAATAAAACTGTGGCACAGCTAATACATTTTGAAATTTCAAAATAAAATGGAAGAAAAAAACAAAAAGAAGAAGAGAGAAAGATAAGTAGTAATTAAATAGAATTAATTTCCTTCAAATAATAAAACCAAATTATGCCCTTCAAGATGAAGTGAAAACGCATCCAAAAAAATAAATTTAATTTGTTCCCATATTACCTATGTCCCACTGAAATTAGTAGGATAAAAACAAGTAATTAATGGTGATGACAGCTAGGTAAAGGGTGGGTGGAATGCATGTATCAGAAAGAACCACTCTCACATTGGCCATGTCCATCTCTTTCACTCTATATAAACCTAACAACACTTCCCCCTTCTTGTTCCATTCTCAATCTCATCTCCTCTCATTCGAAAATGGACCATCGAGAAAATCGTCCCCATGAAGCCAATGGTCAAATCAGAGAGAGGTCCCGGAGTCCAACTCCGGCTATCAGAGTAAGGAATGTGATTCCCTATGCATGTCCTTTATGTGGTTTAGAGATCTCAACTCAACAAGCGCTATGGGACCATATGGATGCCCACAACAACGGCGAGTGGAGGGACATGCATCCACCACCAGGTGCGAGAATCGAGGTGGACTTCACCGAGTGTGAAGGTGAAGTGGATGACGCTGAATCAGATGTCATCGGACCGGTCGATGAAGCTTCCAACGGAATGCTAGAAGAGGGTGTGGAGCCGATGTCTGAAGATGAGGAAAGACCTTTAATCCCGGACTTGAATCAGTCGCCTCCACCGGAGGAGTAGGAAAAAGGGTTTTCTCTGGTTGTGTCAAGATGAAGTTTATTGCTTGATCTATATCTTTGATTTGTCTTTTATGTTCTCTTGTTGTTGTGGTTCGAAAGTTTTATATAATATTAATGGATGCATGCCTTTGATCGTATGAAATGAATCTAGAGTTTTAAATATTGTGGATTTGGGTGCTCGATCTATAGTTTTTAGGGCTGTCCAATATTTGTAGCTTCAAAAGTCTTGATCATTCATTTGAAACCAAATCAAATCTATGAATACCCTAAATTCCTTGGTGGACCACAAGGACTTGCTTACGGAACTGATAAACCAAATCTCTCCGTCTCTTTCTGTAGATTTTTTTTGATTATATATATATATATATATATATATATATATATATATATATATTGAGAGAGAGAGAGAGAGAGAGAGAGACCTAAATTCCTTAAAATTGGACCACTTTTTTTTAAAACAACTAAAAAAAAATTATAGAATAAAATTTTTTCATAATCTGATGTTTTGGGCGTGATTTTTGATGCGATATAAAACAACGTGTATATACGATCATGCAGACTTACTACTATTTTTTGGTATAGGTATCCAATTATGCCCAAAACATTATATTATGAAAAATTTTCAGTTCCATTAAATATTAAAAAAAAAATTATTGTTTTAAAAAAACAAAAAAAATAAAATAAAATGGTCCGTTTTTGATAAAATCCGGATATATATATATATATATATATATATATATATATATATATATATATATATATATATACACACACACCGAGACACCGAGGATTTGGCTCTAAAATTTTTACTTCATGTCTTCATAGAATGTTTATTGAAAGACTATTATACATTAATCTTTTGGATTTGCTAATTTTGTGTGACCATTATATATTTGATATTAATGAAAGTTATTTTTCAAATCAAAAAGAAATTATAATTCTCTTTTTACTTTGACACACACACACACACACACACATTCACATGCTATTTTATATATATATATATATATATATATATATATATGAAAGCACAGTTGTGTACAGTAGTATACATATGTACACATATATATATATATAAAGATCCTCAATATATATATATATATATATATATATATTATTATTATTATTATTATTATTATTTTGATCAGTCCAAAATATTTCTAAATCAATCCAAATTTATTGATTCATTATCTATTAATGTAATAATGTATGGATGGTCCCTATACATTAATCTCTATATTTATTGCTTCATTAACTATCTATTACTCTCTACTTTCTACTAATATATATGACTTTTAAGACTTATCACATAAATTAAGAAGTCTTATTAATATTAATATTAGGTAATTAATAATAATTTGAATTATTTTTTTACTACGTATGCACTTATTATTAATTAGTCCTCCTCTTTCTCTCTCAATAAAGCATGAAAGGATTAGATTTTTTTTAGATATATGTAAAAGGTCAATATTATGAAAGAAAATAAATTCTTCTAAAATGTCATATATAATGAAAAGGAGAGTAACGTATTAATCATCCTCACACCCACACATTAATTATTCCCTTAAATAACTTATCCCTTTATGTTATGGACAAAATTATGATAATTAAATGGCAATAATTAAATAAAAGTTTAAAATATTTGACTTATAATAATTTAAGTCAAATTTCTATATAATTACATCATAGTATATGATCAGACCTAGTAAACAAATTATTCAAATTTAAATTTTAAAACCGAAGTGGCAATTTCAGGGCTTTAATTGTGGCGAATAACAGTAAAAATTATCCGGGTTAAAAAAATTAACTATATATCACCTTCAACTATATCCGCTCAGTATTTTTCATTATTCTATTGCCATAGATTTCATGCAAAAACAGATTAAAATTTACAGCAAGCATGTCCAAGAAAATAACGACCATACCTAAGGAAACAACAAACACACTTGCCCCAACTCCCACCTTCAATTGAGAAGGAAAGAGATGTAGATGTAATTAAGCAACATCAAAATTGTCTACAAAAACAAAAATATGGTTATGAGGAAGATAAAATTAATCAGATAAGCCTATAATTAAAGAGAATATCAACATGAAATTAGGTGTATATATAGTTTAATCCTAGTACTAAAAGAAAAATGGTGAATCTAATGTTAGTTTTTGAATTCTTGATGTTTTGAATGATAACAAAATCACTTGTGCTTGCATGGAATTTGTTTTGGACTAATATTATATGATTGTATATGTAAACATAATTTAATGGCAAGGATTGAATATATTGGGCTGATTATAGATCTTTAAAAAGATAAGAAAGTTGGCTAGCATATTTTATGCTAAAAATCTGTCTCTCAATATACTCGGTTAACCAAGCTTTTAATTAGAGTATATTAAGGAAGTTGTTTATGCTGAACAGACTATTTGAATTTGAATTAATATCCTTTAAAGAATATGCTATAACAGGCTTCTATAATATCTTTTCATATCTCCTTAAATTTAGTCTGTTTCAAAATTTTCATATATTTGACTTTTGAATTCTAAGAGATTATTATAGTTGTTACTCTCATATGATTTTGTTGAAAATTCTAATTCTTTCAATCATTTGAGGATTTCATGGATTCAGTATTCACTTAAATGTTGGACATTGACGTGTGTGTATATATATATATATATATATATATATATATATATATATATATATATATATATATACATATATATTGGTCCTGCTCGGTTGTTAAAGTGACGACTTGAAAAAACCTTCAATCGATCTTATACAGTTTATTCAATAACTTTTCTAATTTTTTTTCCAGTGATATATTTGTACTGTTTTCTTAAATTGTTTAGTGCTGGAACATTGATATTTCGTGTAATCAAAATCCTTATTCTGAGTGTAAGCCGTGTGTGGCTTGTTCTATCTAGTAGTAGATAAGATCTGTTCTTAGAGAGCTTTCAAGGTTGTAGTGGTGCAAAGGTCTCATTGGTGAGAAAGGTTGCAGAGGTGCAGAAGAGGCAGTGGTGTCCATCAGTAGAAAGCTTACTTTGAACAAGGAAGTTTTTATATTGTGTATTGAAAAGTTTATTTAATAAAAAGAGTCTCCAATACCAGTTGTTATTGGACGTGGATTAAGGCATTAGAGGTTAAGGGCAGAACTACATAACAATCTTGGTATTTATGGTTTACTAATGTGTGTGCTTTGTTAATTCAAGTATTTCATTCTATCTTTAAAGTATTCTACATATCGTTGTTATGCTGGATCTCGTATTGAACCAATCCAGACACTTCATGTTACCTTTTTGCATTATATATAAAGGTGTCTACTTTAAGCATGTAACTGCAAAAAATTAAAATTTGACATTGTTGATCGTTTCTAGCTTAGACACTTATTCACCCCCCCTCTAGGTATGCACATACATGAAATTTCATTTGGTATCAGAGCTTGGCTCTACTAATATTGATCTTTACAGGTCGTAGGGAAAGATCTTATGGCACACCTTAACTTTCAAGAAGGTCAATCCACAGTGGGCCACCTTTGTTGCTCGAAAGTGACAATTTTAACTTCTGGAAGTTCAGAATTATGATTTATCTCAAACAAGACCCATGGGAGTGGTGGGTTATCGAAAATGGGTCTGTCATTCCAAGACATGATGATGGGAAACTCAAGACTCTCATAAAAATGGATCCAAATGAATCATACATGGTATCTTATGACTCTAAAGCCATGAACACACTACTGAGTGGTATGATTCAAGTTGAGATTAACAAGATTTCTGCATGTACTACTACAAAAGAAATTTGGGATACAATCATCATAAGCCACAAGGGAACTACTAAGGTGATGGAAGTCAAGCTAAGTATGTTGATGCAAGAATATGAACTTTTCAAGTTAGAAAATAATTAATTAATCAAACAAGCTCAAGCTAGATTCCTTACTCTTTCTGATGAACTCTCTAAGTATGCTCGGCCAAAAAATTGATCAAAGGGAAATAAATAGAAAGATAATTAGATTCATGCTCAATCGGTTCACACCAAAGGTTACTACTCTTCAAGACTCAATAACAATCAGTACTATGGAAACTCTCACATTATTTAGAGAGCTTTCTAGTTAACTCTGAAGATAATTCTGAAAATTTTGATGGTTGTGAAAATGATGAGGAAAATAAAAATTTTGTATTCAATTCTACACAGTTTGAGTCAAGCGAATTTGAGAAGTCTAAAAATTATGAGTTTATGCATAAAATTGATAATGTTAAGTTTAATAAGACGGTTGAAAAAGTCTATAATTCTAAAACTTCATATCCTGAAAGACTTATTCCCAAAAAATCACTAGACCAACCCATTAAAGTAAACATGATCCAAGAGTTGTCAATGACCCAAGAAATAAATGAAAATAGACTCTTGATTGAAAAAGATCTAATTAATTTTTTCTTAAATCACCTTGACCAAAATTAGAATGAATCTGAATATTTAGATAAGGTCAATGAGCTGATATCCACTACAAATAAGTCAACTAAACTAGAACATGTATTTGAACTAATTCTTCCTTCCTTTGAACATGTTAGTGAAAGTTTTCTTGAGTTAATGAAAGTTTTCTTGAGGTAAATTGTAAACTTGTAAGCATAATTCTAATAAAAATTCGACTATTTTCAATTTTCTAGACCTCCACAATAAAATTCATATCAATATTTTGACATAATGATATTAGAAGAAATAATATCATTTATAAAAAAAATAACATCCCTTACCTCAAAAGAATAAGATTTTCAATTCGGTGATAATATCGATATAAAAAAGAAACATTAGTATAACAACACTCAAAGTATCAAAATACTCATAAGAATACTCGATAATATAAAATCAATATATTTATAAAACAAATTCACGTCCACATCTTGACAATCTGAATTCAAATACCAGTGGGGCCCACAATAATGACAAAAATGTTTTTAAACAAAAATATTTGAAACTTCAAAAATTAATTATTCACTTATTTTCACTATTTGTATAATTCATTTTTTCTCCATCTATATCCACAGTCACATAATTTTTTTCCTTACTATAGCGTGCGAATTAGGTGACCAAACATCTACTTTAGGATATATGAAATTCATAGGTATGTACATTTATTTTCTTTCTCACCAATTTTTTTTTTCTTCTTCGTAATTATGGAGCCCACGGTAGGCCCGGGTCGTGCATAACAAATGGCCCATTCATACCATACAATTCTTTCACATCTTTGTTCTCTTTCTTCATTTGCACACATTGAGGAAAATGCATGATTTAGGTATGCGGGAGTTTGTTTGTATTATTATATTAGATTTTTTTTATTAGGAAAATATAGTTAAAAAATACAATAAATTGAAAATTTTAAAATTTGTTTGACTTTTATGAGTTAAATTAACTCTAATAAATATATGTGGAGCAAAACTCATGAGTAGGATTGAAAAATTTAGAACTCTTGAATCTTTGATAAGATACGAAATCTTAGTTTGAAATACCATCTATAATAAAATTGATTTCAAAAGTATTTTTGCATTTCACATATGCACTAACTCTTAGTTGTGGATATAAACTATGATTCGGTTAATTTCAAGAAAGAAAAAAAAAGAAAGAAAGTGAAAAAAAAGAGAAATAAATAACTGCTTCAATGTTCATTAAACGAAATAATTGGGAATCTAAGCCTCACGAATCATCGATATTCACGTTGAAAAGTGTGATGGATAAAAGTAGCTTGACTGGTCTAATTTTGTGGCCTTTGTTACTCGAGTTAGTAAAATCTTAGGGGTGTTTCTACACCTAGTACCCTAAAGTCAACTGGTTTGGGCGTTATTGGTTCAATGCTCGCTACATGGGAAACTTTGAAAAGCCTAAGAAAATGAGACATTGCATAAGTCAAGAAAAAAAATCAAAAAAATGGGAAAAAAGAAAAAAAAACGAAAAATGAGTTTGCTTGATTTTCATGGTAAAAATTCCTACTAAGAGTTACATCATATACACATGCATGCATCACATGAAATTGATTTAATGAAGGATGGTGTCTAAAATGAAGATTGACTATTTTTCATAAGGTAAAAGTTTGAATTTGAATTTAATCTTGCTTATGTATAATGCTCATGGATATTTAGAAGTTTTCTTTCAATTTCATAATTTGTTAAACCCAAAAATATTTTTTGAATTTTGTGGGTATATTCACTGCAAACATTCATGAGACATAATTCGTCCATTTGAGGTAACCTTGGGGTTTAAAGGCTTGTTGCACATGCTAAGCGCAATCATATTTCTTACGAAAATGGGTAGTATAATTTTTGTTTTCTTTTTATTTTCTTTTTATTTTACTCGAGGACGAACAAAAGCTATGTATGGGGTATTTGATAGACACATAATTAATACATTTTAATATTTCCATATTTATTGTTTTATATGCTTATTTTATTTAACTAATACATTTTATTTTGATTTGTAGGAAATACCACTAATTTTTCTTGGGGAGCAAATAAAGGACTTATATCTAACTATTAAAAATGGAAAAGTACTCTTGGAGGATTACCATATAGAGATTAAAGTCAAAAAGGAAAGAAGAGGGGAAAAAAGGAACAAAAGTATCTAAGTTCAATGAATCTAAATTAGGGCACAAATTTATTTTTCCTATAAATAGGTCTCTTATTTTAGAGAGAATGAATATTAGGTATTATATTACTTTAGGTTATATTACTTTAGGTTAGGAGTAGGAGCAGATTAAATTACGTTTCATTGTACACTTGTTAGAGGATTATTAATAAAAGGAGTTTTCTTATTTATTTTCAATCTTCTACTTCTTATTTATTTTAATTATTTTATTTATTTTCATATCTAGTTAATTTTTATATCTAGGATGAAGATGAAATTAAATAATTATTTATGATAATATTTTTTATCTCCTCTATTATTTATGCTTTTATATTTAATTGATTTCGCCTTCATGTTTCGTTATTGAAATACATTCGTTTTATAGTTTTTATGCGATTTTAAATTAATTAAGAGATTTTGATAGATTATTGTTAAGATATGAGTTTTTCATAATCTATGCTTGCTCAAATAAGTTTTGATGGATTATAATTAATCCTTAAATTTTTATAGTCTATGCTTGTCCACGTTAATTGTAAAATTACTAAATTAAAGGGAAGGGAGATCAAAATCATAATTGAGTTATAAAAATATAAGAGATTGAATTATATGTTATGTTTATTATTTAATGGATTCAGGTTCCTACATTGTTTCCTCATTATTAATTTTCATATTCTAGTTAATCAATTTTTATTTCTAATTCACCTAAAATAAATATTAAGGATACATTAAATTAATCTAGTCTCTGTGGTTTCGACCTGTACTTGTCAATTCTTCAATTTGACATTGTACACTTGCTGTGACGCCCCCAAAATTAGGTATACATCACCCGTCTTGAGTCGCCAGATACATGGTACAGAATTCAAATATAACTTAATAATACTGACTATCGTAATGCAATACGACAAAAACATAAAGCGTGAGTTTGAATACAAATATTGTCCTCTGAGAGTATACAAACTCAATGGAGTCCTCATTATATTTATTATCACACTATTTCACGAAATAGTGAGGACTACTAATGCACCATCTAGGACCATCACTCTGTTCCCCGACTAGTCCAGCTACGTTCTCATTTCACTTCAAGAGAACAAAGAAAGAAAGGGTGAGCTCAACTAGCCCGAAGAAATATTATGACTAAGATAATGCGAGAATAAATTATCATTAGCCTTCAACAAAGATATAACAACCGATAGAATATAATAGACAACAAGTTTTAGATCAAAAATTGCAGCGGAATAAACAATCCATTAGAAGAGTCAAGTAAAATATAAAATCTACTATCTTCTATGATTTAAAAAGTTTTTCACTCAACTTTATCATTTGAGACTCGACAATAAATAATCCACATCATAAACTCATCCCTGCACTACAGGCCAAGGATATTTTTAGTATCATGACCACAAATTATTCATGCACTACGGGCCAAAGATAATCGTGTTTTCATCAACGGTCCTGATCATACCATAAAAACAATTCATCTTTGCACCTTGGCGAAGAGAATCCATAGCCATAATCATACCAAAAGCGTCCATCAATGCACTACTGCGAACGAGGACTTTTACCACATCATTTGTAACATTACGGTCATGATTATACCGATAATCCTCAGTCATAATCATACCAAGTCCATCTATGCACTATAGGCCAAAGATGACTTTCAACAAAATATAAACATGAGGATGATGACAATGATATAAGAATTCAATAAAACAAGTTCAAGAATTAATTTATCCGAGAACTAATAACGTCCAAAATTGTCAACATGATAATCGCTTTGTAGAGTAAAATTCAAGAATGCTCAGAAGAATATTTCCATGAAAAGATACTGGATGAAGCACAAATATCAAGGATATTCCACTAATTTCATGGAGTATGGAAGTCAAAGTTTTAACCGACTGAGTATAATTAATAATGGAATAACAAAAGAAATCACCATGCATGCGGTACTTCGCATAGACAGGTTATTCCAACAGAATAATAATTAACGGAACCAGGTTATGCGTAAAGCACAGACAAGATGTTCCAACAGAATAATAAGTTCGGAATAATAACAGAAATCACCATGCATGAGATACTTCGCATAGACAGGTTATTCCAACAGAATACCAATAAAGACGGAACCCGGAGTTCGACGTAAAACGCCTGACGAGGATATTCCAATGAATAATAATAAAAAAGCGGAACCCGGTCCCAATGTAAAAACGCCGCAGACGTAATATTCTAATGAATAATAATAAAGATTTAAACCAGTCCAGTAATAAAAACGCATGCATGCAGGGATATTCCAACGAATAATAAAGAATGGAATAACGAAAAGAATTTCACCAAGTTTAGGGTAGCTTGGCAGATATCTGAGTTATTCAAACAGAATAATAAAGAATAGAATAACAGAAGTTCTCTTCATGGATAAGAAAGAAATAATACTCCCTACGAGTACAACAAATAATATTCCCTACCTTAGAAAGAAAATCTTTGGATATAGAAGTAGTGATGTAGCGAACACTTTTCTTCTTTCTTTCTATAGTTTCTCTCTCTGAGTTTCAATGAATTAAATAAGAAATAATGAATGAATGAGCTTATATTTATAGAAAATGGATCGTAGTAACTAACTCATGAACGATCCAGATTGATTTACTTTAATCGATCGAGGTCCATATTTAAAGCAAAATCTTTTAAATAAAATATAATATATTCTATTTATAATCTAATAAAACGAATAACTTTATAAAAGATTTTACTATACAAACACTATCTGAGCACTATACTGAAACACTATGCATAATAAAATATAATATATTCTAATTATTGTCTAATAAAATAGATAACTTTATAAAAGTATTACATTTTATATAAAAAGATTTTACTATGCAAAACACCATACAACACTATACATAATAGAATATAATATATTATATTTATAGAATAACTTTATAAAAGTATTCTGTTTTATATAAAAAAAATTTTGTTTTATTACATTAATAATACTAATAAAACAAAAGCGAGTGACTTATCACATAAGGATCAATAATCAATACCGTGTCTTCTTATCTGACCACACGTATTCTTGTACTTTTACTACTTACTAGTAGTTCAACAAGTTATTAACGGTAAAACTTCCGATGTTATTTTCATAAAATATTTTTGTCGTTTTCTCAATCCAACAATAATTCCGTTGCGGGGTCCACCAATGATTGTGTCATTGCACGAATATTCCCTGATAAAACAAATATTCCCCGACCAATCGAATATAATATGACAACTTGCATACTTTGCAAAATTTATAAATACTACCCACAACTATAACATTATCTCAAATCCACACCATAATATTAAAAAAATATTTTGAGAAAATTAAATATTTATTCATAAAATTTGGGATCTCACAATCTCCCCTCTTTATGGAATTTCGCCCTCGAAATTTACGTACGTACTTGGTATGCTGAACAGGTGAGGATACCTCGACTTCATTTCAAATTCTAACTCTTGAGGTATAACATTTGAGTGTTGAATACGATTCTTTTTATCCAAGATTTTAACACGTATCTCCTCAAATGTTAAATCAGCCGTTATCTCGTCTGGTTCTAAATTAATAATGTGGTTCGGGTCGTCCACATATTTACGTAACGTCGATACGTAAAAAAAAACGTTATGAACACGCGACATACCTGGAGGTAAAACGAGTCTATAAGCCACAGTTCCTACTCGATCGAGGATTTCAAATGGGTCAATTAAATCGAGGGTTGAGATTTCCTCACTTCATCGATTCTTGCTTCTAGAGTAACGCCCTCTTGAACCTTCTTAATTCTTCACATTCATCACTTCAAGGTGTGTAGCTTGGCGGCTTTAACTTTATCGATTAAAGTCGATTAATTTTACTCGTATATTCGTTATCTTCACGTGGGTCCTAGAGTCTTTAACTCTATCTTCATCATTTGTAAGTTATGCGAAATGGGTCTTTGTGTTAACAACATCGCACTTTTCATAAAACGCATACGATCTTCTACTCAACGCGCGTCATACCACCACGTTCGCTTTCCCACGATGGTATTGAATGGTACGATCGTAATCTTCAACAGCTCGAGCCAACGTCTTTGGCACATATTACGTTCATTTTAGTTGAAGAAATATTTGAGGTTTTAGAAATGGGTTTTGTACTGGGGTCAATACAAAATTCGATTTCACGCTCTAGGGGTAGGCTAAGAAGTCTTCAAGAATACGTCAGGAAATTTATTAACAATAGAAATATCATTCAAAATTGTGACTCTCATCCAAGACTTGGGTAACACGTCACATTGATACCTATCAACTTGCCATCATCATTCACAGCGTCGCCTACAGAAAGTCTGGCTTCGGTGCATTTTACACAAGGAAGTCAACAATGAAAGGACCGGGGCTCTTTACTTATGGCTTGATATGACCATGATTGACTTTAGTGATTTGGTTGCTTGAATTCGCATAACGGGTTGGTTAGGAATATGAAAGCTAACAACCTTACGAAAAGCATGATGAGTAGTTAACCAATCGATTCCTAAAATCACATCAAAGGCAAGTATTTTCAAAGAGATACGATCAACAGGTAACGTGAAAGTGTTGATTTGAACAAGATTTATAAATAGTGGAGGTAATGAAGGTTTCTCCCAACTGAGTTTCAACAGATAAATCAAAATCTAACTTCTCCGGAGTTAAATTCAAACATTGAACACAACTAGGTGAAATAAAAGAGTGAGTAGAACCCATATCTAACACGGTATAGACTTCGCAAGAGTTTATGACTAACATACCCATGATAATTTTATTCAGGTTCCTCGTCACGAAAAAAAACGCTCTCTCTTAAACTACAGGCTTTGGCTTGTCTGGGACATCCTTTGGCATCACTATCCCAGCTGGAATTGACTTCACCATACGACAAAATTGAGCTAGGTGACCTTCTCTTCCGTAATTAAAACACGTTTTGGATTGCTGCGTACAGTTTGGACGGATGTGTCCCTCCTGTTCGCATTTGAAACATAGGACCGGTGGTCGTTCTTTTTCCTTTGAAACGGGTGCTGGTGCCAACATCTTTACGTCATTGTTGAACCTTCTTTTCTAGAAATGTCCATTCTTATTGTTTTGGCCATGATTACCATCGAAGTGGTTACCATTTCTGGCATGTTGATTCCCTCCATGCTTATTGTCACCGCTTTGATGACTGTTATCATCGGTATTATCATTTTGCCGGCTGCTCTCTTTTGGTTTGGTTGACTCATTATCGCACTCCAATAACTGGGCCCTATTAACAACATCTGAATACAAACACAGTTTATGAGAGATAAGATATTGACTTATCTCAGGTTTCAAACCTCTTAAAAATATCCGTGTCATTCGCTCCTCATTATCAACCAAATGGGATGCAAACCGAGACAACTCGGTAAACTTAGCCTCCTACTGCGACACGGTCATATTGTTTTGCTTCAGCTTGATGAACTCCACCTCCTTCATGTGACGAATACTTTCGGGAAAGTACTTGTTGTTGAACAGCTCTTGGAACTTCTCCCAAGACATCTTGAGTGCGTCAGTCTGGGTGCGTTTTACAGATTCCCACCAGTAATCTGCCTCTTCACACAACATAAAGGTGGCAAAGGGAACCTTTTGCTCCTCTGAGCATCCCAAGACATCAAATATCTTAGTGATATGCTTTAACCATGTCTTCGCCTTAAGTGGTTCTGGCTTTCCCAAAAACTCCGGTGGTCCCAGCTCCTTGAACTGCTTAGCGGTGATCAATCGTGGGTTGCTATTGTTTCCTCCCTCGCATTATGAGCGAGGGAGTCTCTCTGCCCGATGTTGCATGAATTCTAAAAGCTCCTAAACGTCATCGTCGTTCGTCATTTGGTCAGTGTGGTTATTTAAGGAGGATTATCGCCATCCTGTTGCACATTGTCCTGATTATTGATCTGTGGAGACTCAACGGTCTCCTGTGCTCCATTGCTATTCTCAACATTCTCGGATGTCATTTTCAAATCGCCACAAAACAAGGGTTAATTAACATATCACATATTATCCCTATACTCTCGACCCACCCGATTAAATATCAAATAAACTTAGGTAGGTCATATACTAGCGAAGGAATTCTCTGTCTCTCCCTCCTAGTTCTATTCTCACATCTTAGCCGAGGATTATATCCTAAGCTTTGATACCAACCGTGGCGCCCCCCCAAAATTAGGTACACATCACCCATCTTGAGTCACCCATACATACATGGTATGTAATTTAAATACAACTTAATAATACAACTATCGTGTACAATACGACAAAACATAAACTGTGAGTTTGAATACAAATATTGTCCTCTAGAGAGTATACAAACTCAATGGAGTCCTCATTACATTTATTATCACACTATTTCACATAATAGTGAGGACTACTAATGCACCATCTAGGACCATCACTCTTGTTTCCCGACTAGTCCCCGCTACGTTCTCATTTCCTGAAGAGAACAGTGAAAGAAAGGGTGAGCTCAACTAGCCCGATGAAATATTATGACTAAGATAATGCGAATAAATTATCATTAGCCTTCAACAAGGTTAACAACTGATAGAATATAATAGACAACAAGTTTTAGATCAAAAATTGCAGCGGAATAAACAATCCATTAGAAGAGTCAAGTAAAATATAAAATCTATTATCTTCTACGATTTAAAAAGTTTTTCACCAACTTTATCGCTGAGACTCAGCTTAATAAATAATCCACATCATAAACTCATCCCTGCACTACAGGCCAAGGATATTTTTAGTATCACGACCACGAATTATTCATGCACTACGGGCCAAAGATAATCGTGTTTTCATCAACGGTCCTGATCATGTCACAAAACAATTCATCTTTGCACCCTTGGCCGAAGAGAATCCATAGCCATAATCATACCAAAAACTGTCCATCAATGCACTACGGGTCAATGAGGACTTTTACCACATCATTTGTAACATTACGGTCATGATTACACCGAATAATCCCTGGTCATAATCATACCAAGTCCATCTATGCACTACAGAATACGCGGATGACTTTCAACAAAATATAAACATAAGGATGATAACAATGATATAAGAATTCAATAAAACAAGTTCAAGAATTAATTTATCCGAGAACTAATAACGTCCAAATTATCAACATGATCTTTGCTTTTTGAGTAAAATTCAAGAATGCTCGAGAAGAATATTTCCATGAAAAGATCTTTGGATGAAGCACAAATATCAAGGATATTCCACTAATTTCATGGAGTATGGAAGTCAAAGTTTTAACCGATCGAGTATAATTAAGAATGGAATAACAAAAGAAATCACCATGCATGCGGTACTTCTCATGAGGCGTGTTATTCCAATGAATAATAATTAACGGAACCGGGTTATGCGTAAAAGCATGCACAAAATGTTCCAATGAATAATAAAGTATGAAATAATAATGAAATCACCATGCATGCGGTATTTGCATAGATAAAGTTATTCCAACAATAATAATACCAATAAAGATTTTAACCCGGGTTCTACGTAAAAATAAAGCCTGAGACGGGATATTCCAAATCAATAATAATAATAAAATCTGGAACCAGTCCCAAAGAAAAGCGACCGATAATATATTCCAAATGTAATAATAATAAAGACGAAATCGGATCCAACAGAAAAAGCATTGCATGTGAGATATTCAACGTAATAATAAAGAATGAAATAATAGAAGAATTTCACCAAGTTTAGGGTAGCCCACGTGTACAGGTTATTCCAACAGAATAATAAAGAATAGAATAACAGAAGTTCTCTTCATGGATAAGAAAGAAATAATACTCCCTACGAGTAGAACAAATAATATTCCCTACCTTAGAAAGAAGAGTACTAGATATAGAAGTAGTGATGTAGCAGAACACTTTTCTTCCTTTCTCTCTATAGTTTCTCTCTCTAGAGTTTCAGTGAATTCATAAGAAATAATGAATGAATGAGCTTCTATTTATAGAAAAATGGACTGCATAGTAACTAACTCATGAACGATCCAGATTGATTTACTTTAATCTGACTGTCCATATTTAAAGCAAAATCTTTTAAATAAAATATAATATATTCTATTTATAATCTAATAAAATGAATAACTTTATAAAAGATTTTACTATACAAACACTATGCAGCACTATACAAAACACTATGCATAATAAAATATAATATATTCTAATTATTGTCTAATAAAATGATAACTTTATAAAAGTATTACATTTTATATAAAAAAAGATTTTACTATTAGCCTAATAATACTATGCATAATAGAATATAATATATTATATTTATAGAATAACTTTATAAAAGTATTACATTTTATATAAAAAGTTTTTTACTGCTTTATTACATTAATAATACTAATAAAACAAAACTTGGTGACTTATCACATAAGCATCAATAATCAATACCGTAATGCTTTCTTATGCAACCACACGTATTCTTTGTACTTTTTTACTACCGAGTAGTTCAACAGTATTAACAGTAAAACTTTCGCCGTTATTTTCATAAAATATTTTTGTCATTTTCTCAATCCGACAATAATTCTGTTGCGGGGTCCACCAATGATTATTCCATTACACGAATATTCTCTGATAAAACAAATATTCCCCGACCAATCGAATATAATATGACAACTTGCATACTTTGCAAAATTTATAAATACTACCCACAACTATAACATTATCTCAAATCCACACCATAATATTAAAAAAATATTTCGAGAAAATTAAATATTTATTCATAAAATCTGGGGTCTCACACTTGCAGTACATAATTTTAACACATCAGTGGAGTAATCAAGTTTTTTTTTTTGCTAAATTTAGTTAGAGCAGTTTAACAAAATTAAACGAGCGCAGATTCAAATTAAGGAGAAAAGTCATGTAGCTGGTGGTGATCCTAGTGGTGATGGAGTAGATTCAATGGAACTATGTAAGGTAGAGAATTTCAAATGTGGGATTCAACAGAACATAGATAAGAAGATGGGAAGGATTTCAAAGTTAGAATTCAGATGTGAACTATTTTGGAAAAAGTAAAGATTCATTCATGAAAGAAGATGAGGAAGATTTTAATTAAATTTAGGATTTAGATCTGAACTATTTTTTGAAAATCAAAGATTCATTTATGAAGAAGATGGGGACGAGAGAAGATAGGAAAGATGGGAGGAGAGAGAAAAATAGAGAAGAAGATGGGAGGAGAGAAGAAGAAGATGGGGAGGAGAGAGATTAAATATAAGGGTAAATTTCACAATTCTCCATTGAACACCACTTCAATAAAATATAAATTTTACTTATTTATTATTATAAGTTTTAAGTTGTAATAACTTAGTTTTAATGAATACATCAATAAATTTAGTTACTCATTTTAATTTCTTGTGAATATATTTAATTAATATAGTAGTTAGCCTATTTTATATTTCACATTAAAAATTAGTTGATTAAATTTTAATATTAATATATATACTAGTTAGTTTATTTAATATTACTAAGTAGTTTATTTAATATTACTAAGTTAGTATTAGTTGATTAAAATTTTATTAATATTTAAAATTTAATTACATAAACATAATTAGTAGGTAATTTTTTTGAATAAAATTTGATAGTAGAGTATAGTAGTAGCTATGCGATAGTAGATATTATAATAGTAGAGTAGATCTGGCATCTGTAATAGTATAGTAGCTCTACGATATTAGAGTAGTTCTGCTATAGTAATTTATGTAAATTTCTTTGCAAAGTAAAGAACTTAACCAAAATGGAGAATTTCATTTGCATAATGCATACTCAGATTCACATTGTAGAAAGAACATGCATAATTTTTTATTTTTTTTTAAAGGTGTTGGATCGGGCTAGATTGGCCCAGCCTAGCCTACAGGTCTAAACATATCATATTTTCATAGGAGAAGTCTGACCTGGCGTAGCTTGACAGTCCTAAAGTCAAGGCCTGATCTGGCCTGGTCCATGGCCAATGCCTGGCTTGGCCTAATTAATGGTCAAGGTCTGACAAACCTAAATCGAACCACATCAAGTCGACCTGTTGTGCACCTCTGCCCAATCTACAACGAGTTGTAAATTAATGTCCATATATAGAGGATTTTATTCATATATTATTTTGAATCCGACCCAATTAATTTGAATTTGAATTCAATAATCATATATTGTTACATTACATTTATTAATATTTAGAGATAAATATGGAAGAAAAATTTATTGGTGAAATTTGTAAATAATACTCTTTTTTATAAAATGGAAGAATCTGATTGTTATTTAGAGATTATTAAATTAAGATGCTTTAGAGTGTTATTTATACTTTCAACTGCCTCCTTAAAAATTTATGGGTTGGTCGCTCATTTGTAATCATATTTTTAACTTTTCTATATGCATCTTAATTTTTTGGTCCTTTATTTTTGGTATAGGACAACAGTTTAATTATATATTACTGAAATACTTTTTGAAGACTCACTAATTTTAGACCTAAAATTTAATTATTATTGTGACGCCCCCAAAATTAGGTATACATCACCCATTCTGAGTCGCCAGATACATGGTACAAAATTTAAATACTTCGTTTATACAACTGTTGAGCTGTCGTATAGAATATGACCACAGTTAACTATGAGTTTTAACCAAATGTGACGCCCCCAAAATTAGGTATACATCACCATTCTAAGTCACTTGATATACATGGTACAAAAATTTAAATACAACTTCATTTATACAACTGCTGAGTTTGTCAGTATAGAATACTTGGCCACGCTTAATCGTGAGTTTTAATACAAATGTATGTAACTCTCATGGTGCCTCGACCACAACCTTACAATGGTACTTTACATAAAAGTATAGTCAAAGATCATTTTAGAAACTAAAATCTTTGGGAAGTGCTCAAGAAACCTTCGTATGGGGAGGCCATGTGCGTCTGGGTTATAATAGATATCATATGGCCACATAATTATCCTTGGTCAATCCAATGACCCCAATAAAAAATGAGAAGATTACTATCATCTTCTTTCCAATGGTGAGTCTTCTCTTGACATATAACTATCTCCACTGTCTCCAAGTGAATATTATATTTTAAATCAACTCCAAGATCATATAGGTAGTGCCCGTAGATATACTCAAAGAAAGTGGATGCGCATGACCCCGCTCTTATGATAACACAAGGTTGTATGTCATTAGACATCTTGTATGATAGTGGCAAAACACCCTTCCAAAGTTGGGTTCACCTCACCCTATTTGATTCACCAAATATAACTACTAAATATTGTATAGAATACAACACACTTTTCTATACTGTTTAAGGAGAACCTCCATGCCTAGAGACCACTGCTCTATTCCCTCATATTATCCCTCGCCGAATTCAAGAACACTCTTACGGCAACACTTTTATTACCCGAAAGGAATTGTGAAGCGAGAAAGGGTGAGCACAACTAACCAGTAGAAGGAATATCATGACTAAAGATAATTAAATTATCAATAGCTTTCATCAATAATAAATCGTAGATTTAGAACATATGGTAGATGATAAAAATTTTCAACCATAGTTCTAATGAACGAGCAATCCATTAGAAGAGTCAAATAGACCATAAGGTCTATTATCTTCTTTATGTTAAAAGTCCACCAATAATGTTTTACCCATGTAAAATAAATCAATAGCCTCGCATCCACAATCATATGAATAACTCATAATCATAATTGTGGTTCTAAATTCCTCTTCGCAACTAGGACGAAGATAATTCTCATCACCTATCTTCACCTGAAACATCAAAAATCATGGTTATACCAAATCAGATTTCCTGCTCATAATCATAGTAATAAATTCATCTTTGCACAACGAACACAGATATTCATTAATAATTCATCTTTGCACTACATGCCAAAGACATACAACTGTATTTTAGAAGTGTCAAGTAGAACATAATATCTACTATCTTCTACGCATTAAAAGTGTATAATAAATATTTTATCGCTGAGACTCGGCTTTATAAATAATCCACATCATCGAATCACCCATGTAAGACCCCAACTTATTATAAATGAAATTAAATTTCCTCTATTTATTATTTTGAAATAGTAAGGGTTGATTTGATTAATGTGGTTAGTTATGGGTAAAATGCTAAATATTTCAAATAAGCAAGTGGTTATAAAGTATTCATTTTATCTGGAGAATATTAGGTTTGGTGGATGTGGAATATTTCTTACCGTCGGAATATTCGTATGCGACGGCATCATTGACCAATGTTAGAAAGTTCCATACAAGTGAGGGCCCCATAACGAAAGCGATTGGATGAAGAAAGCGACAAGTATAAGTTGTTTATAAATAATTTTACAATGTAGTTGTTACCATTAATCTTGTTGGAATACGGTGGTTAAAAAAGGGCTATTTATTGCTGACGATTAATTAATTATTAATGCTTTTAAATTGTATAATTAGAAAATATGTTAGTGTTGGCGATTTTGGTGAACATATTATTGGTATTCGCATCAATTATTGATTCTTACGTGAAGGCACTTAATATCTACTCGATAATTGTTACACTATAATTCTTGTCAATATTTTATTTTATTGATTCAATAATTTCTTGACTTATCGTTGATATTTTATATTACTATTGTTTCAATATTTGTCACTACACGAGTATTTTCATTATCGAAGTAATAATTCATATTATCTAAGATAATAATATTATTAGATAACATCATTGATATTCGTGAAGTAAAATAATAATTACAATGTCTAAAGTTCTGTCTAAGGAGAGGTTATTCATCACCTAATCGTGTCTAAAGAAAAATCTTTGTTAGGTAGAGAGGCAAAGATATTCAATAATATCATCATCCTTATTGGAAAGCCCCCCTCTTTCACAGAAAGCGGCACGCTTATGTCAAAAGATTATTGTGATTCTGTAATATTATTTGTGAATAATTAAATTATTGATTTATATGATGAGGAAAATATTCATTTTATGTGGATATATATGGAGAAAATTTTTAAAGTGACAATTGTTAAAAATTGATATTTTATCTTTTACGATAAAATAATATTTTATTATATTATTATAATATAATAATGATGATATTTTACAATGAATGTGGGATATATGAGTATTTGAGGGACGAAGAGTATTTTTGTTGCAAAAATTGTTTAAAAACATGTTAAACATGTACATTCTGGGCCCATTTTTCTTGAAAATTTGATTATAACTTGTAAAATCGCTTGGTTTGTGGATATTCCACGACCAAACGAATATTCCCAAACAATGATGAATATTTTATAACCACTTGCTTATTTTGAAATATTTGCGTATCTTACCTAACTATCCACATTAATCAAATCAACCCTTACTATTTCAAAATAATAAATAGAAAACTAAATTTCATTAATAATAAGTTGGGGTCTTACAACCTCCCTCCTTATGAAATTTAGTCCTCGAAATTGACGTCACGTACACAGGTGTTTTCAAAAGGTGAGGATACCTTGCTTTCATTTCCGTTTCCAATTCCTGTGTCATTTCCTCTATAGCATGATTCCTCCACAAAACTTTAACTTGTGGTATGACCTTTCATGTGGGACGATGCTCCTTCCTATCCAAGATCTTGGCAATTACCTCCTCATCGTTAAGTCTTCTCGGCTATCTCGTCCTGTTCTAACTCTATAACGTGGTTCGAGTCTTTCACATATTTACTGAAGTACTGAGATAATTGAAACACATTATGAACACGAGACATACTTGGAGGTAACGCAAGTCTATAGGCTACATTTCCTACTCGATCAAGAATTTGAAATGGGCCAATAAATCGTGGATTGAGCTTTCCTCTCTTCCCAAATCTTGTAACTCCCTTCCATGGAGCAACTCGCAACAATACATGATCCCCTACACTAAATTCCACGTCCTTTCGATGAAGATCCGCATAACTTTTTTGTCGATCTTGTGCGGTTTGTATCGTTGTCGAATCATTTGAATCTTTTCGGTGAGTCATATACGTATTTCAACTTCGGGTCCCAACAATGTTGCTTCACCCACCTCATCCCAACATATTGGAGAACGACACTTTCGTCCATATAATGCTTCAAATGGAGCCACACCTATACTTGCACGATAAGCTGTTGTTGTAGGAGAATTCCACCAATGGTAAATACTTATCCCAACCGCCTTGAAGTCTAGGACACAGTAGTCTTAATAAATCTTCAAGAGTTTGAATAGTCCTCTCTGATTGTCCGTCTCTTTGGGGATGGTATCTTTGAACTAAATCGCAAATCCATGCCCATAGCTTTTTGCAAGCTAACCCAAAATCTTGAAGTGAATCTTGGGTCACGATCCGAAACTATGGATACAGGCATGCCATGCAACCTCACAATCTCATTCACGATATACTAGCAAGACGTTCAAGTGAATAAGTGTCCGTGTCGGCAAGAAATGAGCGACTTTGTTAATCTATCAACAATAACCCAAATAGCATTGATGCCTTGAAAAACGTAGGAAGACCCGTAAATGAAAATCCATGGTAATGTGTTCCCACTTCCATTTCGAATCTCAAGTGGTTGCAATGGACCCTTAGGTACTAGATGCTCGCCTTTACACGTTGACAAGTTAAACACATTGAGATAAACTTTGCAATCTCTCTCTTCATATTGTTCCACCAAAATGTATGTCAAGATCACGATACATTTTAGTACTTCGAGATGGATTGCAAATGGTGTATTGTGTGCCTCCATCATAATCTTGTACTTCAAATCGTAGTCGTTAGAAACACAAATTCTAGAGTGGACTCAAGTATTCCTTCTTCATCAATTCTCGCCCTAGGAATAACTCCTTCTTGTACTTTCTTCTTCATACGCATCGCCTCCCGATTGGTGGCTTGAGCAACCTTAACTTTTTCTATTAAAGTTGGCTCTATCGTATATCTTGACATCATCGCACTTTTCGTTCAAGATATGATCTTCTACTCAACTCGTCCAACTACCACGTTAGATCGCCTTTCCGGGATGGTATTGAATAGTGTGGTCGTAGTCTTTCAATAGCTCGAGCCAACGTCATTTGCCAGCATGTTGAGTTCTTTTGAGTGAAGAAATATTTAAGGCTTTATATGGTGCGAATATATCTCCACTTTCTCCCCATATAGATAGTGCCTCCATATCTTTAAGCGGCAAACGATCGGGCCGCTAACTCGAGATCATGAGTAGGATAATTCCTCTCATACTCTTTAAGTTGTCGCGAGGCATAGGCTATGACTTTCCCACGTTGCGTGAGAACACATCCTAACCCTTTGCACAAGCATCATCATCAGAGATAACAAATCCATCCAACCAGATGGTATTGTTAGAAAAGTCTTAAAATAAGTCTCCTCTTAAGCTCTTGGTAACTCTTCTCGCATTCTTCGCTCCAAACGAATTTTGTATCCTTCCGAGTTAGTTGGGTTAATGGAGTAGCGATTCGAGAAAACCCTTCCACGAATCTCCGATAATAACCAAAAAGCCCAAAAAACTACGTGCTTGATCACCGACTTTTGGTTGCTCCCAACTTTGTATTGCTTCAATCTTCACGGATCAACGGATACTCCATGTTTCGACACCACGTGCCCAAGAATGCTACTTCCTCAAGCCGAACTCGCATTTCTTCAATTTGGCATATAGTTTGTTTTCACGAAGCCTTTGGAGTACCGACTTCAAATGGTGCTCATGATCTTCACGAACTTTTGGAATATATAAGGATGTCATCAATAAAGACAACAACGAATCGATCCAAATATTCCTTGAATACTCGGTTCATCATATCCATGAAAGCCGCAGGAGCATTAGTTAGTCCGAAAGACATGACTAAGAATTCATAATGCCCATACCGAGTTCAAGGCGCTTTTTGAATATCCTCGGTTCTAATCTTCAAATTGATGATATCCGAACGAAGATCGATTTTTGAAAAGAATTGTGCCCTCAAATCGGGTCAAACAAGTCATCAATACGAGGTAGAGGATACCTATTCTTGATGGTGACATGGTTCAATTCCCATAGTCAATACAAAAGTCGCATACTCCGTCTTTCTTTCTTTACAAATAAAACAGAGCACCCCAAGGAGATGTACTAGACGAATGAAACCGATGTCCAACAATTCCTATAGTTGGACCTTTAACTCTGAAGTTCAATAGGAGCCATTCGATATGGGGTTTTAGAAATGGGCTTTGTACCGGGTTCAAGATCAATAAAGAATTCAACTTCACGTTAAAGGGGTAGGCAAGGAAGTTCTTCGTGAAATCGTCGAGAAAGTCAATAACAACAGAATATTATTCAAATTTAACGTGTCTTTATTCAAATCCATAACATGGGCTAAGAAAGCTTGACATCCGTTTTTCAATAAACGAATAACTTTATGATTAGATATGATGTTGATTGATTTTAATGGTTTAGTTGCTTGATTCGCATAAATGTCAAGTTGGTTAGAATATGAAAACTAACAACCTTACGAAAACAATCAATTTTGGCATGATGAGTAGTTAACCAATCAATCCCTAAAATCACATCAAAAGCAAGTATCTTTAAAGAGATAAGGTCAACGGTAAGCGTGATGGTGCCAACTTGAATCAAACAAGATTTATAAACGATGGATGTGATGAAAGTTTCTCTAAACGGAGTTTCCACAGATAGGTCAAAGTCTAATTTCTCCTGAGTCAAGTTTAAACGTTGAGCACAAGCGGAGAGATAAATGAATGGGTAGTACACCTATATCAAGTAAGGTATAAACTTCGCAAGAATTTATAAATAGCTTACCCGTGATCACCTCGTTTGGGTTCCTCGCATTTTGACCAATCACAACAAACGCTCTCTTCCGGAATCGTTGACTTTGACTTTTACGGGATGTCTTTTGAGTCACCGACCCCATTGAACTAGGTTTCGCTACTGCGTATAATCTCGAGCGATATGTCCTTCCTTTCCACAATTATAGCATACCTTGAATCTGTTGGGACAGTTTGGATGATATGTCCTCTTTCCGCATTTATAAGATATGAATGGTGGTCGTTCTCCTCCCCCTAGAACCCGATTCTTCTTGTGACCTTTATCGTCTTCATATAGTCGTTATTAAATCTCCTTTTTAAAATCTCCTCCCACTCGCTTCTTCCATTTTCATGGCCATGATTACCACCGAGTTGTTACCATTTTTGTCCGTCTCTGCTTCTTTCTCCGTTGGTTATCATTATTCGCTGATCGCTATCTCTGTACGATCCTCGGTTATGGTCCTCAACGACTAGTACTCGTTATCTCGCTTTCTAATAATTGAGCCTTGTTTACAACATCCGAATAAAGAGAAAATTTATGAGAAATGAGATACTAACGTATGTCGGGTTTCAAACCTCTAAGAAACATCCGCCATCATCGCTCCTCATTCTCCACCAAATGAGGTGCAAACACGATAACTCTGCAAACTTTGCCTCGTCTTCGAGACACCGCCATGTTGTTGTCGCTCTAATCTAATAAACTCCACTTCCTTCATATATACGAACACTTTCGGAAAGTATTTGTCATTAAATAGCTTCAAACGCGTCTCCCAAGACATCTTTGAGTCTTATTGGATGGAGTGCGCTTCCTGATTCCCACCAATGATGTCTCGCCATCCACGGAACATAAAGGTGGCGAATGGAACCTTCTGTTCCTCCGTGCATCCCAAGACATCGAATATCTTGGTAATTTTCTTGACCCATGTTTCCGCCATGATCGGATTTGGCTTTCCCTTAAATTCGTGGTCCCAACTCCTTGAATCGCTTGCTTTTTGTGACAACCCGTGAATTGCTATCATTTCCTCCCAGATTTTTGAACACGAGTCTCCTCGTGCGATTTTTGCATGAACTGCAAAAAGCTTCTAAACATCCCTCGCTCATCATCTCTGCTTTCGGTGGTGTTGTTCACGGGAGGAACATTGCCACTGTTGCCGACGCTTCTCCTCGTTGGTGAGTACAAAGCGTCTCCACGGTCTCATTTCCATTGTTAATATTCTCAATCGACATTCTCAAATCTTCATAATAAAACAAGGGTTAATTAAGGAAATCAATATATCACATAATATCCCTATATACTTGACCAACTAACAAATAAGCTTAGGTAGGACACACTAGCGAAGGATTTACTCATCTCTCCCCTCTTAGTTCTATTCCCCGATCTCACTGAGATCATATCCCTAAGCTCGATACCAAACCGTGATGCCCCCAAAATAGGTATACATCACCCATTCTCGAGTTGTCAATACGTGGTACGTAAACAACTACAACTTTATTATTACAACAAGAAAAACGTGAGTTTAAATACAAATATTATCTTCAGACAATATCTATACTCAAATAAATCCTCATCACATTTATTGATACATTATTTTACAAAATGGTGAGGACTACTAAACGACTCTCTCTATAACCTTCATTCTATACCCCTCGACTACGTCATTCGCTATATTCTCTCGCCTCCCGAGAAAAATGGAACAAAAAGGAAAAGGTGAGCTCAACTAGCTCGAGAAAGAATATTATGACTAAGATAATATACAACAAATTACCGTTAGTCTTCAACAGGAAAAATCTAATAGAATACAATAGACAACAAATTTTAAATCAATATTCGCAATGAAATAATAATTCATTAGAAGAGTTAAGTAGAGAATGCAAACTACTATCTTCTATGTATGAATTTAAAAGTTCATCGCTCATCTTTTATCCCCTGTAACATCAATCAATATACATCCGAATCAAATATTCATCTTTTGCTACTGAGCCAAAGATATTCATCGACCGGTCATGTTCATCTAAACACTGCTCATCTTTGCACTACTACCAAAGATATTCTTCAGAAATCATTCATCTTTTGCACTACTGTGCCAAAGATATTCAATAATATCATCATTTAAGACCGAGGATGATGAAAATATTTTTAAAGAAACGAATCCAAAGGTGAAACAAAATGACAAGGATTAAGGATTAAGGATTCGTACTTTGTTTTATCCATGTTCAAAAATACCTCAAAAATGATCATAGTGGTGTAAAATTCAAGAATGATCAAAACATGGATACAATCAAAGCTAGTATCCGAATAGATATTTTGGACAAAAAGAAGAAATTTTATTTTTGGTGAATAGTCTTGAGATATCGTGAATAATGTCGTGCATATATGAATAGTCTTAAGATACGTGAATAAGAACTCAGACACCAAAAGATAGAAATTCCACAAAAAACATCTTCACGCTTCATGAATAGTACTCGTGAATAGTAACTCGTGAATAGTAACTCATGAATAAGAACTCATGAATAATAACCCCCGACATGAAAAAGTTCCAAATTTGATAAAAGTTCTAACCAATATTTCAAAGATAATGATATTGAAGAAATAATATCATTTGAGAAGAAAATAACATCTCTTACCTCGAAAGATCGATTTTAATTTGAAACACCTGGATATAGGCTATGACTTGGACTTGACCGTATAACAATACTCAAAGTATACTCAAAATACTTTACAAGAATACGCCGATAACATAGAGAGAAACTTCGAGTTTACGGTGTGATTTTCAATTCTAACCCAAAGCCTATTTATATAGGAAAATGCTTAGAACACCAAAGCGTAAAATTTAATAAAATATTAATATTAATATTACAAATTCCTCACGCCCACTTTTAAGGATCTGAATTCAGCATTTACATCACATACAAGACCCACCTTTAATGACAAAAACGTTTTTCATAGTAAAAATAATTAAAACTTCCAAAATTAATTATTTGAGCTTCGAACTTCAATAATTCATAATAAATAGCCCTTTTATCAGAAAATTCAAATCTCATGAGTTTTTATAGGAAATTCAATTCTCTACAACTTTGCGAGAAGAATTTTTTCGAATTCCAAACAAAAATTGACCGAAATCCACAAACGGGCAATTTTACTGTGCTATAATCAAATTTCGATCAATAAATGGGGTCCAATTTACATGTTTAACATGTTTTAAACATTTATTGCAACAAAAATACTCTTCCTCCTCGTATACTCATATATCCCACATTCATTGTAAAAATATCACCATTATTATATTATTAAAATATAATAATATATTTAAATGAATTATTTTATCGTAAAAAGATAAAATTTCAATTTTCAACAATTGTCACATTAAAAATTTTCTCCATCTATATCCACATAAAATTAATATTTTCCTCATCATATGAATCAATAATTAATTATTCACAAATAATATTACAGACTCACAATATTGATAAACCGTGCGCCCCTGGAAGAGGGGCTTTAATAAGAATTTCTCCTTCTTGGCGCCGCAATTAGGTGACCAAACCTCCTTGTAGACAAACTTTCTAGACATTGCCAATAATGTTATCTAATAATATTATTCGGATAATATGAATTATTGCTTCGATAATGAAAAATATTGTGTAATGACAATTATTGAAACAAACAACAATATAAAATATCAACGTAAAGAATTATTAACTCAATAAAATAATCGAATAAGAATTATCATCGTAACCATTATTGAGTAGTGCCTTCTTCACGTAAGAATCAATAATTGGTGCAATACTGGTGTCTTTCGTGTTTTAACCACCGAGTATTTTAACAAAGATAATCTTGAATAACTACGCTGCTATTTTTAAATAACTTATATTTGTCGTTTTCTTCATCCAATCGCTTTCAAGCATGGGGCCCATACATGGTTGTTGCCGTCGTATGCGAATATTCCCAAACAAAGATTTAATATTCCACGACCAAACGAATATTCCACAACAACAATGAATATTTTATAACCACTTGCTTATTTTGAAATATTTATGTATCTTACCCCTAACTATCCACATTAATCAAATCAACCCTTACTATTTCAAAATAATAAATAGAGAAAACTAAATTTCATTAATAATAAGTTGGGGTCTTACATTTTTCATGTCGGAGTTACTATTCATGAGTTACTATTCACGAGTTACTATTCATGAGTAGTATTCACGAGTACTATTCACGAAGCATGATGATTTTTTTGTGAAATTTCTATCTTTTAGTGTCGGAGTTAATATTCACGTATACGGACACTATTCACGAATATGACACTATTCACAGAAAAATTAAATTTTCTTTTATGTGTCCAAGATTGTCTGTTATAGTTTCTATCTTTGATTGAATCTATGTTTTGGTCTTTATTCTTGAATTTTAATCCACTCTGGTTATTTATGAAGTATTTTTGAACTTGGATTGTTTAAAGTACGAATCCTTAATATTTGTTCTTTTGTTTCACTGGATTCGTTCTCTTTAAAATATTTTTCATCGTCCTCAGTCCTAAATGATGATATTACTTAATATATTTGGCCTGTAGTGCAAATATGAATGATTTCTGATGAATATATTTGGCCTGTAGTGCAAAGATGAATATTTGATTCCAGATATATATTGATTGATGTTATAGGGATAAAAGATAGACGATGAACTTTTAAATTCATATATAGAAGATAGTAGGTTTCATTCTCTACTTAACTCTTCTAATGAATTATTATTTTCGCTGCGAATATTGATTTAAAACTTGTTGTCTATCGTATTCTATTAGATTTTTCCCTGTTGAGGACTAACGATAATTTGTTTTATATTATCTTAGTCATAATGTTCTTTACTAGGCTAGTTGAGCTCACCCTTTTCCTTGTTGTTCCATTTTTTTTCTCAGGAGGCGAGAATGTAGCTAGTACTAGTCGAGGTGTGGAATGATGGTTCTAGAAGTGGTTCTAGTAGTCCTCACTATTCTGTAAAATAGTGTATTAATAATTGTAATGAGGACTTATTTGAGTATGTATATTGTCTCAGATGACAATATTTGTATTTAAACTCACAGGTTAAAGTGTTGTATTTATTTTACACGACAATTGTATTAATAAAGTTGTAGTTATTTCATGCATCATGTATTTGGCGACTTCGAATGGGTGTTGTATACCTATTTTGGGGGCGTCACAAATTGGTATCGAGCTTAGGGATATGATCTCTGGCGGAGATCGGGGAATAGAACTAGGAGGGGAGACGAGTAAATCCTTCGTTAGTGTGTCCTACCTAAGCTTATTTGTTGGTCGGTCGACCGCATATGGTTAATATGTGATATGTTAATTTGTTTAATTAACCCTTGTTTTGTGGCGATATTTAAGATGGCGAATGAGAATATTAACGGTGGAGTTATCGAGACCGTGGAAACACCTTTAATCATTACCTGTGGAACGCGGCAAGCGAAGGCAATATTCCTCCCGTAAACAACACCACCGAACGTAAAAATGAAACGATTTAGATGTTTAGGAGCTTTTGCAGTTCATGCAAAACCGCATTTGGGAGACTCGTGCACGAATTACGGTGGAAATGATAGCAACGCTGCGACTTATCACATGACCAAGCGCTTCAAAGAGTTGGGACCACCGAATTTTAGGGAAAGTGGATCCAATCAAGGCGTAAATGTGGGTCAAGCAAATTACCAAGATATTCGATGTCTTGGGATGCACGAAGAATGAAGGTTCCATTCGCCACCTTTATGTTTAGTGGCGGTGCAGACTCAAAGTGGGATGTCTTGACCCAACTTTCAACTCAAAGATGTTCTTGAAACGTTTTTTTCAATGAAAAATACTTTCCTGAAAGTATTCGCCATATGAAGGAGGTAGACTTTATTAGACTAGAACAAAACAACATGATGGTGTCCCAATATGAGGTGAAGTTCATAGAGTTATCCAGGTTTGCACCTCATTTGGTAGAGAATGAGGAACGAATGACGAGGATACTTCTGAGAGGTTTAAAACCCGAGATTCGGCAATATCTTATCTCTCATAAATTTTCTTTATATTCAGATGTTGTCAATGTGGCTCAATTATTAGAAGCGAGATAATGAGTACATTCAACAAAGGGACCGTAACTGTGGTCATACTGGCAAGCGGCGATCGTCGAAACAATGAAAACCAAATGGGGAGGAAAACATTCGAGACAAAAGCGGTAATCACTCCGGTGGTAATCGTGGCCATGAAAATAGAAGAAGCGAGTGGGGAGATTTTAAAAAGAGGAGATTCAACAATGATAATGTGAAGACGTCGGCACCAGCAACAACTGGTTTTAAGGGAGGAGAGCGACCACCGGTTGTATGCTATAAATGTGGAAAAGAGGATATCATATCATTAAACTGCCTACAACAACCAGTTCAAGGTATGCTATAATTATGGAAAGGAAGGAAATATCGCTCGAGATTGTCTTGTCAGAAACAAACCAAGTCCAGATGGGGATGGTGACTCAAAAGGTCATCCCTAGAAAAGTCAAAGTCAATCGGTTCTCGGAAGAAGCGTTTGTCATGACCGGTCAACATGCGAGAACCCAAACGAGGTGATCACGGGTAAGCTAATCATAAACTCTTACGAAGTTTATACCTTATTAGATACCGGTTCTACCCATTCATTTATCTCTCCTACTTGTTCTCAACGTTTAAATTTGACTCCGGAGAAATTAGACTTTGACCTATCTGTGGAAACTCCGTTAGTAGAAACTTTCATCACATCCACTGTTTATAAATCTTGTTTGATCCAAGTTGGCACCATCACATTACCTGTTGACCTTATCTCTTTAAAGATACTTGCTTTTGATGTGATTTTAGGGATTGATTGGTTAACTACTCATCATGCCAAAATTGATTGTTTTCGTAAGGTTGTTAGTTTTCATATTCCTAAACAACCTGTTGTTCAAATTCAAGCAACTAAACCATTAAAATCAATCACCGTTATATCAAGTTTACATAAAGCCATTTGTTTATTAAAAATGGATGTCAAGCTTTCTTAGCCCATGTTATGGATTTGAATAAAGACACGCCGATTTGAATAATATTCTGTTGTTATTGACTTTCCCGACGTATTTCTGAAGAACTTCCGGTCTAGCCCCTAACGTGAAGTTGAATTCTTTATTGATCTTGAACCTGATACAAAGCCCATTTCTAAACCCCATATCGAATGGCTCCTATTGAACTTCGTGGAGTTAAAGGTTCAACTACTGGGAGTTGTTGGACATCGGTTTCATTCGTCCCTAGTACATCTCCTTGGGGTGTTCTGCTTTTATTGTAAAGAAGAAAGACGGAAGTATGCGACTTTGTATTGACTATCGAGAATTGAACCATGTCACCATCAAGAATAGGTATCCGCTACCTCGTATTGATGACTGTTTGACCGATTACAATGATAATGGGCGCAATTCTTTTCAAAGATCGATCTTAGTTCGGATATCATCACCAAGGTTAAAACCGAGAATATTCCAAAGACTACTTTCGTAACTCCGAGACGCATTATGAATTTTTAGTCATGTCTTTTGGATTGACTAATGCTCCTCGCCGCTTTCATGGATATGATGAACCGAGTATTCAAGGAATATTTGGATCGATTGTTGTTGTCTTTATTGATGACATCCTCATCTATTCCAAAAGCCATGAAGATCATGAGCGCCATTTGTCGGTAATCTTGCAAAGGCTTCGTGATAACAAGCTATATGCCAAGTCAAGAAATGCGAGTTCGCTTGAGAAGTAGCATTCCTTGGGCACATAGTGTCAAAACATGGAGTGTCTGTTGACCCGGCGAAGATTGAAGCAATACAAAGTTGGGAATAACCGAAGACGGTGACTTAAGTACGTAGCTTTCTGGGCTTAGATGGTTATTATCGAAGATTCATGGAAGGATTTTCTCGAATCGCTACTTCGTTAACTCAGCTGACTCGTAAAGATACAAAATTCGTATGGAGCGAGGAATGCGAGAAGAGTTTCCAAGATCTCAAGAGGAGACTCATTTTGGCACCTGTTTTGACAATACCATCTTGTTTGGATGGATTTGTTATCTACAGTGATGCTTCAGGCAAAGGGTTAGGGTGTGTTCTCATGCAACATGGGAAAGTCATAGCATATGCCTCGCGACAACTTAAAGAATATGAGAGGAATTATCTTACTCATGATCTAGAGTTGGCGCAGCGATCATTTTCGCTTAAAGATCCGGAGGCACTATCTATATGGGGAGAAAGTGGAGATATATTCAGACCATAAAAGCCTCAAATATTTCTTCACCCAAAAGGAACTCAACATGCGACAACGATGTTGGCTCGAGCTATTGAAAGACTATGACCACACCATTCAATACCATCCTGGAAAAGCAAACGTGGTAGCTGACGCGTTCAGTAGAAGATCATATGCGGGAACGAGTGTGATGTTGTTAAAACAAAGGCCTATTTTATGTGATTTACAAAAGATGAAGATAGAATTCAAAACTCCAGGGACCCATGCAATGATGTCAAGTATACGTATAGAACCAACTTTAATCGGAAAAGTTAAAGTTGCTCAAGCCATAGACCCGGAGCTGATGCGTATGAAGAAGAAAGTGAAAGAAGGTGTTATTCCAGAAGCAAGAATCGATGAAGAAGGAATACTTCGAGTCCACCCAAGACTTTGTGTTTCTAACGATTCTAATTTGAAGTACAAGATCATGATGGAGGCACATAATACACCGTTTGCAATCCATCCTGGAAGTACCAAAATGTATCGTGATCTTCGACATACATTTTGGTGGAACAATATGAAGAGAGAGATTGCAAAGTTTATCTCGAGGTGTTTAACTTGTCAACGTGTAAAGGCGTAGCATCAAGTGCCTAAGGGTCCATTGCAACCACTTGAGATTCTGAAATGGAAGTGGGAACACATTACCATGGATTTCGTTACGGGTCTTCCCACGGTTTCTCAAGGCATAAATTCTATTTGGGTTATTGTTGATAGATTAACCAAGTCTGCTCATTTCTTGCCGATGTGGGAGACTTATTCCCTTGAACGTCTTGCTCATATGTATGTAAATGAGATTGTGAGATTGCATGGCATGCCAGTATTCATAGTTTCGGATCGTGACCCAAGATTCACTTCAAGATTTTGGGTTAGCTTGCAAAAAGCTATGGGGACGGATTTACGATTTAGTTCGGCATACCATCCTCAAACGGACGAACAATCAGAGAAGACTATTTAAACTCTTGAAGATCTATTAAGACTCTGTGTCCTAGACTTCAAATGGAGTTGGGATAAGTATTTACCATTGGTGGAATTCTCCTACAACAACAGTTATCAGGCAAGTATAGGTGTGGCTCCATTTGAAGCATTGTATGGACGAAAGTGTCGCTCTCCAATATGCTGGGATGAGGTGGGAGAAGCAACGTTGTTGGGACCAGAGTTGGTACGAATGACTACAAAGAAGATCCAAATGATTCGACAACGTATACAAACGACACAGGATCGACAAAAGAGTTATGCGGATCTTCATCGAAAGGACATGGAATTTGACATTGGGGATCATGTATTATTACGTATTGCTCCATGGAAGGGAGTTACAAGATTCGGAAAGAGAGGAAAGCTCAATCCACGATTTATTGGTCCATTTTAGATTCTTGAGCGAGTAAGAAAGGTGGCTTATAGACTCGCGTTACCTCCAAGTATGTCTCGTGTTCATAATTTTTTTCATGTATCCGTGCTTCGTAAATATGTGAAAGACCCGAACCACGTTATTGAGTTAGAACCGGACGAGATAGCCGAAGACTTAACGTATGAAGAGGTACCTGTCAAGATTTTGGATAGGAAGGAGCATGTCCTACGCACGAAGGTTATACCACAAGTTAAGGTTTTGTGGAGAAACCATGCTATTGAAGAAATGACCTGGGAGTTTGAAACGAAAATGAAAGCGAGGTATCCTCATCTTTTTGAAACACCAGGTATGTATGTCAATTTTGAGGCCGAAATTTCATAAGGAGGGGAAGTTGTAAGACCCCAACTTATTATAAATGAAATTAAATTTCCACTATTTATTATTTTGAAATAGTAAGGGTTGATTTAATTAATGTGGTTAGTTATGGGTAAAATGCGCAAATATTTCAAATAAGCAAGTGGTTATAAAATATTCATTTTTATCGGAGAATATTCGTTTGGTCGTGGAATATTCTTCTTTGCTTCGGGAATATTCGTATGACGACCAGTAGCGACCTTGTATGGGCCACACATAACGGAAAGCGATTGGATGAAGAAAACGACAAGTATAAGTTGTTTATAAATAACTGCAGAAGTAGTTATTCAAGTATTATCTTGTTGGAATACCCGTGGTTAAAACACAAGAATACTGCTGTTGTTGCAAAGAAGATAGCGCAGAGTATTGCACCAATTATTGATTCTTATGTAAGAAGGCACTACTTAATAATTGTTACGATGAATTATTGCTTTTAATATTTTATTTTATTGATTCAATAATTGCTACGTTGATATTTTATATTACTATTGTTTCAATAATTGTCACTACACAGTATTTTCCATTATCGAAACAATAATTCATATTATCTAAATAATATTATTAGATAACATTATTGGCAATGTCTAGAAAGTTCTGTCTAAGGAGAGGTTTGGTCACCTAATTGCATGCCGCCAAGAAAGAGAAAAATCCTTATTGGAAGGCCCCCTCTTTCTTGAGAACTGCCTGGTTGTCAGTATTGTAATTTTGTAATATTATTTATGAATAATTAAATTATTGATTTATATGATGAGGAAAATATTCATTTTATGTGGATATAGATGGAGAAAATTTTTAAAGTGACAATTGTTGAAAATTGATAATTTATCTTTTCTGATAAAATAATATTTTATTATATTATTATAATATAATAATGATGATATTTTTACAATGAATGTGGGATATATGAGTATATGAGGACGAAGAGTATTTTTGTTGCAAAAGTTTTTTAAAACATGTTAAACATGTCTCAGTGGGCCCATTTCTTGACCGAAATTTGATTATAAACAGAAAATCGCCTTGGTTTATGGATTTCGGTCAATTTTTATTTGGAATTTGGAAAAACTTTCTTCTTTAAAGTTGTAGATAATGGAATTTCCTATAGAAAGACATAAGGTTTGAATTTTTCTAACAAAAGGGCTATTTATTATGAATTATTGAAGTTCCGGATTAATTAATTATTAATTGTTGGAAGTTTTAAATATTTATAATTAGAAAAACATTTTTGTTAGTGTTGGTGGTGGGTCACAAACATCTTTGAATTGGTTGATTCAAAGGTTGGCGTGAAAATTTAATTTATATATTATTAATTTATTAAATTTTCTGCTTTGGTGTTCTAATCATTTTCTTATAAATAGGGTGCTTAGGTTAGAATTGAAAATCACACCAAAAACTAAAGATTTCTCTCTCTTTCTCTCTCTATAATATCGAGCGTATTTTTGTGAGTATTCTAGTACTTTGAGTATTGCTATACTCTGCAAGTTCTTTCAAAGACTATATCCAAAGATTCCAAATGGAAGTACTATTCTTTACGAGAGGTAGGATGTTATTTTATTAAGTAAATGATATTATTTCTTCAATATCATTATGCCGAAATATTGGTTGGAAATTTTTATCAAATTTGGAACTTTTTCATGTCGAGGTTACTATTCATGAGTTACTATTTATGAGTTACTATTCATGAGTACTATTCACGAAGCATGATAATTTTTTTTGTGAAATTTCTATCTTTTAGTGTCGGAGTTACTATTCACGTATACGATACTATTCACGAATATGACACTATTCACAGAAAAATTAAATTTTCTTTTCTGTGTCCAAGATTGTCTGTTATAGTTCCTATCTTTGATTGAATCTATGTTTTGGTCTTCATTCTTGAATTTTAATCCACTCTGGTTATTTATGAAGTATTTTTGAACTTGGATTGTTTAAAGTACGAATCCTTAATATTTGTTCTTTTGTTTCACTGGATTTGTTCTCTTTAAAATATTTTTCATCATCCCCAGTCTTAAATGATGATATTACTGAATATCTTTGGCCTGTAGTGCAAAGATAAATATTTGATTCCAAATATATATTGATTGATGTTACAGGGATAAAAGATAGACGATGAACTATTAAATTCATATATAGAAGATAGTAGGTTTCATTCTCTACTTAACTCTTCTAATGAATTATTATTTCCGCTGCGAATATTGATTTAAAACTTGTTGTCTATTGTATTCTATTAGATTTTTCCCTGTTGAAGACTAACGATAATTTGTTTTATATTATCTTAGTCATAATGTTCTTTACTGGGCTAGTTGAGCTCACTCTTTTCCTTGTTGTTCCATTTTTCTTCTCAGGAGGCGAGAATGTAGCGAGTACTAGTCAGGGTGTGGAATGATGGTTCTAGAAGTGGTTCTAGTAGTCCTCACTATTCTGTAAAATAGTGTATTAATAATTGTAATGAGGACTTTTTTGAGTGTGGATATTGTCTAAATGACAATATTTGTATTTAAACTCACAGTTTAAGTGTTGTCGTATTTTGCACGACAATTGTATTAATAAAGTTGTAGTTATTTCTGTACCATGTATTTGGTGACTCAGAATGGGTGTTGTATACCTATTTGGGGGGCGTCACAACCCCTGCACTACGGCCAAGGGTATTCGTTAATATCACATCCATGAATTTATATTTCATTGCTGAGACTCAGCTCGATAATCAATCCATATCACTGAATTATCCATGCACTACGGCAAAGATATTCATTATTATCACATCCATGAATTAATATTTCATCACGAGAGACTCATCTCAATAATTAATCCACATCATCTAATCATCCATGCACTACAGGCCAAGGATATTCATTAGTATTACGACCACGAATTATCCATGCACTACGGGCAAAAGATAATCGTGTTTTCATCAACGGTCCTGATCATGTCATAAAATAATTCATCTTTGCACCCTTGTCCGAAGAGAATCCATAGTCATAATCATACCAAAAACTGTCCATCAATGCACTACGGGCCAATGAGGACTTTTTCCACATCATTTGTAACATTACGGTCATGATTATACCGAATAATCCCTGGTCATAATCATAGCAAGTCCATCTATGCACTACAGGCCATAGATGACTTTTAACACAATATAAGCATGAGGATGATGACAATGATATAAGAATCAATCAAATGAGGTAAAGGATAAATATTAAACAATTATAATACAATTTATCCATCGTTCAGTAATAACCAAATGTTATCAATCACTTAATAATCTCATAATCTAATATCATTAATATTATAATAATATTTTAATCATTTCTCAAACTTATAAACAATTTATTTCAATTGTTTACACTTCATCAAATAATGCATTTAATCATTCAAAAATGTCATACTCATAAGATTTCATCATCAATGATCAAATTCCTCATCAAAAAATCTGCATAAGCTATAAAATCCTATTTTCAATTTTATTACTTCACATAACATAATTAATTCATTTACTCATAACTAGTTCGTTTTCATGAAAAATACCAAATCAGTCCCAAAAATATTTCTTTTCTGAGATTTAGCAGAATATAGTCTCATCTTGAACATATATTTTTCTTAGAATTTTTAAAATTCATTTACAATTTTTCATATAGCTAAAATTGCCGAATATTTAAACATTTATCATAAATTGTACTTTTGTCCAAAAATTCCAAAATTTACAAGGTATACTCCTGTTATATACATGTACTCCCAATAAAAATTTCACCAATTTTGGAGTTAACCACAAGGAGTTATAAGGGTTTACTTTTAAAATAGTATTTTCCCATAAAATCCATAACTCTTAATCTATACATCCAAAAATCGCCATTTTTGGACACAATCTAGAAAACTCATCAAATTGTCATTTCAAATTTTTCTAGATTTTTAAGGGGCAGAACAATTACGAAACAGCCCCTGACAGAAACCCCTTTTTAATAAAAATACTATTCTTATGAATACGAAGGATCATTTACAATGCATGCGGTAATCCACATGTAGGCAGTTATTTCAATGTAATAATAAAGAATGGAACCAGTCATGCATAAACGCATGCATGTGATATTCCAATGTAATAATAAATAATGAAATAATGAAGAATTCACCGTGCATGCGATAAATCCAGATGTATGTGTTATTCCAACAGAATAATAAATAATGGAACCAGGTCATGCGTAAATACACAGACAGGATATTCCAACAAAATAATAAAGAATGAAATAATAGAAGAATTTTACCATGTATGCAGTACTTCGCATAGACAGGTTATTCCAACATAATAATAAATAATGTAATCCATTCATGCGAAAGCACGTATACGATGATGTTCAAATGTAATGATAAAGAACGAAATATTAGAAGAATGTCACCAAGTATAGGGTAGTCCGCGTATACTGGTTATTCCAACAGAATAATAAATAATGGAATAACAGAAGTTCTCTTCATGAATACAAAATAAATAATACCCCTTACTATAATAATAATAATAATAATATCCTTTACGAAAATGCGACAATTATATCCACTACCTTAAAAGAAAAAGTATTCCGACCGGTAGGGCGGGAATATACTGAAGAAAACTTGCACTACGCCAAAGCTTTTTAAACTCTAAAGAAATACGCCAAGATTATAGAAGAAGAACTCTCTATAGTTTCTCTCTCTAGAGTTTCAAAGTGAATTAAGAAATAATGAAGGAATGAGCTTCTATTTATAGAAAAAATGGATCGCATATAGAACTAACTCATGAAACTGGTCCAGATTGATTTACTTTAATCGACAAATCCATATTTAAAGCAAAATCTTTTAAATAAAATATAATATATTCTATTTATAATCTAATAAAACGAATAACTTTATAAAAGATTTTACTATACAAACTAAGACCCCTCAATTTTTTTTTTTAAATAAAAGGAATTTCCTTTATTTATTATTTTGAAATAGTTAGGGTGGATTTGATTAATGTGGATAGTTATGGGTAAAATACGCAAATATTTCAAAATAAGCAAGTGGTTATAAAATATTCATTGTTGTTTGGGAATATTCGTTTGATCGTGGAATATTCAATCGCTCGGGAATATTAAATGCGGCAAGTACGCAAGACCATGTGTGGGCCCCATAACTTGAAAGCGATTGGATGAAGAAAACGACAAATATAAGTTGTTTAAAAATAACTGCCGTAGTTGTTACCGCTAACATTATTGGAATACCCGTGGATTAAAAAACACATGTATGCGTTGTTGCACAAAAGAAAGCACACGGTATTGCACCAATTATTGAAGGCACTACTCAATTATGGTTACAGAATTCTTTATTGATATTTTATTTTATTGAGTTAATAATTGTTTGCGTTGATATTTTATATTCTTTGTTGTTTCAATAATTGTCATTACACAATATTTTTCATTATCGAAGCAATAATTCATATTATCCTAATAATATTATTAGATAACATTATTGGCAATGTCTAGAAAATTACATCTAAGGAGAGGTTTGGTCACCTAATTGCAAGGCGCCAAGAAGAAGAAATTCTTATTGAAAGCCCCTCTTTCACAGGAACCGCACGGTTGTCAATATTGTGATTCTCGTAATATTATTTGTGAATAATTAATTATTGGTTCATATGATGAGGAAAATATTGATTTTATGTGGATATAGATGGAGAAAAATTTTAATATGACAATTGTTGAAAATTGAAATTTTATCTTTTTCTCGATAAGATAATGTATTATTATATTTTAATAATATAATAATATTTTTACAACGAACGTGGGATATATGAGTATACTTAGGAGGAAGAGTATTTTTGTTGCAATAAATGTTTAAAACATGTTAAACATGCTCGGTGGACCCCATTTATTGATTTGAAATTTGATTATACTTTGTAAAATCGCCTGTTTGTGGATTTCTTGTCCAATTTCATTTGGAATTTGGAAAAACTTTCTTACGCAAAGTTGTAGAAATTGAATTTCCTATAAAAAACGCGGATTCGAATTTTATAATAAAAGGGCTATTTATTATGAATTATTGATGTTCAAATTCTGAATAATTGATTTTTGGGAGTTTTATTAATTTTATTAAGAAAAACATTTTTATTGATTTTGGTGAGGGGGACCATTTGTTTGGCTGATAATTTGAATCTTAGAAAGTGTGCGTGAGGAAATTATAATATATATATTAATATTTTATTAAATTTTCGCTTTGGTGTTCTAAGCAATTTCCTATAAATAGGGTGCTTAGGTTAGAATTGAAAATCACACCAAAAGCTGAGTTTTCTCTCTATATATTATCGAAATGTATTCTTGTGAGTATTTTGAGTATACTTTGAGTATTGCTATATATGGTGCAAGTCCAAGTCATAGCCTATATCCTGGTGTTTAAAATTTAGAAGACTGATCTTTCGAGGTAAGGGATGTTATTTTCTTCTCAAATGATATTATTTCTTCAATATCATTATCTTTGAAATATTGGTTGGAACTTTTTATCAAATTTGGAACTTTTTCATGCTCGGGGTTACTATTCATGAGTTACTATTCACGATTACTATTCATGAGTTACTATTCACGAAGTTCTTATTCACGAGTACTATTAATGAAACGTGAAGATGTTTTTGTGGAATTTCTATCTTTTGGTATCTGAGTTACTTATTCACGTATACGGCACTATTCACGATATCTGACTATTCAATCATTGAAAAATAAAATTTCTTCTTTTGTCCAAAATATCTATTCGGATACTAGCTTTGATTGTATCCATGTTTTGATCATTCTTGAATTTTACACCACTATGATTATTTTGAGGTATTTTTTTTGAACATGGATAAAACAAAGTACGATTCCTTAATCCTTAATCCTTGTCATTTTGTTTCACTTTGGATTCGTTTCTTTAAAAATATTTTCATCATCCTCGATCTTAAATGATGATATTTTTGAATATCTTTGGCACCATTAGTCAAAGATGAATGATTTTGAAGAATATCTTTGAATGATGAGCAGTTTTAAATGAATATCTTTGAATATCTTTGCTTGTAGTGCAAAAGATGAATATTTGATTCCGTGTATATTGATTGATGTTACGGGGATAAAAGATAGACGATGAACTTTTAAATTCATACATATAAGATAGTAGTTTGCATTCTCTACTTAACTCTTCTAATGAATTATTATTTTCATTGCGAATATTGATTTAAAATTTGTTGTCTATTGTATTCTATTAGATTTTTCCTGTTGAAGACTAACGATAATTTGTTGTATATTATCTTAGTCATAATATTCTTCTTGAGCTAGTTGAGCTCACCCTTTTCCTTTTTGTTCCATTTTTCTCGGGAGGCGAGAATATAAGCGAGTGCAGTCTGAGTATGGAATGAAGGTTCTAGGAGAGTTGTTTAGTAGTCCTCACCATTTTTGTAAAATAATGTATCAATAAATGTGATGAGGATTTATTTTTGTATAGATATTGTCTGAAGATAATATTTGTATTTAAACTCACGCTTTCTTGTTGTAATAATAAAGTTGTAGTTGTTTTGCGTACCATGTATTGACAACTCGAATGGGTGATGTATACCTATTTTGGGGCGTCACACAAACACTATCGAGCACTTATGCATAATAAAATATAATATATTCTAATTATTGTCTAATAAAATGTATAACTTTATAAAAGTATTCATTTTTTTATATAAAAGATTTTACTATACGCAATAGAATATAATATATTCTATTTATAGAATAACTTTATAAAAGTATTACATTTTATATAAAAAGCTTTTCTGCTTTTATTACATTAATAATACCAATAAAACAAAATTGAGTGACTTATCACATAAGCATCAATAATCAATCTTGTGCTATATTACCAAAATAGAAAAAAAAATTGAATACTTTTATTTCATAAAATTCGGTCTCACAATTATTGAAACAATTTTAATTTGAAGGATCACTAATTTTAGGCTTAGAATTTAACTACTATAGAAAGACTTTTAAAATCTACCTAATTTTATTTTATTTATTTTAAAGAAATCTAAATAACTACAAAAAAAAAAACTCAAACATAGTAAGAGTACTCTTTTTTTTATACATGGCATTTGGTTGATTCCTGTAATTATTTGCTTCCAACCTGAACAGAATATAATGTGTGCATAATATCATGAATGTTAATAATAAATTATGAAATAATAAAACCAAATTAAGTTATATGCAATTAATAAGTTAAGTTGTAAAATTATTAACTATACTAAAATAACTAATATATAGTTAGTGTTGTAGAACCATATGTAAACTTATTATTCTCATGAATAATTTTATTCTATAAAAGAGTGCTTCAATTACTTAGCATACAATAAATTTTAATTTTAAAAACATGCTTAAGATTTTACTTTACTCACTTTGGACTTTAAATAACTAAATATTACAAATATAGAAAAAAATATTATGATTAATTTTAAAAATATATATATTATATGTTATAAAATATATTAATGATTAAACTTTAGTTTCCAATTTTGTTTCATATAGGAGACATTTAGTTAACTAATTTTAAAAATAATTATGACTTGTATATTAGTGTGGCTAAATTAAAATTTAGATAATTATTAAAATTAAAAGTCATAATAGTAACATATTATTCTACTTTTATTCCTAAATGACTATATTTAATACTGTAGAAAAATATTTTGAGAAAATAATATGTTGGGTCTCTAACTTTTAGTTTTATTTTGATGATAACAATAATTAGTAAATAAATTAATTAAAAGGGTAGAATCCTCTCCATATAATTTTTTACTATAATTGTTTTAATTATTGTGGGCAAGGAAATCGTGTCTTGCTAGTTAGGGTTTCGTGTTGGCTGAGGAGGAGAGAAATCCACGAAGAGCACGAAATTGGTTGATTGATTGAAGAGGGGAGAAGAACAAGTGGGCGATTATTCCAACGACACGTGACAGAACTCCTAGAATCCGGAAACCGTGTTAGGGTAGCAGGGATTCCAAGAACCTTCTTGAGTGCTTCGAGTTGAGAGAATGTTCAAGACTTTTTAGTGCTTTTAGATGGAATATCCAAGTCTTAAGTACTCACCAAAATAATTCCCCCTTCCTAAAATGGAAGGGATATTTATAGAGTTTCCTAGAATTAAGTAGTCACATGTTAGACACATATTTTTAGGGAAATTCCAGATATACCCTTTATTCATTAGAATGATGTCTGTATCATGTATTGCCCTGTCCTTCTAGCCACCAATCCAATCCCTCAATCAATTCCCAAAATGGGCCGCCTTCACGAGTCTTCTGCCTCAGCACACGTGGAGGCTACTCCCGGTTCTAGCTCATTTATTTCTAACTTTTTTGTCTTCATTCGATTAGGTTATTTGAACCCTAATTTGCACATTTAATAAGGTTGTGGAACCCTAATCGTTCATTTAATTAAATAAGGTCATGCAAACCCTAATTTACATTTGGGCCCACAATTATCTTATTTACTTTGACCAAAAATATTTTCTAAATCTTATTTAATTGATTTTCTTGATCTTGATGTTTTAAAGTATTAAAACAAATGGGTCACTTATATTGGGACAATGCTTGGTAATGTGCTGGAAATGAATAGGGACATGCATTTTGGGACAAAAATCATATGTTGATCATCAAATGCTTGTTTGACCGAATTTGGAAAGAAATAAGATGAAGATTTTGATTAAATCATTTTTGACACGTGGGCATTTAATGAACTAAGGTTAGTAGAATTTTTCATGAGCCAAATTCAAAATTAAGAAAAATAAATCTTTTAGCTAAAAATTGATTTTCTATTTATTCTCAAAATAATTTTACTATTTAAAGATTTCAAAATTTATTTTAAGTTATTTCAAAATTGGGCAAAATTGTTTTATTGCATATATATATATATATATATATATATATATATATATATATATATATATATATATAAACGTATGTGTGTGTGTGTTCGGAAGATACATACTATATATAATACTCCCTCAATTCCTATATATATGTCGTTTTAGACTATTTTTGTTATTCCTAATTATTTGTCGTTTGTGGTTATCTAGGAGAATTGATTACTATTTTTCCCAAATTGCCCTTTGTTACTCCACCTAATTTTTTGATCCACATTTATGAGATAAATAAGGTGAAGGGTATTATAGACAATTGATAACATAGTTAATGCTTTTCAATCATTTTCTTAATTCTTGTGCACATGTCTAAAAAGACTTATATTAAGGAACGGAGGCAGTATATATATAATGCAAATGGTTGGTTGAAACACCTTTAACCGAATTTATGCTTATTGAAAAAAGCTTTCAAAGTGATCATTAATTGCTACTTTGTCAAAAATTTGCCCAGGCGAAAGTTTGAATATTTTACATTTGGCTATCCGCGTGCAAATCTTTCATCCGAGTCACATTTATTTTAAATTGAAGCAATCTCAGCCATTAATTTCAAAACTAATTTTTTAAATTATCATTTTGCCCCCAACCTCAGAAATCTATAAATAGGAGATTTTTCTTTTATTTTCAATTTGTCAATTCATTTGAAAAGAAAAACTTACTCTCTTTGCCTACACACTCTCTCTAAAACTTTCTATCTCTTCTTACAAAAGTTCTAATTATTTGAGAAGAGAAAATTGGTCCAAGTAATTGAGATAAGTCATTTGAGTTAATTTAGTTGAATTATTTCTTACTTGCTTTATATTTATAGATATACGAATATAAATTGTTATACACAATTTTATATATCTATATTTCATATATTTATCAAATAAAAAGATACTTAGATGCCGCAAGGCTACGGAGATACACATCTACGAAGAGGAATTCGAACCATACGATTCTTTATAGTCTTAAGTAACTTTTTATTGATATTATTTATATAAATATCATAAAATAGATACGACACTTGATAGTTCAAAACGACACTGAGATATTCCTCCAAAAAGAGTGAATTATCTGAACTGGATTTAAAAATCGTAGTGATCTATTAAAAATATTTATATAAATATCAATTTTGAGAATATAAATTTTGTCATACTTAGACGCCGCAAGGATACGGAGATATTCCTCTTAACTGAGGGAATCGAACCGTACGATTCCTTATAGTACTAAGTGACTTTATTTATAAAATCACATAAGAGATAAAATATTGTAATATATTATCTTAGTTAAACAAGCATATTTGTTATATCAATTTGCGCTTAACTGATTAAAATGTTATTCTGTGATAAATCATTGTTTAAATTGATTTATTCTTTTTATATACAAGTATTGAAATATTAAATCATCCATAGAATACTTGTTATTAATGAATATATGAGAAAACAGCTTCTTTTTAATTCATAGAAAAACACTCTTTACTATAAAGAATAAATAATTCTTTATAAATTGCATTAAAGTTATTTATCTCGCTTATCTGAAGCATCTTTGAGCATAAGCTAAAACTTACTTATTTGTTTATTCAAGAAGCACTTTTTACACAAAATATAAAAGTTATTTAAACTTTTATAACAAAGACATAATTTACATATTTGCTTACTCGTAAGCATTATTTGATCAAAACATAAATTACTATCTTCTTACAAAGAAGCATATTTTCTAAAGTATATAAAAGTCTTTGAACTTTTATAAATATATTTGCTCTTTAATTGATATCTGCTTATTTCAGAAGTATCAATTTGTACTAAATTTTATTTTCTTTTTTAGAAGTAAATTGTTGTAATATCTTTTGTAAAAGGAAAAAGGTAGAGTTAGTTTCTATAATTCTTTGTATGTGCACACCTAGATGAGGGGGGGGGGGGGGTGAATAGGTGTTTAAGCTTAAAGTGATAAACGGTGAAACTTTTTGAAAATTTTCTGCTACAAGTATAATTCAGACAGCTACACCTGTCTGCTTTAGTGTCTGTTTTAGTTTATGTTCTTCGTTTCTTATTATCAGATAGCTAGACACATTGCTGCTTTTAGTGTCCGGGATAGTGGGCGTGAATAACAAAAGTGCGAGCGTGAATGACGATTAAAGAGATAAATGTAAAAAAATCACACCAAGATTTTTACGTGGTTCAAATTTCTATCCTCTAATCTAGTGGCTTAATCTACGTCCAATCCCAACTAGGATTGGAGACTCTTTATTAAACTTAATATTCAATTAAATACAATAAAAAGAACTCCCTCATTACAAAGAAGCTTTCCACCGATGGACATCTCGCCCTCTTTGCACCTCAAGAACCTTTCTCACCACTGAGACCTTTGCACCTCTGCAACCTTGAAAGCTCTCTTTGAACAGACCTATCCACTACTGGATCGATCAAGCCAAACAAGCCTTGAACTTTGAATATGATAGAAGAAATTACAATAGACTTCTTATTTTTCAGCCACAAAGAATTATAGACGGTACAATGAATAGCTGAAAATAAACAATGAAAGCTCTCAATAGGATTCTTCTCTGTATAGCAACGTGAATTAGCTTCTTGTCTCCCTCCTCCTTAGCCGTGAGATAAGACTATATATAAAGAGAGTCCCAACGTCTATATAATAAATGTTAGCAATAAATCAGATGATTTAAATCCCATAGCAAGAAATCAGATGATTTAAATCCCATAATATTAGCTATTAATATTGACCAACGGTTATGAATATAAGATAGAATAGGAAACTCATATCAAAGTTGGTATACCCCATGATATTAGCGATTAAAGAGTCCAACAGATTTGGTAAATCAAGGATAAGATTTCAAGTCAAACCAAAACACCTTAAATAAAGGAACAAGGAGATATTTGATAAAGTTTACTAGCCAATCACTGAATAATAGTTACCTTAATAGTCTCCTATTCAAATTAGAACAACCTGAATATTGCATTACAAAACCTGATACCATAGTAAACCAACTTCCTTAATAAAATTCAATTCAAAAACTGTTTTGACATAGTATATTAAGGAAATGATTTCCAACCATAATGAATTTTAAAGTATCTGAACTCATGCAATATTCTAATTTATATTAGACCATAATTCATGCACACATCTAATATATATACTTACATTAGTATAACGATTAAGTCCAATTGGAATATCATATATTTCTAGCAACTTGTTATACCCAACAAAAATAAGAGATTCAAAACAAATGGTATATCAACTAACTGATGCTAACGGATATAGAACCATAATTCCAATATTGAGCCAGCAAGAAATCAACATATAATAAATTTAAATCAGCCCAAACAATTTAAATCAAATTCATAAACCCAATAATATTGTCATCATTAAAATCATAAAATATATAACCAACATTCTCCCCCTTTTTGATGATGATAATTTATGCACCAACATGTTCCCCCTAAGTATATGGCTCCCCCTAAATTTATGCATATTAAGGAGCAAAAGAATTTGACTTTATCCAAATAACTATCATTGCATATTCCAGCAAAAATATAGTATCTCAATATCAACATGAATACCAATTCAAACCAATTTAAATATACCCAAATATCTCTCCCCCTTTGTCATTATCAAAAAGATATAAATCATCAAGTTATATCTCTCCCCCTTTGTCATCAACAAAAAATAATTCATATCAATTAAGTTGAAGATAGTTATCTCACCCCATTTGCCAAATTAAAAAAATAAGCATAAAGAATGACAATAGAACCAGGTTATAACAAAATCATATATAGCAAGTAAACAATATAATCATACCTTTGTGATTTTTTACCAATATAACAACATTTTGTCAAGATTATCATGTGTATTAAATAAGGAGTATTTGACATAATAAATGATGTTATAAACCATTGACATACGAAATCCATAAAGTTTTTATAATAATATATCTAATTAAAACTCTATTTAAAAAACAAGAGGTACTTACAGATTCCGTCAAATAATTTATAGGTAACTTACTCTCTCAAAGTAAAGAATCATCCATCTCCTTTTTGATCTTGAGACACCTACAAACAAATAGTCTCTATCTTTTTGGTACCCAAATCTTCTTGGGTCCTTTTGGGTTAGTAGCATATAAATTACTTTTCTTTACCCAAATTTGTTTTATTCTAATTTTATTGCAATTAGAATCAAAATGACCTTTAAAACCACATTTTTTACAAGTAACAAATGGTGAACAATAAAGTGGTTTATGTCTTGACTTACTATTAATCATTCTAATATTATTATTAGTCCTATTATCCACATTTTTAATAGGATTATACCCAATTCCTTGTTTATCAAGACTAGACCTTTGTGCCCCTAACATAACATTTAGGTTCTCTTCTCTTTTTAAATTTAGCAAGATCATTTTTTAAAGATGTTATTTCAAAGATTTGTTACATTATCTACATGTTGCATATTCATCATTTTTCCATCATTAAAAGCATCTATGCACACATCTCTCATTTTTAAATTTTCTTTTAAAATTTGATTTTCATTTTTAAGATATTCATTTTCTTTTCTTTCTTCAATAAGTGACTCAACTTCATTCATTAGCTCATTTACGGAGTTCTTAAAATAAGCAGTTTTCTTTTTAAGCCTTTGCTTTTCATTTTGTAAAGCAAGATAATCAGATGTAGATATTTCAAAATTTTCATGAAAATTCGTTACCTCAAGTTGATCATCGTCTTCTAGTCCCATGAAACATAATTGGCCAATTTCTTCATCTTATTTTGTTTTGGACTTGCTCCTTGGAGTTGAGATGCCTTCTTGATTCTTCCTTTGTTTCTTTCTTTGAAGTAGTCTCTCGAGTTTTCTTGAGAGCATTTCAATTTCTTCATCAAAATCTTCATTATTGCCTTCTATGTAGCTTTCAGCTTCTAGAGCCAAGGTCTTCTTCTTAGGTGCCTCATCTTCTTCATCGTACAATTTTAATTGATTTTCAAACTCTTCAAGTTCTCCAAATAAGGTAAGAGTTTCCATTGTGCTAATTGTGACCGAGTCTTGAAGTGTAGTAACCTTTGGAGCGAATCGTTTTGGCATGACTCTGAGAAGCTTTTGGTTGATTTCCTTTTGATCAATTTTTCGTCCGAGCATGCTTAGAGAATTCATTAGAGTAAGAAATCTTACTTGGGCATCTCTAATTGATTCATTTTTCTCCAATTTGATTAGTTTATATTCGTGCATTAACATGCTTAGCTTGACTTCCTTCACCTTAGTAGTTCCCTCGTGGCTCATGATGATTGTGTCCCAAAATTCCTTAGCCGTAGTACAAGAAGAGACTTTATCTATCTCTGACTGAACCATGCCACTTAAAAGTGTATTCATGGCCTTGGAATTATAAGAAACCATATACAATTCATTTGAGTCCATTTCCATGAGATTCTTTGGCTTGCCATCATCATGTCGCGGAATGACTGGTCCATTTTCGACAACCCACCATTCCCATGGGTCACGGTTAAGAAAAATCTTCATTCTGAACTTCCAAAAGTTGAAGTTTTCACTTCCAAACAACAGCGGTGGCCTACTTGTGGACTGACCTTCTTGAAAATTTAGGTGTGCCATAGGATCTTCCCCTACGACCTACAACAATCAATATTAGTAGAGCCTTGCTCTGATACCAAATGTAATTCTTTGTAAGTGCACACCTAGAGGGGGGGGGGGTGAATAGGTGTTTAAGCTTAAAGTGATAAACGGTGAAACTTTTTGAAAATTTTCTGCTACAGGTATAACTCAGACAGCTACACCTGTCTGCTTTAGTGTCTATTTTAGTTTATGTTCTTCGTTTCTTATTATCAGACAGCTAGACCTGTCTGCTTTAGTGTCTGGGATAATGGTGTGAATAACAAGAAGTGCAGAACGTGAATGACAGTTAAAGAGATAAATAGAAGTAAAAATCACACCAAGATTTTTACGTGGTTCAACCCCTATCCTCTAATCTAGTGGCCTAATCCACGTCCAATCCCAACTAGGATTGGATACTCTTTTTATTAAACTTAATATTCAATTAAATACAATAAAAAGAACTCCCTGTTACAAAGAAGCTTTCCACTGATGGACACCTCTGCCCCTTTGCACCTCTGCAACCTTTCTCCTGCATGAGACCTTTGCACCTCTGCAACCTTGAAAGCTCTCTTTGAATGCAGGACCACATCCACTCTTTGGATCGATCAAGCCAAACAAGCCTTGAACTTTGAATATGATAGAAGAAATTACAATAGACTTCTTATTTTCCACCACAAAAGAATTATAGGCAGTCTGAATGAATAGCTGAAAATAAACAATGAAAGCTCTCAATAGGATTCTTCTCTGTATAGCAACGTGAATTAGCTTCTTGTCTCCCCTCCTCCTTAACCGTGAGATAAGACTATATATAAAGAGAGTCCCAACGTCTATATAATAAATGTTAGCAATAAATCAGATGATTTAAATCCCATAGCAAGAAATCAGATGATTTAAATCCCATAATATTAGCTATTAATATTGACCAACGGTTATGAACATAAGATAGAATAGGAAACTCATATCAAAGTTGGTATACCCCATGATATTAGCGATTAAAGAGTCCAACAGATTTGGTAAATCAAGGATAAGATTTCAAGTCAAACCAAAACACCTTAAATAAAGGAACAAGGAGATATTTGATAAAGTTTACTAGCCAATCACTGAATAATAGTTACCTTAATAGTCTCCTATTCAAATTAGAACAACCTGTATATTGCATTACAAAACCTGATCCCATAGTAAACCAACTTCCTTAATAAAATTCAATTCAAAACTGCTTTTGACATAGTATATTAAGGAAATGATTTCCAACCATAATGAATTTTAAAGTATCTGAACTCATGCAATATTCTAATTTATATTAGACCATAATTCATGCACACATCTAATATATATACTTACATTAGTATAAAGATTAAGTTCAATTGGAATATCATATATTTCTAGCAACTTGTTATACCCAACAAAAATAAGAGATTCAAAACAAATGGTATATCAACTAACTGATGCTAACGGATATAGAACCATAATTCCAATATTGAGCCAGCAAGAAATCAACATATAATAAATTTAAATCAGCCCAAACAATTTAAATCAAATTCATAAACCCAATAATATTGTCATCATTAAAATCATAAAATATATAACCAACAGTTTCTTTTATGTACCTGTGAGAAAGACGAGTAATTCTTCGACCAAGACCAGAGTCTTAGAGAGGTCAGATGGGAGTTGGGTCTCTAATGAACTTGTGGTGAGGAAGACGCTATTGTTTCAAGACCAGATTATAGAATAGAATTGAACTCTAAAGAAAGTACAACTAAGCTTGAGGAGGGAGCGGGGAGCTTGTTATCCAAGATAGATTAGTTGGAAATAGTTGGAAGTTTGTTTATAAACCTTTGTAATGGCTTCTCCGCCTGTTGAAAGAGTATATATTACTGATAGTAATAGGATCTCAAGTCCTGGAGAGGAGCTTGAGACTAGACGTAGCAGCATACCCGGGATGTATGTTGTGAACCAGACAAATCTCTGTGCATTGTGTGATTGAATTTTTACTGTCTTGCATATTAATTTCTAAACACTGCAAATTAATTATCCAAATTAAAAATTCAAAAAGGCCTAAGATATTTTTTTAATATGTAATAATCTATTCAACCCCCCTTCTAGATTATTATTGGACTTTCAATTGGTATCAAAGCGCTGCTCTTTAACTTGTTTGTTGAGTAAATACATGCATACCTTAGAGTAGATCCATCTCTGGCCTACAATGCTATTGGTTGCGGAGAAGGACTATCAATGACCAGACCTCCACTATTTGATGGCACAAAATTTTCATCTGGAAGAGCAAATTCAAAATCTATGTCAAATCATAAGGAATCAAAGTTTGGCTTGCAATAGAACGAGGTGTAAAAGTTTCGACAAAAATCGTGGGAGAAAAGATCGTTAAGAAAGATGTTGATGAATTCACTACTAATGATGAAAAGGCTATGAACATTGCATCCCTAGCTGAACAAGTGCTGACTAGTGCTCTCATTGAAAAAGAATACAAAAGAGTTAGCAATTGTAAGAATACAAAAGAAATTTGGGAAAAATTGATTCTAACCTATGAAGGAACCAATCATATTAAAGAAACCAGAAAAGATGCATGCTCTAATCCAGGAGTATGAAAGTTTTAAGTTGGAAGAAGGTGAAAAGTTCATTGATATGGAAACACGTTTTTGCAGAATCATTGATGAACTGGAACATCCAAGGAAGGCATATACAATCAATGAGAAAAATAGAAGAATTCTCAAATCCATTCCATCCATTTGGAAAATGATGGTTATTGCTATTAAGAAAAGACAAGACCTAACTACTTATCCTCTTGATAGCCTTATTAGAAATCTTCGTGCCCACGAAGTCGACATGTTAGTCGAAAAAGCAGGATCAAATACAGACCTCAAAAAGAAAGGAATTGCTTTCAAAGCTTTACTTGTAGATTAAGAAAGGTATGATGAAGAAGTTGCTGAACAAACTAAGAAAATTTCAAATATTTGTTTAATGGCAAACAACGACTCATCACCAAGATCCGAGGTAAATTCTGAACACCAATTACCTAGCACCTCATTTTTTGCATTTACTTTAGAAGATATAAATGAAGATCATTATAAATTACAAGAGGCTTACAGTCAGATATATGAAAATAATGAAATAATAAAAGAAGAATTAGAAAAATTAAGAAAAATAAACAAAATTCTTGAAATTGAAAATGTTAACTTAATTATAACCAATGAAAGTTTAAATAAAGTAAAATTGGAAAATGATTCCTTAATTAGAACAATTTAAAAGAATAAATAAACATTTTGAAATAAGAAATTCAACACTTGTTGTAATTAATGAAAATACTCAAATAAAAAAATCAAGTGTTAAGTGAAGATGTTAAAATCTCAATCTTGAAAATTCATCTCTAAAGATATATAGAATTGGAAAACCAAAATGAAAATTCTTCTTTAATAAATCAAATTAATATTTTAACTAAAGAACGTGACAATTTAAATATTATAGTTCTTAAGTTCACAAAAGGGAAAGAAAACCTTGATGTCATGCTTAATCAACAAAGATGTGGATTTAACAAAGAAGGATTAGGATATATTGGAGAATTTAGTAAAAGAAAAAATAAAGGACTTTATCATGTTAAAAGTAAAAAAAAGAAAAGAAAATCATACATCTACATTTACTAAATGTTCGTACTATAACAGAAATGGTCATTCATTTCAAATGTGTAATTCTCCAAATGAAAATTATAAAGGAAAAATGATTTTGGGTGCCTAAAGGAACGAACATTGCAAAAATTATTAATACAAGGAAAGAGTTTTATAATAAAAGTAAAAAATATCATAGAAATTTTCATCAAAGTTTTTCATGATATATAATGGAGTAAATCATGCATCTTATAGACTCGCTACTCATAAAATACTCGTGTCTATTAAGATTGATTTTCCTGTACCCATTTTTGTAAAGGAAAACACAAATGTTCCTTATACAAAAAGGGAAACTCACCCAAAGAACCCTTCTTATTAAAGAGTACCAGTTCTTGAAATTGATAAATGTTACAGGTATGTCTTGGAGCTAACTCTAGTAAAAATAAATGATGACATCATTCATGTTGGGTCTATTGATATTACTTTGTGAAATGATTTCTGTGACGCCCCCAAAATTAGGTATACGTCACCCATCTTGGGTCGCCACTTACATGGTACATAAATTCAAATACAACTTAATAATACAACTGTCGTATACAATACGACAAAACATAAGCTGTGAGTTTTAATACAAATATTATCTATTAGAGATTATACAAACTCAAAAGGAGTCCTTATTACAATTATTATTACACTATTTCACAAAATAGTGAAGACTACTAATGCTATCATCTGGTCCATCACTCCGTTCCCCGGCTAGTCCCTGCTACGTTCTCATTTCCTGAAGAGAACAATAAAAGTAAAACGGTGAGCTCAACTAGCTCAGTAGGAAATATTATGACTAAGATAATGCAGATTATATTATCGTTAGCCTTCAATAGTGTTAAACTGATACAATATAACAACCATCAAGTTTAATCATAATGAACAAGCAATCCATTAAAAGAGTCAAGTAGAGAATAAAATCTACTATCTTTTATGATTTAGAAGGTTTTAATCACTTTTATCACTGGGACTCAGCTTAATAAATAATCCACATCATCAAATCACCCCTGCACTACGGCCAAGGATATTCTTTAGTATCATGACCACAATTATCCATGCACTACGGGCCAAGAATATTTATGTATTCAATAATGGTCATGATCATGCCAACAACTATCCATCAATGCTCTACGGGCCAATGAGGACTTTTTCCACATCATTTGTAACATTACTACCATGATTACAATAGAATAATCCACAGTCATAATCATACCAAGTCCATCTATGCACTATAGGCCACGGATGACTTTCAACAAAATATAAACATGAGGATGATGACAATGATATAAAGAATTCAATAAAACAAGTTCAAGAATTATTTTATCCGGGATCTAATAACGTCCAAATTGTCAACATGATCTTTGTTTTGTAGAGTAAAATTCAAGAATGGTTAAAGAATATTTCCATGAAAAGATCTTTGGATGAAACGCAAATATCAAGGATATTCCACTAATTTCATGGAGTATAAGTCAAAACTTTAACCAACCGAGAGTATAATAAGGAATGGAATAACAAAAGAAATCATCGGGCATGCGATAGACCGCATGCATGACGGGTTATTCCAATGTAATAATAAATAACGAGAATCGGTCCGTGTAAAATGCAAAGACAAGATATTCCAACGAGAATAATAAAGACGGAATCGGTCCAATAGAGAACGCATGCATACATGATATTCCAATGTAATAATAAAGACGGAACCCGTTCTAGGCGTAGAACGCATGATACATGATATTCCAATAGAATAATAAAGATGGAACCAGTGTCCCAGTAGAACACATGAACGTGATATTCCAACGTAATGATAAAGAATGGAACAACGTAAGAATTTCACCAAGTATAGGGTAGCTCAGCGTATCTGAGTTATTCAAATGTAATAATAAGAATGGAATAATAGAAGTTCTCTTCATAGATTAGAAAGAAATAATACTCCCTACCCTGGAAAAAACTGGATACTGGAATAGTGAGGTAGCAGATTTCTCTTCTTCTTTCTCTCTATAATTTCTCTCTATAATAATCGCTCTAAAGCTTTTGTGAATTGGTGAGAAATGAAAGAAGAATGAGCTTCTATTTATAGGAAAATATAGTTTCGATAATTGCACATTTAGGGGCTCAAAAATTACAGTATAATACCTCCAACTTTTCTTTCATTTATAATTTAGTCCTGCAAGTATTATCAATCTTGCACCAACTCCCCTAATAGTAAATAATGTGAATCAATAGTATAATCATGTGAAAAATACGAATTTCAGTATAGTACCTCCATCTATACCTCTATTTTTAATTTAGTCATGCAAGTATTATCAATCTTGCACTAACTCCCCTAATAGTAAATAATGTGATTCAATAGTACACATATGTGAACAAATAGTTATATAAGCATGTGAATTAGTAGCAATTAATTGCTCATTTATCCGATAAATTACCCGATTTATCAATATAACCCCTAGACATCAATTATCATCGGAATAAATGTCGATTTTCACTAACACAAACAATTCCAACATAATGAATCTATTTTTATCAAAAATATAAAATTTGAAATTTCGAAGTTTGATTTTTCCCGAAAAAGTCAACTATTGACTTTTTGACCAAATAGTGAATTCCGGAAAATTTTGTGTTTATAGACTATTTTTACTAATTTCGCTGCGTTCAGGACTCAAATATCACGTCCGCGTCTCAAATTCGACTCAACAACATTCACTATTAATATTATAACTCACAATATTTATCAATTAGGTCGCTCCTTCCCGAGAAGGGGGCTTTCCAATAAGGATTTCTCCCTATTGGCAATTAGATTAGGTGACCAAACCTCTCTCCTCGATGTAACTTCTAGACATTATAAATATTGAAGTTTATAATATGAATAACTTTGTCGTCTCCAGTATTGATTTAATAAAAAAACATTTTATGTAGATGATACTGACCATAATTGAATCCATAATATGATAGATATGATGCAACAATTATTGTAGCAATAATTGAGTATAACCGGTGACTTCTCACGTAAGCATCAATAATCAATACTGGTGTCTTTACTATGCAACCACGCGTATTACTGTACTTTTAACACCGGGTGTTTCAACAGTTAACGGTAAAACTTCCGTCGTTATTTTCATAAAGTATTTTTGTCGTTTTCTCAATCCGACACTAATTCCGTTGTGGGGGTCCACAAATGATTGTGCCGTTGTACGAATATTCCCCGACCAATCGAATATTATATAACAACTTGCGTACTTTGCAAAATTTATAAATATTACCCACAACTATAACATTATATCAAATCCACACCATAATATTCAAAAATATATTTGGAGAAAATTTAATCTTTATTCAAAAAGGTGGGGTCTTACAATTTCTCTGAAAGCATGAGTAAGGATTTTGAAATGGGCATGCAGGGAGAATTAAACATCTTCCTAAGAGTGCAAATGAAATCAGGTGAAAAAGATTCTAACTATGCATGTCATCATAATTATTCGGGTTAAATGCTTTTTAGGTCACTGTACTATAGGTCGACTTACAAATGGGTAACTGAACTTTTTTTTTCTTACAGTCAACTCACTGAACTTTAGTTTACAAACAAAAAGTTTACTATTCCGTTAAGTATGTTGACTTTGGACGGAATTTGCCACATAAGCTACTGATATGTAAAAAATTTCTGATGTGGTGCAGATCAATCCCATGTGGCTTTTCATTATGTCAAAATAGAGGAAAATTTACAAATGTAATAATATAAATTAGAAAAGTTAGTAAAAAATAAGAAAATAAATAAAAAATATATTCAATTATTTTGTAATTAATATTAAATGAATTTTTATTTAATTCTTTACAAATATAATAATATAAATTAGAAAAGTTTGTCAAAAATAAGAAAATAAATGAAATATATATTCAATTATTTTGTAATTAATATCAAATGAATTTTTATTTAATTTTTACAAATATAATAATAAAAATTACAAAAGTTTGCCAAAAAATAAGAAAATAAATGAAATATATATTCAATTATTTTGTAATTAATATCAATTGAATTTTTATTTAATTCTTTACAAATATAATAATATAAATTAGAAAATTTTGCCAAAAAATAAGAAAAAAATAAAAAGAGTTATTTAGTTATTTTTGTAATTAATAGAAAATGTTTTTTATATAATTAATAACAAATACAATTGAGGAAATTATAAAATTATAAAATTTAAAATATTTTAAAATTTAAAATCTTTTCAAATTTGGACATTAAAATTATAATTGATTCAATTTGATGATAAATGTTTTTTATGGAAATAACAATTCCTTAATTTTAATATTTTTTATAAAAAACTAATATAATTGTCAACAAAAAAAATTGTAAAAGAACACCACGCGAGTCCTCAAAAAATTCAAAACTTAAAATCTGAAATTCTATCTCCTCCAACCTCACTCCGCTCCACTCCATACCAAAAGCAAAACCCACAATCTACTCCACAATCTGCGTTTCTTCTCTTTCCAATCTCCAAACCCTTTAAATCCTTTAAGAACACCACAAATCAATCAATTAATCAATTAATCAAATCAATTAGTTCGCGGGATTAATGAGCGCTAAGCCCAGGCATAATCAAGGCCACCACCAACCTTGACCACCATGACAAAATCATACTGAGATCGATAACCCCATTTTCAGATAGATCCACTAGCTACCATGGAGATTCTTTCAAAAGGTCAATGAAATTTCACATCTATCTCCTTTTCACCGTAGAAAACTCTATCCTCTATACACTATCGATTCCACTTAATCATCTTCTTTGCTAGAAACCCCTAATTTCCACATACAAGACCCTATTCAACCACTTATTCTTGCAAAGAAGCTATAAGAACTCATAAGGATAATTCTGGTATAACATCTCGCTCCATGATTTATGGCGGTGTTTTTCAAATTGTGTTCCTCAAGCTAATCCGCGTGGTGAATTAGGATCATCTTGCATAGATCTTTGATTCCACCTTTCCGTTTCTTGGTAGCAATTGCAATTAAATGTTTATATTCGAGATCAACATTTTGTTTCAAGTTGGTATTCACATCTTTAAGATCTTCTGCGATAAGATATTCTCCATCCTCCTGGGACTATATAATTCTATTGTATAATTTTAAAATAAAAATTATTTGATAAAATTAAAATTATTTGATAAAAATTATTTGTATGTAAAAGTACAAATTTATTTATCCTAGTTAGAAAAGAAAAAATATATATTAATTATATTTTTAAATTTATAATTTATAATTATTAATTTTAATTAAGTATATTTTAATTTTAATTATTAATTATTAGTAATTATATTTTAAAGTACAAATTTATTTATCCTATTTTTAAAATTATAATTATTATATTATCTCTAGCCCGATTTGAAAAAAGATTTTAAATTTTATAATTTTTATAATTTCCTCAATTATATTTGTTATTAATTATATTTAAAAATTCTATTAATTACAAAAATAACTAAATAACTCTTTTTATTTTTTTTCTTATTTTTTGGCAAACTTTTCTAATTTATATTATTATATTTGTAAAGAATTAAATAAAATTCCATTTATATTAATTACAAAATAATTGAATATATATTTCATATATTTTCGACAAACTTTTCTAATTTATATTATTATATTTGTAAATAATTAAATAAAAAATCATTTGATATTAATTACAAAATATTTGAATATAATTTTCATTTATTTTCTTATTTTTTTACTAACTTTTCTAATTTATATTATTACATTTGTAAAATTTTCCTCCATTTTCACATAATGAAAGCCACATGGGATTGATCTGTGCCACATCAGAATTTTTTTACACATCAGCAGCTTACATGGAAAATTCCGTCTAAAGCCAACATATTTAACGGAATAGTAAACTTTTTGTTAGTAAACTAAAATTCAGTGAGTTAACTGTAAGAAAAAAAAGTTCAGTGACTCATTTGTAAGTCGACCTATAATACAGTGACTTAAAAAGCATTTAACCCCATAATTGTTCAAGTACAAGTGACACATGTCATTTTTCTCATAATTATTTATGCATCTAAATATATATGTCCATATAAATATTTTTTAATACATATATATATATATATATAAAATATTTTTTTAAAAGAATATATTTAATATTTAAATCTATTTTTTAAAAAAGAAACAAAAAACATATATATAATAGATTTAATGTGGAATGTTCATACATTTAACGGTAAATTATCTACATTCGTGTATATTAATTTGGATCAATCAAAAGCAACCACACAAATTCAAATCATGCAAGCTTCCGACCGTTCGATCAAAAAACAAAGAGGCAACTAAATCTTTAAAAAGATTTTTTTTATTTTAATCTCTTCTTATGCAGGTTCTGAAAAGTAATCTATACTATTCTTCCCCCCCCCCCCCCCCCCTATATTTTTTATGATGACAAAGAGGGAGAAGAAAAATATTATTGAAAAAGAAAAATAGCATTATTCTGTTGCATACTATCACATCCTATATACATGACTGTTATATATTGTTGCATGTTAGTTTTTCAAAAATTTAAATTTTTGATGATTGCATAAATCGAGGGGGAGCTTTTATGAAAAATATTTTTAGTTGATTGTCATCATCAAAAGGGAGATATTGTTGGGTCTCTATCTTTTAGTTTTATTTTGATGATAACAATAGTTAGTAAATAAATTAATTAAAAGAGTAGAATCCTCTCTATAGAATTTTTACTATAATTATTTTAATTATCTTATTTACTTTAACCAAAAATATTTTGTAAATCTTATTAATTGATTTTCTTGATTTTGATGTTTTTAAGTGTTAATACAATTAGGTCACTTATATTGGGACAATGCTTGCTAATGTGCTTGAAATGAATTGGGACATACATTTTGGGACAAAAATCATATGTTGATCATCAAATGCTTGTTTGACCGAATTTAGAAAGAAAGAAGATGAAGATTTTGATTAAATTATTTTTGACACGTGGGCATTTAATGAACTAAGGTTAGTAGAATTTTTCATGGGCCAAATTCAAAATTAAGAAAAATAAAACTTTGGCTAAAAATTGATTTTCTATTTATTCTCAAAATAATTTTACTATTTAAAGATTTCAAAAATTATTTTAAGTTATTTCAAAATTGAAAAAAAATTATTTTATTGCATATATATATATATATATATATATATATATATATATATATATATATAAATGTATATATCTAATAAAATATAAATGATTTTGAATTTCTTGCTCACTCAATAAATCATCTGGGCCGTCCAAAGTTTGGGATAAATTCCACCATCCATATATCTAATATCTATCTATATATTTAGTAAAATACAAATAATTTTGAATTTCCCGCTCACTCAATAAATCATCTGGGCCGTCCAAAATTTGAGATAAATCCACCATCCATACAGTGACGGAGGCACGGGACACATCTAGTATATATATAATATAGTCTTCTCAGTAGTACATGTATTCATATGTATTCATATATATATATATATATATATATAGTAAACGTGTGTGTGCGCGCTGGAAGATACATAATATATATAATATCTATATAATAAAATACAAATGATTTTAAATTTTCCGCTCATCCTAATAAATCATTTGGGCCGTCAAAATTTGGGATAAATCCCATCATGCAGTCTTGGGAGGCACGGAATTGCTGTTAAATATATATATATAATGCAAATGGTTGGCTAAATCACCTTTGACCTAATTTATGCTTATTGAAAAAAGCTTTCAAAGTGATCATTAAATTTCTAAGTTGTCAAAAATTTGTCCAGTTGAAAGTTTGAAAATTCTACATTTGGCTATCCGCGTGCAAATCTTTCATCCGAGCTAGTTATTTTAAATTGAAGCAATCTCAGCCATTAATTTCAAAATAGATTTTTTTAAATTACCATTTTGCCCTCAACCTCAAAAATCTATAAATAGGAGGCCTTTCTTTTATTTTCAATTTGCTAATTCACTTGAAAAGAAAAGCTTACTCTCCTTGCCTACATACTCTCTCTAAAGCTTTCTATCTCTTCTTACAAAAGTTCTAATTATTTGAGAAGAGGAAATTGGCCCAGGTAATAGAGATAAGTCATTTGAGTTAACTTAATTGAATTATTTCTTACTTGCTTTATATTTATAATTATACGAATATAAACTATTATACACAATTTTATATATCTATATTTCATCTATTTATCAAATAAAAAGATATTTAGACGCCGCAAGGCTACAGAGATACACATCTACGGAGAGGAATTCGAACCGTACGATTACTTATACTTTTAAGTAACTTTTTATTGATATTATTTATATAAATATCATAAAATAGATACGACACTTAATAGTTTAAAACGACACTGAGATATTCCTCCAAAAAGAGTGAATTATCCGAACCAGATTTAAAAATCGTAGTGATCTATTGAAAATATTTATATAAATATCAATTGTGAGAATATAAATTTTGTCATACTTAGACGCTGCAAGGCTACGGAGATATTCCTCTTAAGTGACGGAATCGAACCGTACGATTCTTTATAGTACTAAGTGACTTTATTTATAAAATCACATAATGTTATATATTATTTGAGTTAAACAAACATATTTGTTTTATCAATTTGCGCTTAACTGATTAAATTGTTATTCTTTGATAAATCATTGTTTAAATTGATTTATTCTTTTTATATACAAGTATTGAAATATAAAATCATCCATATAATACTTGTTATTAATGGATATTTGAGAAACGAATCTTTTAATTCATAGAAAAACACTCTTTATTATAAAAAATAAATAATTCTTTATAAATTGCATTAAAGTTATTTATCTCGCTTATCTGAAGCATCTTTGAGCATAAGCTAAAACTTACTTATTTGTTTATTCAAGAAGCACTTTTTACACAAAATATAAAAGTTATTTAAACTTTTATAACAATACATAATTTACATATATGTGCTTACTTAGAAGCATTATTGGATCAAAACATAAATTACTATCTGCTTACAAAGAAGCATATTTTCTCAAGTATAAAAGTCTTTGAACTTTATAAATATATTTGCTCTTTAATTGATATCTGCTTATTTTAGAAGCATCAATCTGTACTAAATTTTATCTCTTTTTTAGAAGCAAATTGTTGTAATATCTTTTGTAAAAAGGAAAAAGGTAGAGTTAGTTTATTTTATGTACCTGTGAGAAAGTCGAGTAATTCTTCGACCAAGACCAGAGTCTTAAAGATGTCAGCTGGGAGTTGGGTCTCTAGTGAACTTGTGAGGTGAGGAAGATGATGTTGTTTTAAGACCATATCATAGAATAGAATTGAACTCTAAAGAAAATACAACTAAACTTGAGGAGGGAGCGAGAAGCTTACTGTCTAAGATAGATTAGTTAGGAATAGTTGGAAGTTTGTCTATAAAACTTTGTAAAGGATTCTCTGCCTGTTGAATGAGTATTTATTACTAATAGTAATAGGATCTCAAGTCTTGGAGAGGAGCTTGAGACTGGACGTAGCAGCATACCCGGGATGTATGTTGTGAACCAGACAAATCTTTGTGTATTGTGTGATTGAATTTTTACTATCTTACATATTAATTTCTAAACATTGCAAATTAATTATCTAAAAATTCAAAAAGGCCTAATATATTTTTTTAATCTGTAATAATCTATTCAACTCCCTTTCTAAATTATTATTGGACTTTCATAATAGTTAATACTAAAAAATGTAATATGTATTACAAAATATTTTATTTATTAAACTTTAGTTTCCAAATTTATTTCAGATGGGGATCTTTAATTAATTAATTATTTTTTAAAAAACCCTCACTTGTGTCATTAAAATTTAGTTACCTTTTAAAACTAAAAACTATGGTGGTAACTTATTATTATATAACAATTTTATTTTATATAGAATTCCTTAACCAACAAGTTTGGACTTTTAGGATCTACTTATTGTTGAATTCTAAAAATTATATATAATTCAAAAGATATAAATACAAAATATCATATTCAAAACTATATAAAAACTGAATATTAAATTAAAAATAACAAGAAAAAACTCAATATTAACACTCAAGTGTGAGCTTTTGTTAATTATTTGCTTGAGCAACGTTAGTAATTATGTATTAGTTTACTCCACCCGTCAAAAGGGATAATTTTATTTCTTTTTGTTTTTCTTTTTTGGCATTTTCTAGGGCTTGCAATTGACACTTACAGTTATTTTGATGCATTATTTTTTTAGCGGATTTTCAATATGTAACTTTCTTATTATGTAAATTTTATTAAGAAAAATTATGTTTATGTGAGTCAAATGCAAAACCCTAATATTCATCAAAACAATATTTAATTTGTCGTCGTTTTGTCATAAAGTTATAATATGTCGTTTCGCTCTTATAAAGTTATAATTTGTTGTTTCGCTCTTATAAAGTTATAATTTGTCGCATCACTCTTATAAAATTATAATTTGTAGCACCGCTCTTTTAAAGTTATAATTTATTGTCTCGCTTTTATAGAGTTGTAATTTGTAGCAGTACTCTTACGAAGTTATAATTTGTCGTATTGATCTTATAAAATTGATTATAATTTATCGTTTAACTCTCGTAAAGTTATAATTTGTCGTCTCACCCTCAAATTATAAATAAAGTTATATTTTGTTGTCACACACATATATGAAATAATTAAGAAACCTATAGGTTATTCTATCTATAGAAAAGCTTAATCTCAAAAGGCTTATATATATATATATATATATATATATATATATATATATATATATATATATATATATATAGGCAAAAGAATGTAAAATACTTTAAAACCTAGTTAATTAGTTTTAGGTTCACATCTGCAATTAATATTTACCCAAAATCTTAAAGTTATTAGGTCTCCTACCAATGGGTCAGTTGTTTTCTCTTTTATTACTTTCACAATTTTTTTGGTCTCCAACCTCAAACATATGTTTTAACAAAAAAAAAGAAAAAGATAACTGTGTTTTAAAGATGATAATTAATCAACTCGATCGAATCCTTAATTTGAAGTTTAATGCTAAGATTAGACATACATGAAACTCCTAATAAGATTTACATCGAGTAAAAGAATTAGTTAATCAAAGTTAATGCATTGGCTTAGCCTAAATAATTTAAAACTGCAAAGAAAATGGGTAAAATAGAACAATTAAGATGGACAAAGATTAGTAATGTTATTAAATGATCTTTTTCCCTTTAAATAATAAACCAAATACATTTTGAAGATCCTATGCCCTTCAAGATGGAGTGTCACACCCTTCCAAAAATTTATTTTGTTCCCATATTCATTTGTCCTACTAGAATTAGGTGAAACAAGTAATTATGATGACGACAGTCAAGTAAAAGGTGGCACGCATATATGTAACAAAAAGAACCATATTCACATTTGCCATGCACATCTCTTTCTATATAAACCTAACCGTGTTCTATTCTGGAAAACTATCAACAAGTGAAAAATACCACCTAAGCTAGCTGAATCAGATAGTTAACAATGCAAAAGGACAATTTAGGGGAGCTCAGTAAAGTATAAAATCCATGCATGCATGCATGCATTAACTATGCAAAATGGTAATTTAGCACCAAATTTGAATATTGTCAATAATAAGTAGCCGTTATTTGGATTGGTGTGACCCACCTACAAAGAGTTGTAAATTAATGTCCATATATAAATGGTTGTATTCATATATTGTTTTGAATCCGACCCCTATTAATTTGAATTCGAACTCAATAATCATAAATGGTTACATTACATTTATTAATACTTAAAGATAAACATAAAAGGAAAAGTGTATTAATAAAATCTGTAAATTTTGTAAATAATATATTCTTTTTATGTAATGAAAGAAGTATTTTATAGGATTATTAAGTGAGTTTTGTTATATATATTGTAAGAGATTTTTGCCGAATTACGATTACGACATATATCAATACATGGGATTGGATAGAATTATAAAATTTGTCCACTATATCACATACACCGTAAATATATTACCAATTAGATTTATTGGCGTAACTTGCAATAAAAAAAATTGACATTTAAAGTCCAATATATATCATTTTCCTTATTAAATTAAGATGCTGTAGATTGTTGAAACAGCTGAATAATTAAATAGCCCAATTTATACTTTCAACTGCCCTCCCATAAAAAAATTTTGGTCAGTCGCTAATTTTTAATCATATTTAACTTTTATTTAGTAATTAGGTAATAGTTTACACCATTGATCAGAAAGGATAATTTTATTTCATTATTTTGGCTTTTTTTTAGTGCTTGCAATTGACACCCGTACAGTAATTTTAATGCATTATGTTTTAGCCGATTTTCAAGGAGTACATTTCTTATTATTAAAATTTTATCCATCATGATAATGATAACATGTATGTTTGAGATGCATTTGAAAAGAAATTGAGTTTACTCTAATATTAAAACACTTTGATATAGATGAATTTATATGTTTGTTAAAACCAAAAATATTTAAAGCTTTATATTATGCTTTTTAGTGGTGAAAAAAATTTCATAAGTTTTTGGCCCCTTCCCACTCGAATTCCTAGTTACGCCCCTAATGCGAGTAAAATGCAAACCCTAATATTCATAAAAAGAAGATTTAATTTCTCGTCATGTTGTCACAAAGTTATAATTTATCGTTTCGCTCTTATAAAGTTATAATTTGCCGTTTCACTCTTATAAAGTTATAATTTGTCGTCTCGCTCTTATAAATCTATAACTTGTCGCATTGCTCTTTTAAAGTTATAATTTATCGTCTCGCTTTTATTAAGCTATAATTTGTCACATCGCTCTTATAAAGTTATAATTTACGGTATTGTTCAAATAAAGTTAAGTATATATAATTGTCATTTCACTCTTATAAAAACTCTCTTATAAATAAAGTTATATTTTGTTGTCGCACACATATATGAAAAAATTAAGAAACCTATGCTACTACATTTGTCAATACACTTGATCTCAAAAGATTTAATATATATAGGCAAAAGAATGTATAATATAGTTTAAAACCCACTTAATTATTTTTAGGTTTACATCTAAAATTTAATATATTTACCCAAAAACTTAAAGTTATTAGATCTCAGGTCAGTTGTTCTCTCTTTTATTACTTTTCCAATATTTCTGGTCTCCAACCTCAAACATATGTTTTAACAAAAAAAGAAAACTATGTTTTAGAGATCATAGTTAACCAACTTGAATCCTTTGAAGTTTAATCAGGCTAATACATGAAACTGGTAATTAAGATTAGACCAAAATGAAACTGCTAATTAGATTTATATTGAGTGGAAGAGGTTAATTAATCAAGGGCGGTAATACATTTTGGCTTCAAGAAGGAGCGTCACACGCTTCCAAAAATTTATTTTGTTCCCATATAATTTGTCCTACTAGAATTGGATATATAAAACAAGTAATTAATGATGATGACACTCAAATAAAAGGTGGCATGCATGCATCTAAAAGAACCACACTCACATTTTTGCCATGCACCTCTCTTTCTCTTTCTATATAAACCTAACAACACTTCCCTGTGTCCATGTTCAATTCTATTCTCTGTCTCATCTCCTCTTATTTCAAATTAATGGCTCGTCAGGAAAGGCGTCCAACCGCTACTCCGGTCAGAGAGCGATCCCGGAGTCCAAATCCAGCCATCAGGGTAGGGAATGTGGCTTCCTTTGTATGTCCTTTATGCCGTTTGGTGTTCCCATCTCAACGCGCCCTTTGTGGCCATATGAATGCCCACAAGAACCGCGGCTGGCGTGGCGTGAATCCACCGCCGGGGGTGAAGATTGAGGACTTCATCGAGTACGGATTTGAACCGGATGAAGCTGAGTCGGCTATCATCGGAGGAGGCCCGGTGGTCAATGAAGTTGCCACCGGAGAGCAGGAAGAGAATAAACCTTTGATCCCGGACCTGAACAAGTCGCCTCCATCGGAGTAGTAGGAATTAGGATGAACTTTATCTGATGTGCTGCATAATTTCTAATTATTTGTAATGCAGTACAGTTTAGACTGTTTTGTCCTGTTTGTGTTTCTTATGTTATTCTAAGATGAAGTTTATTGCTTCTTCTTCTTATATCTATGGTTTGATTCTTATGTTCTCTAGTTGTTGTGGTACTTGAAAAGTGTTATGTAATATTAGTGGATGCATGTTTAATTTCTTGGTTTTGATCTATATTTCTTTGATGGATGCATGTTTCTTGTTTTTGATCTATATTTCTTTGATATATATATATATATATATATATATATATATATATATATATGTGTGTGTGTGTGTGTGTGTGTTTTTCTTGGTGTCACTTTCTGCATTTTTTTCACTACATATATTTTGAGGACTTAGTTTCTAAACTTTTTAGTTGATTTTTTCACTACATATATTTTGAGGACTTAGTTTCTAAACTTTTTAGTTGATGAAATGTAAATTTGATTAGAGAATTGATATTTTCACAACTAAAAGTTATAATTTCATAAGTTCACTCACACATGGATAGTAAATAGACCCCATACTCATGCATGTGAGAGTGAATATTTCATGTGAAATATCAAATTTCACTTGTGAAAATAATATATATATATATATATATATATATATATATATATATATATATATATATATATATAGGGAGTGCTATGGATTATTTCAGTCAATCCATCTTATGTCGTTAGTTGCAATCTTGAACAACACAAATTAATTAGAATGGCTTTATTACTATTCGCAAGAAGATTTTGTGGATTCTAATTAATGCCACGAATTATTAAGAACACTCATTCTCTCTCTTAATCTAACTTTTTTCTTTATTCAATTGAATTTTAAAGTTTAATTACTTTTTTCGCTACAAATCCAAAATTGTAATCTATATGTTGTTAAAAATCCTTCATCAACATCTTTAAAACAAAATCCATTGTTAATATCTTTTATTTAGTTAAAATGATCAAAATAGGATTAAAATTTGTATATATATTGAAATATAGCGTTATAAACTTTGGTTACAACTTTTGACATTTGAACTACATTAAAACATATTAACAATGTCTCTTATTTTAAATATCATTTTGAGATGACATATAAATTGAAAATTTTAAATTTATAACAAAAAAATATATTAATTTTTGAAATTGATTGAAGAAAGAGAATATTTTATTTTTAGGAGAGTATTCTGATCCTTTCTATGTTTTTAAACATAAAAAATTATTCGCATGAAGTTCTTGCGGATATTAATTAATATCCGTATGAACTTGTCAATAGTTATTAGTTTCTTCTAATTTTGATCGTTCATGACTATGAATCACCCCCCTTACATGTATACGCATATATGCTGCCTATAATCAATATATAATAAGACAGAAATTGGGTTACTCTAATTTGATTGCTTCAAACCCGAGTAAGTCGGTTTTATTTTTTCATTAATTCATTTGAGTCGGCTTAACACTAAAAAAGGTCTAGAGTGCTATTAGTCCATAAAATGAAGTGATAGTGTCCTATACAATACATGCATCATAATCATCATGTCTTAATAATCCGTCCAAATTTTGATGGCGTAGCACTACTCGATCTGAGGGACAAATGCCAAAGAAGGAATATATAGAAGCAGTTGTTGGATTAATTTTTATTAATTTTAATTGGGACCACACATGTATATTATTAATGTGTATTATCATGTATAGACTTAAATTTAAGTGATCTAATTAAGTTTTAAGTACATGCAAAATTGCAAATCAGGTAAAACCCTGGTTGATTCATAGAGAATTAATTTTCAACAAGTGGTATCAAAGCCACCCATGTTTGATTCATAGAAATTTATGAATTTTGGAGATTTTATAACAATATTAATTAATTAATTTTATTAGTTATATTTTATTTAAAGTTAATTAAATAAAATATTGAAGTTATTTTATAAGGAGTGTGACATTAATTAAACTATAGTATAAGAAGTTTATCAAATTAAATGAGAATGAATTATATTGAATAGCCAAACAAGGCCTTAGTAGTGGTTGAGGGCAGTTAACCACGAATTGGTTAACTGACCACAACTACGTCAGTTTATAAAATATATGCGTATTCTTTTATTTCATTTTCTTAAGTCTGATAAAACTAGTTAGAGAGAATCTGATAATTGTTATGGAGAATTGTGAGTCAGTGATTGAAGAAGGAATTGAGAAGGAATTCATTTCCTATTAAAATCTACACTACGCTTTGGGTAATTCTATCCAACCCAATTCTTATTTTACGTCTTTTAAAATTTTCCTAAATATGGCTTAAGTCCTCTGTAAAGTTTATATAGTTGAATGGGGTAACAATTATGTGTATATATGTAATAATTCGAGTAACATAGCATATCTTATATATATTGTATATGATTCCATATCATAAGTTTCATAATACTATGAATTGCTATTTCAAAAATTTACAGAGTTTGGGTTATGGCCATATGGCCTTATACGTGATAATTTATGTGTTGATCGTATATTATCCCTAAATTTTACACCCTTATATTATTATGCATGTTGATACGAAGAGACCAAAGTTTAAATAAACGGATTCGATGTAATAACGAATCCGTAGTGACAATTTTCATGTTTTATGTTCAAAACCTTCAAGAACATCAAGAACAGTGGAAGTAAATGTGTTGATTTTTCAAATTATGTGTTGTAACTTGTTAAAAATCATGCTAGATGGGTTAAGTAATAATTATATAGGTATTACAATGATTGAGTAAGTCTAAATTCGTGTAAAAATAACTAATTGGAAGTTATGGTCATATTCATGTATAATTTTACCTACGATTGATTTTTGGTCTAATTTGGCCTTGTTATGTTCGTTCATGAATCCAGCTATGAACTGGAGAAAATGAGTGCTGGTAACCTCGCCCTCGTGAGCATTACCAAACTAAATTACCCATACATTTTACTTCGAAAAAAAAAAAAAATAAATAAATAAATAAATAAATAAAATAATAATAATAAATAAAATAAAAATAAAAATAAAAAAAAAAATAAATATTTGATGAAAATTATAATTAAAATATTTATAAAATAAATTAAATATTTTAATTGAGATATTTATGGAATAAAATAAATATTCAATGAAAATTATTATTAAAATATTTATAAAATAAATTAAATATTTTAATTGAGATATTATGGAATAAAATAAATATTCGATGAAAATTATTATTAAAATATTTATAAAATAAATTAAATATTTTAATTGATATATTTATGGAATAAAATAAATATTCGATGAAAATTACTATTAAAATATTTATAAAATAAAGTAAATATTTTAATTGAGATATTTATGGAATAAAATAAATATTCGATGAAAATTATTATGAAATAATTTATTCGAGTATAATAATAGTAAGAGAATGAAAATATTCTAATTTAATTAAGTAATTAAATTAGAAGGGTAATGATTTGTTAAATAAAGTGGAGTTTATATTAAATAATTAAGTGAAAATGTAACTAATGAATGTCGTGAATACATATGGTATGTGTGTAGGATTTGTGGTGAACGGAAGTAGTAATCGTTTAGCCTATGCACGAGGCAAGTTTCCTAACCCTACTTGTCATTATTGTTCAAGTTTATTATTATTATTTACCTCGAGTAAATTATCATTACTATTATTCAAGTTTAAATGTTATATTAAAGATTTATTATCTTTCAAAGCATGATTCAGTTATACAATAATTGTTCTATTGTATACTTCTTGAGATTATTATTCGAATTGAATATCATTATTGTTGAACCTTATTAGACTAGTGAACTTTATTGATTCAACTAGTCCTTAGTTGATGAACGTTCTAAATTTCAGAACCCTTATTGTACTATCCAAACCAAACTTCCTTTGGTGCGATTCAATGTCAAACCGAGATGAACAACCTGTAAAGGGATTTACTTATCGTTAGCGTTAAGATAAGATATTAATGCACAAGATCTGCATCTTGAAGTGATCCCCCCAAGTATAAGTAGAAAGGTCCATAGTCTTATGATCATTAAAGGTTTCAAGTATAACTCTTGATAACCTAGGACATAGTTCAAGTCTTATGACCCTCGAATTCTTTTGATTCTTGTTATTCATTCTTGATTCAAAAGTTGAGCTTTTATTCGGATGTCTTTGATTTACTCGCATGTTATTATCTTTTGTTATTTCATTATTATACTTGTGGGCAATAGTGCTCACTCTTGCTTAATAATAACATTGCAGTTAAGAACGAAAGAACTGATGAACCTTCCACTAGTAAAGGCAAGGGCAAAGTTAGCAAGTGATGAAGACTTGTTATTTTATTTGATGATGTATTTATGTTAGACTTGAGTTAATGATGTTGTTTAAGACTTATTGTTTATATTTTTGCACAGATGTTTAAGGTTAGTTTAACCTGGGATTATGTTTATGATTCAGATGTTGTAACCCTATAAAGGGAAGATTTTATTTCTATCTATTGCATGGTTTGCATTTATTATGGGAAGATAGATAGATGATATTTGTACAGTGAACACCAAATCCCGTGGAATCGAAGTACCCGAATTTGGGGGTGTCACAAGTTGGTATCAAAGCTGTAGGTTATGAACCTTAGGTGGGGGAAACAACCTTAGGTAGTAGCCTTATAGAAAGAAAATAGTGATGGAAAACTCTTATCGAGTTCTAAGAAATGAATTTTTGTAATTCATTGAAGATAATAAAATATATTATGTGTTAAAGTATGCGTTAGATGATACGACTTAGTAACTAAAACTTAAAATTTTATTGTCAGGATGTCGAATGTTGGAGAAGCTAGTCAAGCTGAGGAGGAACCCCGTGTACCTATAGTACCGACAGAGGAGGAGCCCCGAGACATACATGTCGTTAGGGAGCAGCTGGTACAGAGGGAGTCATCTCCATTGATCACCGTTGTTGGTCAGGAGCATGAGCCCGAGACTAATCCTGAGGAGGATCCTGAGGAGGAATTTGTTGAGGAAGAGGAAGAGGAAGAAGAGGAGCTACCACGGTACACCGTTGATGCTGAGATGTATGACACGTTATACGACCGTAACGTGGAGTTACGAGACGAGGTCCAGGATTTGACTCAGTGAGCGGTTATTCAGCATATTACTCTAAAGCAGAAGGAGAGGGAGATTTCGACTCTTCACTCTCGACTGGCAAACGTAGAATGGGATTTGGTCCATGAGAAGGGTCAAACCAAGATAAGACCGGGAGATAGAAAGTGAAAAAGGAACCAAGGAAACCTCCGAAAATTTGAACATATAGCAGAGAAGGTTTGGGTAAGAGAATCGCGTCGGTGATCATGCAGAGGATGATGATAGTCAAAGAAAGCGAAGATTTGGAAAACGTACTCTACACTTAACAAGGCAATGAATGAGACCCAAGATCGAGTTTTGAGATACCCAATCCAGTTCGAAGGACTACCATTGTACATGATGGATCGCAAGACGATGCATCGCATCTCAGAAGAGGAGCGTAGCAAGGCTAATCAGTACCTTAACCGACAATGATATGATTTATTTAATTATGTGAAGAACTTAATTAGTTTTTAGATGTAAATTCTGACGTGTTTATGAACGAAAGAATATTTGAATGTTTTAAATCATGTGGATTCTTTATTCCAGGATAGTTGATGTAAATAGCAGTTATGCTATCGTTTAATGTTAAAACTTTGATTTAAAAGCAAATATATCAAGTTGTTGAGATGATGTGTTAAGAGATATGTTAAATTGTTGAGTAATGCCTTAACTATTTAGAGAATAAATAAAGTTCTAATAAAGCGTTTATTTAACAGAAAAATGCCGCCAAAGAGAAGACAACAACGTCAACCTACCAGAAGAGTCAACCAATAATAACAATAATGCTAACGCTAATCCCGATGCGTGATAGTTGGTGAACTTACTGACTGAAGCCATGAATAACCAACCTCAAGCTCCACCAAACACAACGTTTAAGGACTTCAAGGCTGTGGGACCGCCAGAGTTCAAAGGTTCTATGAACCCAATCGAGGCTCAAACGTGGGTTATGGAAATGGAAAAGGTTTTCTACGTTGCTAGGGTTAGAGAAGACCAGAAGACCGCTTTTGCAACGTTTATGTTGAAGTCTGAGGCTAGCTACTGGTGGCAAGCAAACAAAGTGTGTGAGACCCCAGATTTTATCAATAAAGATTTAAATTTTGTCGAAATAATTTTTAATATTATGGTGTGAATTTGAGATAATATTATAGTTGTGGGTAGTATTTATAAATTTTGCAAAGTATGCAAGTGGTTATATTATATTCGATTGGTGGGGAATATTAGGTTTAGCGAGGGAATATTCGTATACAACTACTCAATCATTGGTGGACCCCAATAATGTAATTATTGTCGGATTGAGAAAACGACAAAATATTTTATTGAAATAACGGCGGAAGTTTCACCGTGTTCTTGTTGAACTACTCGATAGTAAAAGTAATAAAGAATACGTGTGGTTGCATAAGTAACACACCAGATTGATTATTGATGCTTATGTGAGAAGTCACTCGGTTTGATTCCATTATTGTCGATTAATAATATGAATTATTATAATGATAATGACGTTTTGTTTTATTCAGTATTATTAACGTAATAAAACGAAACATCTTTTATATAAAATAGAATACTTTATTAAAGTTATTCTATAAATAGAATATATTATATTTTATTATGCATAGTGTTGCATAGTGTTTTGCATAGTATTGCATAGTGTTTGCATAGTAAAATGTTTTTATATAAATAGAATATATTATATTTTATTTAAAAGATTTTTCTTTAAATATAGGCCAATCGTCGATTAAAGTAAATCAATCTGGACCGTTCATGGATTAGTTTCTATGCATTCCATTTTCCTATAAATAAAGCTCATTCCTTCATTATTTTCTTACGAATTCATTGAAACTCTAGAGAAATTATAAAGAGAAGCTATAGAGAAAGTTATAGAAAGAAGAAGAGTATTCTCGCTACTTCACTACTTTTATATTCAGTTCTTTTTTACTTGTGAGGGTGTTATTCTTTCTTCTTGAAGAGAACTTCATTATTCCATTCACTATTATTACATTGGAATAACTTTGTAAAAGTGGCATACCCTATACATAACTTTTGTATACATGCCAGATACCCTATACTTGGTGAAATTCTTATGTTATTCCATTACTTATTATTACATTGGAATAACTTGTATACGCTGTGATTTTCCTATACTTGGTGACATTCTTCTATTATTCTCATTGGAACATCCTGCTCATGTGTTTTACACCCACTCAGTTTAAATCTTTATTATTATTCATTGGAACATCCATGCTCATGTGTTTTACACCTGGACTGGTTCCGTCTTTATCATCATTTTGTTGGAATATCCTATCTGTGTGTTTTACACCGGATCGGTTCCATCTTTATTATTCTGTTGGAACATCCGGCGGGTGTGAATTTCACCCTCACCGTTCCGTTATTATTATTCTCATTGGAATAACTTTTCTGTCATCAGCAATCGCATGCATGGTGATTTCTTTTGTTATTCCATTCTTTATTATACCCAGGTTGGTTAAAACTTTGACTTCTATACTCCATGAAATTAGTAGAATATCCTTGATATTTGCGTTTCATCCATATCTTTTCATGGAAATATTCTTCCGATCATTCTTGAATTTTACTCTACAAAGTCAGTATCATGTTGACAATTTGGGCGTTAATAATTCCCTGGATAAAATAATTCTTGAACTTGTTTTATTGAATTCTTATATCATTGTCATCATCCTCATATTTATATTTTTTTTAAAGTCATCTCAGGGCACGTAGAGCATGGATGGACTTGGTATGATTTACGACCGAGGATTATTCGGTGTAATCATGGGTAGTAATGTTACAAATGATGTGGTAAAAATCCTCGATCAGTAGTAGTGCATTGATGGACGATTGTTGGCATGATCATGACCATTAATGAATACACAACTATTCTTGGCCGTGAGTGCGGGAATAATTGTGGTCGTGATACTAAAGAATATCCTTGGTAGTAGTCAAGGGGTGATTCGATGATGTGGATTATTTATTAAAGTTTGAGTCTCAAATATAATGATGATGAAAAACCTTTTAAATCATAAAAGATAGTAGATTTTATTTTCTACTTGACTCTTTTTAATGGATTGCATATTCATTGCAGATTAAACCGGTTGTCTATTGTATTTTATCGGTTTAACATTGTTGAAGACTATTGATAATTTATTACGCATTATCTTAGTCATAATATTTCTTCTTGGGCTAGTTGAGCTCACCTTTTCTTTCCTTTCGTTCTCTTGAAAAATGAGAATATAGCCGACGAGCCTGGGAAGCGAGTGATGGTCCCGAAGATAGCATTAGTAGTCCTCACTATTACGTGAAATAGTGTGATAATAATTGTAATGAGGACTTTTTGTTTGAGTTTGTATAATATCTAGTAGACGATATTTGTATTTAAACTCACGCTTTATGTCGTATTATCTACAAGACAGTTATGTTAATAAGTTGTATTTAAATTACGTACCATGTAAGTGGCGACCCAAGATGGGTGATGTATACCTAATTTTGGGGGCGTCACAAAGTGCGAGGAGGTGAAGGTGTAATTACGTGGGAAAGATTTAAAGAGATGTTTTTTGAAATGTATTTCCCAACTAGTTCGCAGAATCAGATGGAGGTTCAATTTCTGGAAGAAGCAGGGAAACATGAGTGTACCTGACTACGCGGCTAAATTCAACGAGTTAGCGAGGTTCGCCCGTATCAAGTACACACGGACGAAAGAAAAGCCAAAAGATTCGAGCAAGGACTAAAGCCTTGGGTGTACAGCAAGGTATCAATGTTTCATCTAAACATGTTTGCTAGAGTACTGGAAAAGGCCATCCTCGCCGAGGGAGGAAGCGATGTAGTGACCAAGTACAATCAAGATCAGAAGAAGAAGAAGAAGAGTGGAGGTGAAATTAATAACAAGGCCAGTGGAAGTGGCACATGAGGTGGAAATTTCAATCAGAAGAAAAGGTGGAACGGCAGCTCATCATCGGGAAATCAACAAGGTAATCAGAAGAAAAGAATCAAAGCATACCCGACTTGCGGGAAAGCCCATCTGGGAGTTTTTATGAAAGGAAAAAGAGTGTGCTACAATTGTGGTCAGGAAGGCCACATAGCACCAAACTGTCCAAACCCAAAGAAGGGTGCTTGTTTTACTTGTGGTTCGAAGGACCATCTGGCAAGAGATTGTCCCAAGAAGGGATCGGGAGGGTCGGGATCGAGGAGGAAGCCGGAAATAACGGTGGAAATGCCTTAACCATCAACGGACCAACCATGAATAAACCGGAATCGAAATAGCCTTGGACTTTCAACATGATGGTACAAGATGTAGTTCAATCCCGTGATGTGGTGTCAGGTATCATTCCGATTAATAAAATTAATGCTTATGTTTTATTTGATTCGGGTGCTACTTGTTCCTTTATATCCGATGACTTTGCCAAGAATTTAGATTTGCCTAAGGATGAATTGGATTACCCCATAAACATAGAAATTGCGAGAAATAATCCCTGTTATGTACGTACATAAGAACTGTAGAGTGGATATTAAGGGTAATATCATGAACATAGATCTTATCTCTATTCGACTTGGGGAATTTGGCGTTATTTTGGGAATGGATCGTTATTCAATTACGGGCCGTAATTGATTGCCAAAAGAAGCGTATTAACCTTATGACTCAAATCAAAGGTTGTGTTTTATGGTAAAAAATCGCTGAATGTTGAGTTATTTGACGATGATGAAGGTCAGGAAGTTGTTGAGACAAGGCTGTGTAGGATACTTAGCTTACATAGTTGATAGTCGAAAAGAGAATCCAAAGGTAGAAGAGATACCGATTGTGAGAGATTTCGTCAACGTATTTCCAGACGATTTTCCAGGACTTCCACCAGATAGAGAGGTAGATTTTGTGATCGATTTGGTGCCAGGAACTGCTCCAATATCGAAGGCACCATACCGAATGGCACTAGTAGAGATGAAGGAATTAATGGTATAACTACAAGAATTGTTGGACAAGAAGTACATTCAACCGAGCGTATTGCCTTGGGGAGCGCTAGTGTTGTTTGTGAAAAAGAAGGACGGATCGATGCGGCTCTGCATTGACTACAGAGAACTGAATAAGGTCACGATTAAGAACAAATATCCATTACCGAGGATCGACGACCTGTTTGATCAATTGAAGGGAGCGAGATACTTTTCCAAGATAGACTTGAGAAGCGGTTATCATCAACTGAAGGTGAGGCTAGAGGATGTACCGAAGACAGCATTCAAAACGCGATATGGTTACTACGAATTTTTAGAAATGTCGTTTGGTCTTAAGAATGCTCCTGCAGTATTTATTGGACTAATGAATGGTGTGTTCAAGCCGTTTTTGGATAAGTTCGTAGTGATATTTATAGATGACATTTTGGTCTATTCGAAAACCAAGGAAGAACATGAAGAGCATTTGAGACTAACATTGGAAGTATTGAGAAGGGAAAAGTTGTATGCCAAGTTTTCGAAATACGAATTTTGGATTGAACGAGTGCAATTTCTTGGGCACGTGATCGATAAAAACGGAATTTCGATAGATCCATCCAAAGTCGAAGTCGTGATCAAGTGGGATTAGCCAAGAACGCCGTCAGAAGTAAGAAGTTTTCTTGGATTGGCGGGATATTATAAGAGGTTCATACAAGACTTTTCCAAGATCGCAACTCCGTTAACAAATTTAACTCGAAAAGCTGTGAAATTTGTTTGGACGGATAAGTGTGAGAAAAGTTTTCAAGAATTGAAGAAGAGGTTGAGTACGACCCCTGTGTTATCTTTTCCGGATGATACAGGAAATTTTTTTGTTTATAGTGATGCGTCGCATAAAGGACTTGGATGTGTGCTGATGCAAAACGGCAAGGTCATTGCGTACGCATCACGATAATTGAAGGATTACGAGAAGGGATATCCGACCCATGACTTAGAGTTAGCTGCAGTTGTTTTTGCTTTGAAAATTTGGAGGCACTACCTCTACGGAGAGAAGTGTGAAATATATACGGACCATAAGAGTCTGAAATATATTTTCACGCAGAAAGATTTGAATATGCGTCAAAGAAGGTGATTGGAGTTAATTAAGGACTACGACTATGTGAGAATTTATACCATCCGGGTAAGGCAAATGTGGTTGTCGATGCCTTAAGTAGAAAGGGTCGTGAGAAATTGATGATGTTGACTGCTCAGGAGAAGCTAATTACAGAAATAGAGAAACTGGAGTTGGAAGTGAAGTATCCTATGGAGATCGATGAGAAGCTATTTCAGATGCAATCTGGTACAACTCTACTAGATAAAGTAAAGGAGGCTCAGCTTCAGAATGATGAATGCAAAAAGGTGACAAAGAAGATATCTGAAAGAACCGAATCGAGATTTAAGATGGATAAGGAAGGAATACTGAGATTTGAGAGTAGAATTTGGGTACCACCAGTCACAGAGATTAAGGAAGATATTTTGAGCGAGGCTCATAGTTCACGATATTCGATTCACCCTGGTAGTACCAAAATGTACCAAGATCTTACACAACATTTCTGTTGGCCGAATTTGAAACGTGATGTTGCAGAATGTGTTGCCAAGTGTCTGACCTGTCAGAAAGTGAAAGCGAAACATCAGAGACCGAGTGGATTGCTACAACCGTTAGAGATCCCAGAATGGAAATGAGAACATATTACAATGGACTTCGTGGTTGGCCTTCTGACGACTTAGAAAGGCTACGACGCAGTATGAGTTATCGTTGACCGGCTGATGAAATTCGCACACTTCCTTCAGATCAAAATAAGATTTAACTTAGATCAGTTGGCGAGGCTTTACGTAAAAGAGATTGTTTCGAGGCACGGAGTTTCGTTATCAATTATTTCAGATAGGGATCCGCGCTTCACATCAAATTTCTGGAAACTTCTTCAGGAATGTATGGGTACGCAATTACGAATGAGTACAACTTATCACCCTCAAACAGACGGACAGAGCGAGAGAACGATTCAAACGTTAGAAGATATGCTAAGAGCATGTGTGATGGGCTTTAAAGGAAATTGGGATGATCACCTACTATTAGTAGAGTTCGGCTATAACAACAGTTACCACGCTAGTATTGGCATGCCGCCTTACGAAGCGTTATACTGTAGAAAGTGCAGAACTCCACTTTATTGGGATGAAGTTGGTGAAAGACAATTGCTAGGGCCAGAATTAGTACAGCAGATGTCAGAAATAGTCAAAGTGATCCGAGCACGACTGGTAGCGGCTTAAGATCGATAGAAGAAATACGCTGATCCACATCGTAAAAATATCGAGTTTGAATCAGGTAGTTATGTTTTCTTGAAGGTCTCTCCCTGGAAGAGGAAGATCAGGTTCGGAAAGAAAGGAAAATTGAGCCCAAGATTTATTGGACCCTTTGAAGTATTGCGTAGAATCGGAGAAGTCGCGTACGAGGTAGCATTACCTCCATCACTCGAGCATGTCCACAACGTCTTCCATGTTTCTGTGTTATGACCCTACAAGGTCGATTACAAGCATGTAATTGAATATGAACCCCTACACTTTGAGAAAGACTTATTTTATGCAGAAATTCCTGTCCAAATTGTCGACCGAAAAGAACAAGTTCTCAGAAATAAAGTCATACCTTCTGTTAAGGTAATTTGGAGGAACCACAACGCTAAAGAAGCTACGTGGGAACTCGAAGAGAATATGATGAAGAATTACCCTCATTTATTTACTTAATTATGTGTGGCGATTACGGGGACGTAATCTTTGTAAGGGGGGAGAATGTAATGGGTCAAATTTATTGAGTCGTGATTCCGGGGATGTAATCCTTTTAAGGGGGAAAGATGTGATGAACAAGAATTTCATAATTAATTTTAATATTTATTGAATTAAATAAATATTTTTGATGATTTAATTATTAGATTAAATAATTAATTAATGCAATTGTGGTAGATTAATTTAATTATATTTGTTACATTTATTAAATTAATGTAGAGAATTTTATTATCAAAGTATGTGATTATGTGAGCTTATCGTATTAAAAGAAATATGTAATAAGCATATGGGTATTTTAATTAATTTAATTTAAACATAATAACAGTGACATGTAAACATATTTTTCTGGTTTTATATGTCGATGACATATTACTTACCACAAATAACATAGGCATGTTGCATGACACTAAGAGATTTCTATTAAAGAACTTTAAAATCAAAGATATATATTTGTAATGCTTCTTTTGTATTAGGAATTGAGATACACCGAGAATGTTCTCGTCGTATATTAGGATTGTCACAAAGGAACTATATTGAGAAAGTTCTCAATAGGTCTAACATGCAAAATTGCAAATCAAGTAAAACCCCGATCGCTAAAGGAGACAAGTTTAGCGCATTGAAATCAAGTTTCTCGTTGTGAAAGAAAGAGTGTAGAGTGGACAAATTTCCATAGAGCACATTGGGATAAACTCCATGATAGCGGATCCGCTCATAAAAGGATTATCACCAAATGTCTTTCACGAGCACACAGCTCATCAAGGTGTTATTCTATTTGAGGATACTTTAGTTTAGTGGGAGTTTGTATTTAGATTATTGCTTTATGTTAAAAATACAGATTTCATTTATATATTTTCTGCAGAATTAAAATATTTAGTTTACTACACTCTATTAAGTATATTGAAGTATTGATCTCACTACAGTTAATTAAGTAGGACCAGTTGGAAATAGGCATGTGTGAATCACATTACATGTAATTTCCATGCTATGCATCCATGATTGATCTATGTTATTTAGCTATGTTGGCATACGAGACCATTGATAGGTCCAATTACGGTTATTGTAATGAAGACCGCTTTGATCCTATATTGATGTAGCTAATGGACGAGATTGTTTGGATACCCTTTAGAACATGAAAATAAATTTTAGGAGCTCACTAAAGTTAACACATTTCTTAGAATACATATGTGGCCAAGTAGGAGATTGTTGGATTAATTTTTTATTAATCTTAATTGGGACCACACATGTATATTATTAATGTGTATTACCATGTATAAGTCTAAATTTAAGTGATCTAATTAAGTTTTAAGTAGGCTTAATTAAGGGTATGTTTGTCATGGAATTAATGTGTAGAGATCGGATTTCTATTTTTAAATTGATGAGGGGCCAATTTAAAAATACTAAAAGATAGTAACTGCCATTTAGCAGTTTCTTCACACGGCAGTTTTCTTTATAAGGGGTCATGGTCCCTAATTGAGCGAACGTTTTTTGACCTCTTCATTGTTTTCTCTGTATCCCCATCAACAGAGATCTTCACTTTTAAAATACGCATCAATTAGAAGATCTCAACCCGTTTGATCAAACAATATCATGGAGTCTGGTACACTTCCGTTATGTTCTTCCTTCTTCTTTTGTTTCAACATGGATTATATTTATTAGCATGATTAATAAATAAATTTGTACATGATATACTATATATATATATATATATATATATATGATCTTGAGGCATGCTTTGTCAAATATAACATTTGACAGTGTTTTCATGTTTTGTCATTTTATATATATATATATATATATATATATATAAATCCTGATTTTACTGTGCATAAAAATAATAATAATAATAATAAAAAATAAAAAAATATTTGGAAGAAATATTTGTCCATTTACTTTTGAAGTCTAATTCATATATGTGAGTGGCTAAGTGCTATTTCTGACTGCCAGTGGAAGATTTTTTATTTTTATTTTATTTATTTTTTTCCATCTCAAATCCATATTGCATCTGCTCCATAAGCACATGGTAAAAAAATACCAAACATGTTGTAATTGGTAAATTGTTGTGCTTAAATACAAAAAGCAACGGTGATGAGTATAGATGTTAGTGTATGTGTAATTCATGCAAATATTAACCAATCCAAAGATGGGTTTATATTTGATCGAATTTCATACATATTTGTGATGATAAACATTTGATACTTATCAAGGTAATCTAATATGAATAATGAATTCATGCAAACATGGATTTATTATTTGACATAATTATTGTCAATGTTTATTTATTTTAACAAGATTACCAATTACAATTAATATCACTGTCCAAAGGCATGATATTAATGTTGTGCTAGGTTTCTCAATGGTGACATTGAAAAAATAATTTATATGGTGCAACCAGAAAACTTTGTGTCTGGAGACCCAAAGAATATGGTTTAAAAATTGACAAAATCCATCTATGGACTCAAGCATGCATCTCGTCAGTGGTACTTCAAAATTCATCAAGTCATTGTTTCATATGGTTTTGAAACAAATATTATTGATAATTGTGTGTATCACAAATTCAGTGGGAGTAAACATATTTTCCTGGTTTTATATGTCGAAGACATATTACTTGCCACAAATGACATAGGCATGTTACATGACATCAAGAGATTTCTATCAAAGAACTTTAAAATCAAAGATCTTGGTAATGCTTCTTTTGTATTAGGAATTGAGATACACCGAGAACGCTCTCGCCAGATATTGGGATTGTCACAAAGGAACTATATTGAGAAAGTTCTCAATAGGTTATAACATGCAAAATTGCAAATCAGGTAAAACCCTGGTTCGCTAAAGGAGACAAGTTTAGCGCATTGAAATCAAGTTTCTCGTTGTGAAAGAAAGAGTGCAGAGTGGACTGATTTCCATAGAGCACATTGGGACAAACTCCATGATTGAGGATACTTTATTTTAGTGGGAGTTTGTATTTGGATTTTTGCTTTATGTTAAAACTACATATTTCATTTATATATTTTCTGCAGAATTAAAGTATTCAGTTTACTACACTCTATTAAGTATATTGAAGTATTGATCTCATTACAGTTAATTAAGTAGGACCAGTTGGAAATAGGCATGTGTGAATCATTACATGTAATTTCCATGCTATGCATCCATTATTGATCTATGTTATTTAGCTATGTTGGCATACGAGACCATTGATAGGTCCAATTATGGTTATTGTAATGAAGACCGCTTTAATCCTATATTGATGTAGCTAATGGATGAGATTGTTTAGGATACCCTTTAGAACATGAAAACAAATTTCAGGAGCTCACTAAAGTTAAAACACATTTCTTAGAATACATATGTGGTCCAGTGGGAGATTGTTGGATTAATTTTTATTAATCTTAATTGGGACCACACATGTATATTATTAATGTGTGTTATCATGTATAGGCCTAAATTTAAGTGATCTAATTAAGTTTTAAGTAGGCTTAAGGGTATGTTTGTCATGGAATTAATGTGTAGAGATCGGATTTGTATTCTTAAATTGATGAGGGGCCAATTTAAAAATACTAAAAGATAATAACTGCTATTTAGAAGTTTCTTCACACGGCAGTTTTCTTTATAATGGGGTCATGGTCCCCAATTGAGCGTATGTTTCTTTTCTACATTGTTTTCTGTGTATCCCCATCAACAGAGAAATTCAGTTCTAAAATACGCATCAATTGGAAGATCTCAACCAGTTTGATCAAATAATATCATGGAATCTGGTACGCTTCTGTTATGTTCTTTCTTCTTCTTTTGTTTCAACATGGGTTATATTTATTAGCATGATTAATTTCAAAGAATTAATTTCACAATAGCTTCTCTCGAATGCCCTCTTGCTTATTTCGAATAATAAGTCATTTTTGGACGCTTACTTTCGATCGGGTTCTCAAATGCTCCAATTAATTTAAATAATCTATTGTTTAATTTAATAATACTAATTGGCATAGCCTTTATAATGATTTTGTTCATAATTATGTTAGTTAAGACTTATGCTCTCTCTCTCTCTCTCTATATATATATATATATATATATATATATATATATATATATATATATATATATACGAAAAGCCTTAAAGAGCGAACCAAAACGAACCGTCGTCTTTGGTATCTATGGCAACGGTTCGATCCGCCGCCATAGCCATGTAGTCTTTGGCAACGGGTCGAACCGTCGCCATAGACATCAAAGACGACGGTTATCCTGCCTTTCGTTCGCTTTTAGACTCTCTCCGTATATATATATATATATATATATATATATATATAATATGAAAATTATTAATATTTTTAAACGAATCTCTCTCATATAGATGTGAGACTTATTCACTATTCATATAAGAGAAATTATTAATATAAAAGAAATTATATAAAAAATATCATTTTCCCGTCAACGTAACATATAGAATAAGACAAAAGAGGAGTAGCTTTGCTTCCTTCAATTTGAATAAAACTCGCTTTAATTTTTCCATCAAGTTTCAGAGGCTCAGTAAAATCCATCCAAATCTTGAATCCTATACATATTGTTTTATAAATCTAACTCAATTAATCTAATTTCTTCCATGAAGTGCCTACAGGCACAATAATCCCTCGCTAAATCTGTGAGAGCCCGAATGTTGGGTCGTCTATTTTTAAAATCGAATTTCAGCACCTTATGATGTTAAACATACAACATATGTGACGCTCCCAAAATTAGGTATACATCACCCATCTTGAGTCGCCAGATACATGGTACAGAATTCAAATATAACTTAATAATACAACTGTCGTGTACAATACGACAAAACATAAACTGTGAGTTTGAATACAAATATTGTCTTCTAGAGAGTATACAAACTCAAAAGGAGTCCTCATTACAATTATTATCACACTATTTCACAGAATAGTGAGGACTACTAATGCACCATCTAGGACCATCACTGCTGTTCCAGGCTACGTTTTGACTATATTCTCATTTCAAAGAGAACGAAAGAAAGAAAGAGTGAGCTCAACTAGCCCAATAAGAAATATTATGACTAAGATAATGCAGAATAATTATCATTAGCCTTAAACAGTGTTAAACTGATACAATATAATAAACATCAAGTTTAACTGCAGCGGAACAAGCAATCCATTAAAAGAGTCAAGTAGAGAATAAAATCTACTATCTTTTATGATTTAAAAGGTTTTTCATCACTTTTATCGCTGGGACTCAGCTTAATAAATAATCCACATCATCGAATCACCCCTACACTATGGCCAAGGATATTCTTTAGTATCACGACCACAATTATCCATGCACTACGGCCCAAGAATATTTGTGTATTCATTAATGATCATGATCATGCCAACAACTGTCCATCAATGCACTACGGGCCAATGAGGACTTTTACCACATCATTTGTGACATTACGGTCATGATTACACCAAATAATCCCTGGTCATATTCATACCAAGTCCATCTATGCACTACATGCCACAGATGACTTTCAAAAAATATAAATTTGAGGATGATGACAATGATATAAGAATTCAATAAAACAAGTTCAAGAATTAATTTGTCCAAGAACCAATAACGTCCAAATTGTCAACATGATACTGCTTTGTAGAGTAAAATTCAAAAATGCTCAGAAGAATATTTCCATGAGAAATATTGGATGAAACACAATTATCAAGGATATTCCACTAATTTCATGGAGTATAGAAGTCAAAACTTTAACCAACTGAGTATAATAAAGAATGGAATAACAAAAGAAATCACCATGCATGCGGTACTTTGCATGTAGAGCGTGTTATTCCAATGAATACTAAATAATCTGGAATCAAATCAAAGTAAATTTAAGACCCCAAGCGGGATGTTCCAACGTAATAATAAAGAATGGAATAACAACGAAATCACCATGCATGCGGTACTTGCGATGTAGGCGTGTTATTCTAACAGATACTAATAAGGATTTTAATCAGTCCCAGAAATGCATGCATGTGATATTCCAACAAAATAATAAAGATTTTAATCGTGTCCCAAGTAAAACGCATGCATATGATATTCCAAATGTAATAAGTAAAGACATAATAATAGAAGAATGTCACCAAGTATAGGGTAGCATGCGTATACAGGTTATTCCAACAGAATAATAAAGAATGGAATAACATAAGTTCTCTTCATTAATACAAAAGAATAACACCCCTTACGAGTACAACAAATAATATTTCCTACCTTAAGAAGAAGAGTACTGGATATATAAGTAGTGAAATAGTATAATACTTTCTTCTTTCTCTCTATAGTTTATCTCTCTAGAGTTTCAGGTAATTCGTAAGAAAATAATGAAGGAATGAGCTTCTATTTATAGAAAAATGGACTGCATAATAACTAACTCATGAACGGTTCAGATTGATTTACTTTAATCTGGCGGTCCATATTTAAAGCAAAATCTTTTAAATAAAATATAATATATTCTATTTATAATCTAATAAAACGAATAACTTTATAAAAGATTTTACTATACAAACACTATGCATGCACTATGCAAATACTATGCATAATAAAATATAATATATTCTAATTATTGTCTAATAAAATAGATAACTTTATAAAAGTATTCTATTTTATATAAAAAGATTTTACTATGCAAAAACACTATGCATTACTTATGCAACACTATGCATAATAGAATATAATATATTCTATTTATAGAATAACTTTATAAAAGTATTCTATTTTATATAAAAGATTTTCTCAGATTATTACATTAATAATACCAACAAAATTGAGTGACTTATTACGTAAGCATCAATAATTAATACCGTGTAAGCTACTCGCGCGAACCACGCGACATTATACTTTTAACACCGGGTGTTTCAACAGCTTAACAGTAAAACTTCCGCCGTTATTTTCATAAAGTATTTTTGTCGTTTTCTCAATCCGACAATAATTCCGTTGTGAGGTTCACCAATGATTGTGTCGTTGTATGAATATTCCCTGTTAAAACGAATATTCCCCGACTAATCGAATATTATATAACAACTTGCGTACTTTGAAAAATTTATAAATATTACCCACAACTATAACATTATATCAATTTCACTCCATAATATTCAAAAATAATATTTATAGAAAATTCATCTTTATTCAAAAAGTTGGGGTTTTACAACCTCCCCTTCTTATGAAATTTCACTCTCGAAATTAGGGTACGTACCTGGTATATCGAAGAGGTAAGGATACCTTGATTTGATTTCAGATTCTAACTCCCTAGTCATTTCCTCAACATCGTGATTTCTCCACAAAACTTTGACTTGAGGTATAACCTTGGAGCGTAGAATATGTTCCTTCTTATCCAAGATTTGAACAGGAACCTCTTCATACGTCAAATCTTCCGCTATTTTGTCCGGTTCTAACTCAATAATGTAGTTCGGGTCTTCCACATATTTACGTAACATGGATATGTGAAAAACGTTATGAACACGAGACATACTTGGCGGTAAAGCGAGTCTATAGGCCACAATTACTACTCGATCGAGGATTAAAAATGGGCCAATGAATCGAGGATTGAGCTTTCCTCTCTTTCCAAATCTCGTAACTCCTTTCCATGGAGCAACTCGTAATAACACATGATCTCCTATATCAAATTCCACGTCCTTTCGATGAAGATCAGCATAACTCTTTTGTCGATCTTGTGAGGTTTTTATACGTTGTCGGATCGTTTGAATCTTTTCGTAGTCATACGTACCAACTCCGGTCCCAACAACGTTGCTTCACCCACCTCATCCCATCATACTGGAGAATGACACTTTCTTCCATACAATGCCTCGAATGGAGCCATGCCAATGCTTGCTTGATAACTGTTATTGTAAGAAAACTCCACCAATGGTAAGAACTTGTCCCAACTTCCCTTGAAGTCAAGGACACAGAGTCTTAATAAATCTTCAAGAGTTTAAATAGTCCTCTTTGATTGTCCGTCCGTCTGAGGATGATATGCCGAACTTAATCGTAAATCCGTGCCCATAGCTTTTTGTAAACTAACCCAAAATGGTGAAGTGAATCTTGGGTCTCGATCAGAAACTATGGATAAAGGCATACCATGCAGTCTTACAATCTCGTTTATGTACATACGAGCAAGACGTTCAAATGTATAAGTTTCTCGTATTGTTAAGAAATGAGCAGATTTGGTCAATCTATCAACAATGACCCAAATTGCATCAATGCCTTGAGAAACCTTGAGAAGACCAGTAACGAAATCCATGGTAATGTGCTCCCACTTCCATTCTAGAATTTCAAGTGGTTGCAATGGACCTTTTGGTACTTGATGCTCGCCCGACTCGTTGACAAGTTAGACACCTTGAGATAAACAAATATCTTTCTTTCTCTTCATATTGCTCCACCAAAATGTATGACAAAGATCACGATACATTTTGTACTCCAGATGGATTGCAAACGGTGTGTTGTGCGCCCCATCATGATTTTATACTTTAACTCGTGATCATTAGGAACAAAAAGTCCGGAGTTGACTCAAGTATTCGCTTCTTCATCAATTCTTGCTTCCTAAGATAGCATCTTCTTGCACTTTCTTCCTCATACGCATCAACTCCAGTGTCTCAGTAGCTTGGCACTTTAACTTTATCAATTAAAGCCTGGTTCTACTCAGATATTTGCCATCATCACACGGGTCCCCGAGTCTTTAACTCTATCTCCATCCTTTGCAAGTCACACAAAATGGGCTTTTGTGTTGTCAATATTGCACTCGTATTCAGCATATGATCTTCTACTCAATGCGTCACCTACCACGCTTGCTTTTTCCAAATGGTATTGGATGGTACGATCATAATCTTTCAATGAGATCAAGCCAACGTCGTTTATCGCATGTTGAGTTCTTTTTGAATGAAGAAATATTTGAGGCTTTTATGATCCGTAAAGATCTCCACTTTCTCCCCATACAAGTAATGTCTCTAAATCTTTAGTGCGAAGATAATAACATACTAACTCTAGATCAGTGAGTAGGATAATTCCTCTCATATTCTTTGAGTTAATAAGTGGCATAAAGTGTAAGACCCCGAATTTTATGAAATAAAAGTATTTTTTCAATTTTTAATTTAGTAAATGGTTAAATTGATAAAAAGTTTAAAGTTAAGGGTGATATATGATTTTTTTCAAAATACGCAAGTGGTTATAAAATATTCATTGTTGTCGTGGAATATTCGCTTTAGTCATGGAATATTCTTTCTGCTAGGAATATTCGCACGACGCAGCAAATTATCGTTAGTCTTCAACAGGAAAATCAAAAGAATACAATGTATAACAAGTTTTGATCAATATTCTAGCTTGAAATAATAATTCATAAGAGTTACGTAGAATGAAATCTACTTTAATCTATGAATTTAATATTCATCAATAATATTTTATCCCCGTACAATCAATATACATCCTGAATCAAATATTCATCTTCGCATCATGTGCCAAAATCCCATTGACCATTAACCATGGGCCCCATAATGAAATAAGCAACCAAAAAATTCCAAATTTGATAAAAACATTGAAGAAAATGACAAAATTGAATAAAAATGGCACGTACGTAGTTATTACTGCTTGTTGAATATTTTATTTTATCTGAATCGAATAACACTTTGTTGGAATAATTATATCCCGGTTTAAAATTCGAATACGCCAGACGTCAGACATTGCAAAGAATACATGGTAATTATTGCTTCAGAATTTTTCAATTATCATTCACGTAGTTAAGGCACTACTCAATAATTGTTACAAAGAATTACTGCTCAATATTTTATTTTATCAATCAATAATTCATGTCACCAAACGTAATACTGAATATTTTATATTATCATTTGTTTCAATAATTGTCATCATCCTTTTCGATCACTATCCATCGATAATTCATATTATAAACTTGATTTAAAAGTTAAATATTAATTTTAAACAGCCAGTTTGAATCTTATTTCCTATATCTACACTAAAATAATATCCCTCATCATATAATTGAAAATTATTGAGATAATCTTACGTAATCACTCTTACTACAGAGCAGTACTGTTCAATCAGAAGAAAAATGGAACAACTCAAGGAAAGGGTGAGCTTCATTATTGATCAAGAATATTATATTTAGATAATATGAATTATCATTACCTTGAGTAAACGCAAGTCTATAGGCTCACATCCTACTTGAATTAAGAATTTGAAATGGACCGTTAAGAAAGTAAATCTACTTTATCGAAGAATAATTATGGATATTTGTTTAATAACTATTATCAATGAGAATTCCACCAATGGCAAGTACTTATCCCAACTTCCTTGAAATCTAGGACAACGATGTTTTAATATATCTTCAAGAGTTCGTGAGTAGTAACTCTTTCGAATTGCTGGTATCCGCTTGAGGATGGTATGCCAAATCTAATCAAATTCGGATCCATACTTTAATCACAAACTAACCCAAAACTATGGATATCGGCATGCCATGCAATCTCACACTCGCATTTACGTCTAATCATACGAGTAAAGACGCTTCAAGGGAATAAGTCTTCGGGATTTCCAGAAGAAATGAGCAGATAAATCTTTAAACACTGAAGAATTTAATCTAATAAACCCAAATATACAGATTGATGCCTTTATGTCAAGAAACCGTAGGAAGACCCAGAACGAACTCCATAGTGTGTTCCATACTTCCATTCCGGAATCTCAAGTCGGTTGCAACGAATCCTTAGGTACAAGATGCCCGCCTTTACACGCTGGCAAGTTAAACACAAAAATCGAGATAAACTTTGCAATCTCTCTTCATATTGTTCCACCAAAAAAACATGTATGTCAAGATCACGATACATTTTAGTACTCATCCCAGGATGGATTTAAAATGGCGATTGTAGCCTCCATCATAATCTCAGCAATTGTCAAAAATCGTAGTCGTTAGAACACAAAGTCTCAGAGTGGACTCAAGTATTCCTTCTTCATCAATTCTCGCTGAATAGCTCCTTTTCAGATAAATTTTCTTCATACGCATCATGACTCCTGCCTCAAAGGCGTGGCTTGAGCAACCTTATTAGATAGCATTATTGGCGATTATTCTAATGTAACTGCGAAAAGTTCTATACATCAAGATGAGAGGTTTGGTCACCTAATTACGCCGCCAAAGAAGGAGAAATCCTTATCAAAACCCCCTCTTCCTAATAAGGAACCGCCTCGTCATTAATATTGTGATTCAGTAATATTATTTATGAATAATTAATTATTGATTTATATGATAAGGAAATATTTATTTGATGTGGATATAAATGATGGATTTATTTATGTGGTTATAAATGAGAATTAATGTTGAGGTATTTTATCGATATTTTGTCGGATTGAGGTATTAAAAGATCAAATCGATTGTTCTTGACTTTATTAAAGTGAGTCATAAATTTTGATCCGACCGCTTGGATCGTTGTGATTTTTTGGATATGTTATACATATATAAGTTGATTATATGTTCACAAATTTTGAACCGTTAAAAATGAACGAATGATTTGTTATGAATTTTAAGAGGTGACTAATTCGAAATTAGGTTTATAAATAATTTTGGTGGAAAATTCTAGAAATGGGTGGGCCCCACTTTTGGTTGTTGGGGAAGATGGTCGATTTTTGGTGGGTGGAATAGTAGTAGGTAAAGCCATCGTGTAGCAATGATTTGTCAAGTCTGCTTTGCTTGCTGCTAACATTTTCCTATAAATAGAGAGCTAAGTTAGAATTGAAAATCACACCGTAATTCATAAGTTTTCTCTTTTCTCTCTCAGATTATCGAGTGTATTTTGTGAGTATTTAGATACTTGGTGAGTTGCTATTCATCGGTGCAAGTTTCCTTCAAATAATATATCCGATATCCCGTCAAAAGTCTTCAGCTTTTGAGGTAAGGGATAATAAGGGATATTAAGGATGTTATATTCTTCATAATGATGTTATTCTTTCAATATCATTATACTTTGAAATATTGGTATGAATTTTATTGTGGAATTTCTACCTTTTTGAGTCGAGTTTACTATTCACGATACTCAAGACTATTCATGTATATGGCACTATTTACGATATGACATTATTTACGTGATACTAATGATTTATGTATGAATACTATTTGTACTTTTTTCATGAAGTTACTTATTCACGAGTTACTATTCATGAGTTACTATTCACAACAAAAATTGGTTTCTTTTTCTGACCAAATTATCGTTGATTTATGAATATTTCTCTTGAAATTAAATGCAGTTGTGGATCATATTGTTTTTATTATCATATATAACATTTTATAACCTTGATGTTGAAATTCTCTTTCACTTAAGTGTAAAGATGGGTAAATTATTGGTATGATCATGACTATGGGTTCCCTTTGGCAAGTAGTTCAAAGTTGAATTGTTGACTGGTATGATCATGATCATTGAATTTATAACTGAATATCTTTAGCTTAAGTGCAAAGGTGAATTGATCAACATGGTTATAATTATTGTTTATATAAATTCTGAAATGTCTATATATTTCTTTGAGATATTAATATATTTGGCCTGTAGTGCAAATATGAACTGTTGATGAATATATTTGGCCTGTAGTGCAAATATGAACTGTTGAGGAATATCTTTGGCCTGTAGTGCAAAGATGAATTGTTGATGAATATCTTTGGCCCATAGTGCAAAGATGACCTGTTGTTGAAATATCTTTGGCCTATAGTGCAAAGATGGTCTGTTGATGAATATCTTTGGCCGTAGTGCAAAGATGAAATTGTTAGTATGATTATAAGCAGGAACTGTGATTTGGTATAACCATGATCTTTGATGTTTCAGGTAAAGACATGTGATGAAAATTATCTTCGTCCTGGATGCGAAGAGGAATTTAGAATTACAATTATGATTATGAGTTATTCATATAATTGTGGAAAGGAACTGTTGATTAATGTTACAGGGATAAAACATTGTTGGTGGACTTTTAATGTGGAGAAGATAATAGACTTTATGGCTATTTGACTTTCTAATGGATTGCTTCGCTCACCGCAACTATGGTTGAAAAGTTTTATCATCTACCATATGTTCTAAATCTCCGATTTATTCTTTGTTGAAGGCTATTGATAATTTATTTATCTTTAGTCATGATATTCTTTATCGAGCTAGTTGGCTTCACCCTTTTGCTTCACAATTCCTTTTAGGTAATAAAAGTGTAGGGTGGGTCGTGGGATAACAGGAGAATAGAACGATGGTCTATAGTCATTGAGGTTCTCCTAAATAGTATGAAAATAATTTTATTGAGACTTTAGATAAGTGTGTCGTATTATATACGTCATTTGATATTTAATTTTGGTGAACCAATAGGGTGAGGTGAACTCAACTTTGGAAGGGTGTTTTGCCACTATCATACAAGATGTCTAATGACATACAAACTCGTGTTATCATAAGACGTGGGTTGTGCACATCCACTTGCCGAGTATATCTACAAGCACTTTGCCTATATAATCTTGGTGTTTGTTTGGAGTATAATTCTCAATTAGAGACAAAGTGAGATAATTATATGTCAAGAGAAGACTCACCATTGGGAAGAATATGATAGTAATCTTCTCATTTTCTTTAGGGTCTATTAGGTCAACCAAGGATAATTATGTGGCCATATGATATCTATCATAACCTGAAGCATGGCCTCCCATGTAAGAAGGTTTCTTGAGCACTTCCCAAAGATTCTAATTTCTAAAACAGCTTTTTGACTATACCTTTATGTAAGGTGTCATTGTGACGTCATATCCAAGGTTGGGATGAGAGTCACAGTTGGTATATATTGTATCCAAACTCATAGCATATGTGTTGTTGTATTTTGCACGATAATTGTTGTAATAAAGTTGTAGTTATTTTCTGTACCATATATTTGGCGACTCAAAATAGGTTGGATGGAATGGACCTATTTTGGGTTTGTCACACATTAAAGCTATGACTTTCCCATGTTGCATGAGAACACATCCTAACCCTTTGCTCAAGCATCATCAGAGATGACAAATCCCTCCGAACCCGGTGGTATTACGTAAGCAGTCTTTGAAATGAGTCTCCTCTCGAGTTCTTGAAAACTCTTCTCACATTCTCGCGCTCCAATCAACTTTGTATCTTTCCGAGTCACCGAGTTAGTGGAGTAGCAATTCGAAAAACCTTCTACGAATCTCCGATAATAACCAAATGTTCAGAAAGCTACGTATTTCTATTATCGATTTAGGTTGCTCCCGACTTTGAATTGCTTCAATCTTTCTTTGGGTCAATGAGATATTCCATGACTTGATACCACGTGCCCAAGGAATGCTACTTCTCAAGCCGAACTCACATTTCTTTAACTTGGCATAAAGCTTATATTCACGAAGCTTTTGGAGTATCAGCCTCAAATGTTTCTCATGATCTTCACGACTTTTGGAATAAATAAGGATGTCATCAATAAAGACGACCACAAAGTGATCTAAATATTCCTTGAATACTTTGTTCATCATATCCATGAAGGCAAAGAGGAGCATTAGTCAATCCAAAGGACATGACTAGGAATTTATAATGCCCGTCATCGAGTTTCAAAAAGCCGCTTTGGAATGTTATCGGTTCTAATCTTCAATTGGTGATATCCAGAACGAAGATCAATCTTTGAAAAGAATTTGGCTCCTTGCAATTGGTCAAAGAGGTCATCAATACGTGGCAATGGATACCTATTTTTGATGGTGACATGATTCAACTCCCGATAATCAATACAAAGTCGCATACTCTCATCTTTCTTCTTCACGAATAGAACAGGAGCACCCCAAGGAGACGTACTAGGACGAATGAACCCAATATCTAACAATTCTTGTAATTGGGTCTTTAACTCCTGAAGTTCAATAGGAGTCATTCGATATGGGGCTTTGGAAATGGGTTTTGTACTGGGTTCAAGGTCGATACAAAATTCAATTTCACGCTCTGGGGGTAGGCCAGGAAGTTCTTCAGGAAATACGTCAGGAAATTCATTAACAATAGAAATATTATTCAAAACTGACGTATTTTTGTTTAGATCCATGACATGAGCTAAGAAAGCTTGACATCCATTTTTCAATAAACGAATAGCTTTAAGGCTTGAGATGACAGTGATTGATTTTAATGGTTTGGTTGCTTGAATTCACATAATAGGTTGATTAGGAATATGAAAGCTAACAACCTTACGAAAATAATCAATTTTTGCATGATGAGTAGTTAACCAATCAATCCCTAGAATTACTTCAAATGCAAGTATTTTCAATGAAATAAGATCGACAGGTAATGTGTGGGTACCAACTTGAACCAAACAAGACTTATAAACCGTGGATGTAATGAAGGTTTCTCCCAACGGAGTTTCAACAGATAAGTCTCTTTCTCTGGAGTCAAATTTAAACGTTGAGCGCAAGTACAAGAAATAAAAGAATGGGTAGAACCAGTATCAAATAAGGTATAGACTTCGCTAGAGTTTATGATAAGCTTACCCGTGATGACCTCATTCGGGTTCCTTGCTTTCTGGGAGGTCACAACAAACGCCTCTCCTTGCACTACCGGGCTTTGACTTTTATGGGACGACTTTTGGTGCCTCCATCCCTAATCCGAAACTTGTCTTCGGTGAACGATAAAATCGGCTAAGTGACCTTCTCTTCCACAATTATAACATGCTTTGATTTGCATCGCTAGCTTGACCGGGTGATGTGTCCTCCCTCCGCATTTGAAGCATATGATAGGTGGTCGTTCTCCTTCCTTAACAACGGGCTGTTGGTCGACGTCCTTCCATCATTATTGAATCTCCTTTTCTTGAAATGTTCATTTTACTATCTTGGCCATGATTACCACCAAGTGGTTACCATTTCGCATGTTGATTCCTCCACGTTTGTTGTCACCGCTTCATGGTGATACCACCGGTATTTTCATCTTTTGGTACTTTTCTCTTGGTTGACTTGACTTCGTTATCGCGCCCAATAATCGAGCCATATTTACAACATCCGAAAAGTACAAACACGCTTTATGAGAAATAAGATATTGATGTATCTCCTGCTTTCAAACCTCTTAAAATCATTCGCGTCATTCGCTCCTCATTATCAACCAAATGGGATGCAAACCGGATAACTCCACAAATTTAGCCTCGTATTGCGACACTGGCCATATTGTTTTGTTCTAATTTGATAAACTCCACTTTTTTTCATGTGACGAATACTCTCGGAAAGTACTTGTCGTTGAATAGCTCTTGAACTTCTCCCAAGACATCTTGAGTCGGCGGGATGGGTACATTTTACTGATTCCCACCAAGAACCGCCTTCTTCACGCAACATAAAGGTGGCGAAGGGAACCTTTTGCTCCTCGGAGCATCCCAAGACATCAAATATCTTGGTGATCTGCTTTATCCATGCTTCCGCCTTAAGTGGTTTTGGCTCTCCAATAAACTCCGGTGGTTCCAGCTCCTTGAACTGTTTAGCGGTGACCGTCCGAGAGTTTCCAGTGTTTCCACCTACATTTCGGACAGAAGCCGCCTTCGCCTGATGTTGCATGAATTGCATAAAGCCTCTGAACAATCCATCATTCGTCATTTGGTCCGTGTTGTTGTTTGCATGAGGATTGTCGCCTTCCTGATGCACATTATCCTGATTATTGATATGTGGAGACTCAACGGTCTCTTGTGCTCCATTGCTATTCTCAACATTCTCGGATATCATTTTCAGATACTGCCACAAAACAAGGGTTAGTTGACATGTAACATATTATCTCTAAACTCTGACCAACCAATTTAAATACAACATAAATTTAAGTAGGTCATACTAGCGAAGGAATTCTCCGTCTCTCCCCTCCTAGTTCTAGTCTCACATCTTAGCCAGGGATCATATCCCTAAGCTTTGATACCAACTGTGACGCCCTCAAAATTAGGTATACATCACCCATCTTGAGTCGCCAGATACATGGTACATAATTCAAATACAAATTAATAATACAACTGCATGCAGTATAATACGACAAAAACAAAAAGCGTGAGTTTGAATACGATATTGTCTACTAGAGAGTATAAAAACTCAAAAGGAGTCCTCATTACAATTATTATCACACTATTTCACGAATAGTGAGGATTACTAATGCACCATCTAGGACCATCACTCGCTCCCCGACTGCTCCAAATTTATATTCTCATTTCTCGAAGGGAATAGTGAAAGAAAGGGTGAGCTCAACTAGCCCAAGAAGAAATATTATGACTAAGATAATGCGTAATAAATTATCATTAGCCTTAAACAAAGATGTTAAACCGATACAATATAACAAACATCAAGTTTAATCAAGCATCTTAACAAGCAATCCATTAAAAGAGTCAAGTAGAGAATAAAATCTACTATCTTTTATGATTTAAAAGGTTTTTCATCACTTTTATCACTGGGACTCAAACAATAAATAATCCACATCATCGAATCACCCCTACACTACGGCGAAGGATATTCTTTAGTATCACGACCACAATTATCCATGACTACGGCGAAGAATATTTGTGTATTCATTAATGGTCATGATCATGCCAACAATCGTCCCATCAATGCACTACGGGCCAATGAGGACTTTTACCACATCATTTGTGACATTACTATCATGATTACACCAAATAATCCTCGGTCATAATCATACCAAGTCCATCTATGCACTACAAAAGCCACGTATGACTTTCAAAAATATAAATTTGAGGATGATGACAATGATATAAGAATTCAATAAAACAAGTTCAAGAATTAATTTGTCCAAGAACCAATAACGTCCAAATTGTCAACATGATCTCGCTTTGTAGAGTAAAAATTCAAAATGCTCGGAAGAATATTTCCATGAGAAATACTTTGGATGAAGCACAATTATCGAGGATATTCCACTAATTTCATGGAGTATATAAGTCAAAACTTTAACCAACCGAGTATAATAAAGAATGGAATAACAAAAGAAATCACCATGCATACAAAGATTGCATGATGGCGGTGTTATTCCAACGAGAATACTAAATAACGGAACCGTGTCGTGCAAAATTCGCAGACCGATGGGATGTTCTAATGTAATAATAAAGAATGGAATAACAATGAAATCACCACGCATGCGGATTGCAGATGTATTGTGTTATTCCAATGTAATACTAATAAGGACGGAATCGAATCCGGATGTAAAACGCATGCATGTGATATATATCCAATGTAATAATAAAGACGGAATCAATCGTTCCCAAGAAAACGCATGCATGCAGGATATTCCAAATGTAATAATAAAGACGGAATCAGGTGTGACAACCCTAAAATTTAGAAAATCTTAAATGATTAAATTAAGGGTTAAAGTTTAAAGCCTAGAATAGAAATAGAAGATTTATTTAAAATTTTTAAGAAAAATCTAAGGAAATGGTACATTGAAATGATTCAACGATAAGGTTATGAGGAAGAATAAGATCTAAACCGATTAAGAATGATTCGGTATTGTGATTCCGGGGACGGAATCCTTATAAGGGGAAAGAATGTAATAACCCAAATTTTTGGGTAATATTAAATTAAGAATTAAATAAACAAAATTCTTATTAGATAATATGTTGTATGATATTATATTACATAAGTGGGTATAAACTATGCAATATGTGATGCTTATGCTTAATAAATATATTTGTATTATATATTTAGAAATTGTAGGGGCAATTTATTAAAGGAAGAGAAGAATAGCATACCTTATTAAAATGATATTTCTATATCAAAATGAAAAGGAAAGCCAACATGGCTTAGTTATGAAAAACTCTTGGCATGAAACTACCAATGTGGCTAATGAAATAATTATATTATAATATAATTGATTTCATTCAACAGTGTTATTTGGTAGTAAAGAAGGAAAATGACGAGTATTCAAATATACGTGCTAATTAAATATGCTAGCCTAAATAAGCGTGGTAGATAAATTTACATATATTAATATGTGTAAGTGTCCATATTTAAATATTGGGCCAACTTAATTTTTCAGGTTTGTGTGCAAGTATTTTAATTTCTTAAAGTGTTAAGGGTAGTTGTACTAAGTCCAAAATAAAGCTATATCCAGTCTCCCTTTCATTGTCCATTCCAGTAGCCCACATGAGTGAAATGAAATAAGCTAAGTTTTTATTCAAGTAACAAGTTAACAGATAGCATAGTTAGTTCCCATAGAGCAGTCAGTTAGTTGGTTAGCAGTTAGTTAGATGCTAGGGTAATCTATATCAGACCGGTAGGGGCCAAATAGCTGACAAGTCCCATAGGGGCCAAGGTAAACTAGACTAGGAATGAGTGTTTGTAGCTGGGTAGGGTGGCTGAGTAGAGGCCAACTAGAGGCTAATAGGACTACCAGAATGAGGAGATAGCCCAGCCATTAAAGGCAGCCCCTCACCCTCATCCCAGCCAGCCATTCAAGAAGGAATTGGGTTGTATTTTTGCTGCAGATTTTCCGACTGGAAAAGGGAGGAAGATTGAGATTACTACACTATTTTAATCGTAGAAGCTAGCAAGGTAAGCCCAGTTAAACTCTTTCCATTTCCTCTTCCATTTCATTTTCTTTAGCATGATAAACTGTTAGTAGATGGGTGGATTTGGCTAGAACTGTTACACCGAATTGGTTGTGTAATTGAGCTAGTGTTATTAATTTATACATGTGAATAAAAGTATGTGTCTACATGAATGTTTAATTGGTGAAAATTAATTTCTTGATGGAGGATTAGTAATGAAGATATGTAAATAAAGTTCTTCAAAACTAACTGTTATTCGTGATTCTTGTCTAGCTATTGAACTGTTGATTGATTAAAGTTAGGTACAAGGAGATAGGTTGGCTGTGGAGTAATAAGGAAGATAATAAGGATGTATGGTATAAACCTATGGCTATGAATCTGGTAAATCAAAACTGTGCACACCATGTGCTTGCTAAAAGTCCCAAGTGATTTGTAGTGACTAGAAGTCTGATAATAGGCAGAACCAAAGTTGGAAAAAAAGACTGAATAATCTACGTATATTAATAAATATAGAGTTTAAAGATACGAAAGGAAAACAAAAACTCAATTTTAAGCCAAAGATGGCATGAAGAAGTTAGTACAGCTGCTACCCACGGCAGCAGCAACCTGGCATAGCAACCATGAGGCTTTCTTTGAGTTTGGTTAAGCACAATTAGACTTTTAAATCTGCTTAGTTGTGGTGCTTAAGTAACCAATGAGTGTATTACTAGTATGTATTAAAAGCTTGGAATAACTTCATGATAGTGTACAATGAACAAGGCTGCCGCCTAGAAGGCAGCAGTAGGCTGGATGGGGCAATAAGTATATGTGTTTTATGTGGATAGCTAAGATGAGTAAATCAATCGAAGTGATTATAAAAGCAAGTTATGAACCCTGAATGTGAAAGGAATCTGTGGAAACAGTGATGATATGAGCCTCTGAAATCATGTATTTAAGAACCATATTTGGGTTGGTATTCTTTTTATAAATACTATGTAAAGACATTGTTCCTATTATTTGTCAAAGTTGGAAAGCTATTATTGACCACTGTTTTGAGCAGCTTAAAGATTCCAAAATGGAAAGTTTATTACTTTTAAATACAGTCTCATATACGATATATAACATATTTAAAATTTGTTCTAATTTGGTATATGAGCTAGAAGTAATAAGGTCGCGAAATAAACATGTTAGAAACCCAAAAATTGTGAACTGCTGACCCTAAGGACAAATTCGGGGCTAGATAGAGTTTCCAGAAAATTCTGGGCTTTTTGGGTATTATAGTACACTGAATAAGCTTTCCATAGACTCCAAAATGAACTAATTCCGACTTCGGAGTAAAGAGTTACGACCATTCAAAGTAGTCGCGTCAAAACTGTCCAACCAATTCCGACCAGTCCCCTTTGCACGAAATTCTGGAATTCTGTGTTTTGAATTGGGAAAAGTTCAAAGAATAAAAGTCGTAGTCCCGAAAGTTAGCTTCGCGTGGGCTCAAGAATCGCTCAAAAATGTTTTGAAATGAAAAAGTTATGTCTGTTTTAGCGAAAGAGGGTAAAGCTGGGAAAAAGGGGAAAACTGTTACGCGTGGACATTTTGGGGCCTGTTTTAGGCTGCCTATGAGGTCAGAAATGGATGGGTTATATTTTTTTAAAAATAGCCTACTATGGTACCTATAACATACCCAAAGTTGGAAATTTTTTGAGCTACAAGCAAGAAGTTAAAAATGCGCAAAGTATGCTTCAAGCAATCGAGTAGTAAAGTGAGTAGGCATCGCCTTGACCACGCCATGAAACACGCCACAATCTTCATACCGGTACAAATACCGGCATGCTTTTCACGTCTTTGTTTTGTTCGATCTTAGTCGCTTGTTTTCATGGTTCTAAAATTTATAAATACCTTGATATACTGAAACTAAAACATATCCAAAACTCGCAAAGAAGTTGATTAGAGGTTTAAGAAATAAAATTAGCAAAGGAGAGTGTCGTCATGGGTCGCTTTAAATTTTGACTAACGCCGAAACCGGCGAAATTTTGGGGCTACTCACTTTATCGTGTTCATGACGTGTTTGATTGATTTTAGAGTTATTTGGAACATAATGAAACACCGGGTATAGTAGTATAAATATAGTATAAAGATTATATATCGCGCAAACTTATTCATGCGCAAGAAAAGCGATAAAAGTATTATGTAAACATGAAATTACATATATGTGATCAACTTGAATTGAGAAATGAAATATAAAAGGGTTATGTATTAAAATAAAATACGCTAACCCATTTAAACTATATTGAACATCGAAATTTGAAAGCGAAAGGTTTTAGAAATTCATAACGAAGACTATGAACACAGAATCACATAATGACATGTATGAAAATAAAATACATGTGAAGCACGAATGTAATTTATTCATGAGAATAAATGTTAAGCGAAGCTACTAACAAAGCGAGACATTCGTGTACATGGTGATAGCATGGTTTAGCACATGGGCTATTGCGAAAACATAAAATTTTCGAAAATTAAAGAATAATGAAATGAGCTATGAATATACCTTGTATACTTGAGTTAGGAACAAGAAGTATGGAATGCCCACGTATTAAGATACAAGAGGGTTAGAAACTGAAAGTGTGTAGTATTGATGAACTAAAATCATGTCAAGGTTTATTAAAGCGATAAAAGACTATCGTGAGTAAAAGAGTAAATGTCTTTGAGAAGAATATAAGAAATTTTCAAGGATGCGACCAATATGGATATGTAAAATATAACTGTACAAGTTATATAACATGGTTGTGTGGCTAATACGTTCATATATATATATAGTAAAAATATAAATATTTGCAAAACGAAGAGTAAAACGAATGTGTTAGCGGGATAAAATATTTATATATGTGATAATGATTTGAGTTAACTCATGAACATGCAAAATAATAATATAGTAAATTGAATTTTTACTATAAAAGCTAATAATATAGTAAATTGAGTTAACTCATATACAAGCTTTATGTCAAGTTGAAGAAATGTGAGTTCTGGCTTGAGGAAGTAGCATTCCTTGGGCACGTAGTATCAAGTCATGGAATATCTGTTGACCCGGCAAAGATTGAAGCAATTCAAAGCTGGGAGCAACCTAAATCAGTGACCGAAGTACGTAGCATTCTCGGCTTAGCTGATTATTATCGGAGATTCGTTGAAGGATTTTCTCGAATAGCTACTCCATTAACTCAGCTGACTCGGAAAGATACAAAGTTCGATTGGAGCGAAGAATGGGAGAAGAGTTTTCAAGAACTCAAGAGGAGACTCATTTCAAAGACTGTTTTTTGACAATACCATCCGCCTTGAGAGGGATTTGTCATCTACAATGATGCTTCGCAAAGGGTTGGGATGTGTTCTCATGCAACATGGGAAAGTCATAGCCTATGCCTCAAGACAACTCAAAGAATATGAGATGAATTATCCTACTCATGACCTAGAGTTAGTAGTTGTTGTTTTCGCACTTAAAATTTGAAGGCATTACTTGTATGGGGAGAAGGTGGAGATCTTTACGGATCATAAAAGCCTCAAATATTTCTTCACTCAAAAGGAACTCAACATGCGATAATGATGTTGGCTTGAACTATTGAAAGATTATGATCATACCATCCAATACCATCTTGGAAAAGCGAACGTGGTAGCTGACGCATTGAGTAGAAGATCATATGTAAGTACGGGTGCGATATTGTCAACACAAAGGCCCATTTTGTGTGACTTGCAAAGGATGGAGATAGAGTTAAAGACTCCAGGGACCCATGTGATGATGATTTAATATACGAGTAGAACCGACTTTAATTGATAAAGTTAAAGCTGCTCTAGCTACAGAACTGGAGCTGATGCGTATAGGGAAGAAAGTGCAAGAAGGTGCAATGCCGGAAGCAAAAATCGATGAAGAAGGAATACTTTGAGTCAACTCCAGACTTTGTGTTCCTAACGACCCTGATTTAAAGTATAAAATCATGATGGAGGCGCACAACACACCGTTTGCAATCCATTCTGGGAGTACCAAAATGTATCATGATATTCGTCATATATTTTGGTGGAGCAATATGAAGAGATAGATATTGCTGTTTATCTCAAGGTGTCTAACTTTTCAACGAGTTAAAGCGGAGCATCAAGTACCAAAAGGTCCATTGCAACCACTTGAAATTCCAGAATGGAAGTGGGATCACATTACCATGGATTTCTTTACTGGGGCCTTCCTAAGGTTTCTCAAGGTATAAATGCGATTTGGGTCATTGTTGATAGATTGACCAAGTCTCGCTTCATTTCTTATCGATCGAGAAACTTATACACTTGAACGCCTTGCTTTGTCAGATGTATATAAACGAGATTGTAAAGATCGCATGGTATGCCAAGATCCATAGTTTCGATCGAGTCCCAAGATTCACTTCACGATTTTGGGTTAGTTCATAGAAAAGCTATGGGCACAGATTTATGATTTAGCTTCGGCGATATCATCCTCGGATGGACTGGGCGATGGAGAAGACTATTCAAACTCTTGAAGATTTATTAAGACTCGTGTCCTCGACTTCAAGGAAGTTGGGATAAGTTCTTACCATCGGTGGAGTTTTCCACAACAACAAGCTTATCAAGCAAGTATTGGCATGACTCCATTTGAGGCGTTGTATGAAAGAAAGTGTTGTTCTCAAATCTTTGGGATGAGGTGGGGAGGGAGCAACGTTGTTTGACCGGAGTTAGTATGTATGACTACGAGAAAAGATTCAAACGATCCGGACAACGTATAAAAACCTCACAAGATCGACAAAAGAGTTATGTTGATCTTCATCGAAAGGACGTGGAATTCAATATAGGAGATCATGTGTAACACCCCCTTTCCAAAATAGAAAGAGAGGTTACTCAAAACACAACAAAACTAATAAATTTAATAGCAAGGCTCAAAGCCACAAAAGAATAGTCTTAATAACTGATAAATACCACAAGTCAACCATAATAAATCTCCAACTGTCTCAAACCACAATCTAAAATAATTATTACAATTCCAAGTAAACTGACACATCAAGTCTAAACGTAATATTTCTAAATTATTGGAATGAATGGAGCTCTCATCACACTCGCCCTCGATTCCCCGATTACTGCTTTCTGGGAAGAAAACACAAAGACGAGCCAAATGCCCAAAGACGGATATAGAATACAAATAATGAACCAAAATAACTAACTTAATTAAATGAAAAGAGACGAAACGAACTGAAACGAAACGAACAAATCTAACACAACAAAATAATAGACTGAATCAAATGGCTGGATGTTATTTCATACCGAGCTTAGAATAAAATAGAAATATACCTTGCCACACAGGCAAGTCAAATAATACCACATAGGCAAATCAAATAATGCCATACAAGCAAGTCACACACATTGGACCGCGAATCCAATGCATGTAAAATCGGAAGGCGTGTTTGGCACAAACATCACCAATCCGCAGTAATGTAATGTAAAAACTAGGGTTGCACCCATACGCCTCCCACAACAAAACACCAAATGGCCAACTCCCACCGGAGCACAAAATGGAGACGTCGTGGACTGATCACACCGCCACGGAAGGTGTCATGCCTTGGTGCCAAGAGGACATGCCTGTGGTACCCCCATAGGTGGTTATAGCTCATGTATACCCTACGGTATTCTAACGAAAATATAATGTCACAACACATGCGACAAAATATCAACACAAAGTGGTTCTAACGTGTACATGTTAAATCGAACGAATCATCAACACAAATCTCCAACAATATACTAACATGTACATCACTACAAGAATCGAAATAAATATTAAACATGATAAACGAGTTCAAAGAGTACAAGTTATGATATTCTAAAGGTCAAAATAAACTGTCATATGAACTTCACTAAAATCAAGGTATCGAGACAATATTCGAAATAAAAACGAGAAGCAAAACGAACAACTAAAATTAAAGAGTATCACTAAATGAGTACGAAATTCGTACCTGGAATCGATAATGCAATACCCAAATTTATATTCTAAAAACTCGTTTAGACTCCCTCCATTCAATCTAAATAATTTAATAAGATTTTATTACAATCCAATCATTAATAACATAATACTATTAAATTTATTATTAAAAACTTTTATAACTATGTCAACAAAATTAATTAATTTAAATTAATATACACAACTTCAATTTAATTTACTAATCTCGTTTATAAGTTAATGACCCAATAATTATTAAAATATAATATTATATATATATATATATATATACGAAACTAACGCCTGCAACAATGCTGCAGGCCACCAACATGTCTCAATATATATATATATATATATATATATATATACATATGATATATTAATAATTTTATTACTTTACAAAGATGTTCAATATATCTATATATATATATATATATATATATATATATATATAATCCATTCCCTTTCGGTTCTTACATAAATAATCTAATAACTTAGTAACATATAAACTATATATGTATAATAATATACAAAGATATGTGTTCTCCATCATTTATACAACTTTCAAATTCTCTCTCTGTATATAATATACACCAACAGTGCTCCATCATTTATAGTACACATGCACAACACGCAAACAAAAATAAAAATTACCTATTTTGGTTCTTGTTCACCGTTCTCTCTTTTCTCTGTAATGCGCCTGGCTTCTTCTTTTTCTTTTCTTTCTGATTTGCATCTCATGTTTGATTAGGTTTTAGTATATATTTATTTATTAATTAATATATCTTATTTACTATATTTTTAATAGGATTTATTATTACCCACATATAAATTAAATCCAATTAGTTTTTAAGGCCCAACTTTTACTAAATTAATTTATCCAACACTTGTTAACTTTTTAGCCCAAAATAAGTGACTAGTTTAACCCAAATAAAAGATAAAGTCCAATTAAAATATTTTAAAACAAAATAATATTAATTATTCAATATTTATTTATTTTTACCGGGTATTACATCACCTACCCCTTAAAAGAATTTCGTCCCCAGAATCAAAAGAATAGAACGTACCTAATTATCAAAAAGATGTGGATATTCCGCTCGAATAGACTCCTCAAGCTCCCAAGTGGCTTCTCGTTCCGAATGGTACCTCCACATAACCTTAACAAACAGAATCGTCTTCCTCCTCATAATCCTTTCTTGACGATCCAAAATCGCCTCAGCTTTCTCCTCATAAGTAAGATCCTCCTGAATCTTATCGAATGGATATTGCACCACATGCAACGGATGATAATGATAACAGACACATGAAATACATTGTGCACCTGAGCTAGCTGTGGTCTAAGACCCCAACTTATTATAAATAAAATCGAATTTCCTCTAATTATTATTGTGACTAATAAGGTATTAATTTGATATAATTCTCTGGTTATGGGTTAAATGTGCAAATTTTGCAAAATAAGCAAGTGGTTATAAAATAATCATTGTTGTCGGGGAATATTCGTTTGGTCGTGGAATATTCTTTTGTCGGGGAATATTAAATGCGACGAAGCGATCATTATGGGCCCTATAATGAGAATAAATGTCGGATGAAGAAAAATGACAAGTTTGATTTTTATATATAACGGCGTAGTTATTCTGAGATTATCATTGTTGGAATACCACCGGTTAAAATATGTCTGGCGTGGATGCCGCGTGGATGCACAATATTTTTGAATTATTGATTCTTACGTGAAGAAGGCACTACTCGATAATTATTACGGTAATTATTGTTCAATATTTTATTTTATTGATTCAATAATTGCTTGCGTTGATATTTTATATTATTGTTGTTTCAATAATTATCATTTGCGATATTTCCCATTATCGGATCGATAATTCATATTATTTGAATAATATTATTAAATAAATATTATTATTAGCAATGTCTAGAAAGTTACATCGAGGAGAGGTTTGGTCACCTAATTAATTGGCGCCCGATAAGAAAAATTCTTATTGAAAAGCCCCTCTTTCCTTGGAGCGACTTTGGTTGTCATAATTGTGATTCTATAATATTATTTGTGAATAATTAATTATTGATTTATATGATAAGGAAATATTTATTTTATGTGGATATAAATGATGGATATATTTATTTTATGTGGATAAAAATGAAGGAATTAATCTTTGAGGTGTTTTATCGATTATTTAATGTCGATTGTAGAGGTATTAAAATCATCCGTTTGTGGATTTTGGATATTTTATGTTTGGAATTATGAAAAACTCAAAGCTACAAAGTTGTAGAGAATTTGATTTTAGGCAGAATGGACATAAAATTCATATTTTTCTAATAACCGGGCTATTTTCTATGAATTGTTGAAGTTTTAAAAAAATAAAATGATTTTATTAAATTTATGGTGGGACCCACTTTTGGTTAGTGGAATACACACATGAAATTTCTTTTTTTCTTCCAACATGGCTTTTGCCCAAAATTCAAAAAGCATCGCGTAGGAATTGTAATTAATAATAATATTATTTTATTATTTTGTCTCCTATGGCGTTCTAGCATTTTCCTATAAATAGAGGGCTAAGTTAGAATTGAAAATCACACCAGAAATAAGTTTTCTCTCTTTCTCTATATTATCGAGCGTGTTTTGTGAGTATACTTACTTTGAGTGTTGCTATACGTCTGAAGTTTTTGTCGACTTTATATCCGAAATTCAGATCGAAATCTGACGGTTATTTTGAGGTAAGGGATGTTATTTTCTTCTTAAAATGATATTTTCTTTAATATCATTATCTTAAAATATTGGTATAAACTTTTTATCAAATTTGGAACTTTTTGTGTAGGATTCTTATTTACGTATCTGACTTATTCACGTATCTGACCTTTATTCACGAATACGGCACTATTCATAGAAAAATGAAATTTTCTTCTTTTTTGTCTAAGATGTCAATTATGGTTACTTTCTTTGATTGTATCCATGTTTTGATCTTTATTTTTGAATTCTCGCTTCAAAATTGGTTATTATGGAGTATTATTGATCTTGGATAAATTTGTGATACTGAATCCCTAATATTTGTCCTTACATCTCATTGGATTCGTTTTCTTTAAAATATTTTTCATCATCCTCGGTCCTAAATGATGATATTACTTGAATATCTTTGGCACAGTAGTGCAAAGATGAATGATTAATTGATGAATATCTTTGGCGTAGTGCAAAGATGAGCAGTGTTGAGATGAACATGACCCATTTGGTGATATGAATGAATATCTTTGGCTGTAGTGCAAAGATGAATATTTGATTAAAGATGTATATTGATTGTTATTACAGGATAAAATATTGATGATGGACTTTTAAATCTTAGAAGATAGTAGAACTCATTCTCTACTTGACTCTTCTAATGGATTGTTATTTCCATTGCGCAGTTGTTGATCTAAAACTTGTTTATACATTATATTTTATCGATTTTTCTTGTTGAAGACTAATGATAATTTGTTGTATATTATCTTAGTCATAATATTCTTTTCTTTAGGCTAGTTGAGCTCACCCTTTTCCTTTTTATTCCATTTTTCTTCTCGGGAGGTGAGAACATGGCGAGGATCTAGTCGGGGTATGGAGTGATGGTTCTAGAAAGATGTTTTAGCAGATCCTCACTATTTACGTAAAATAGTGTTTGAATAATTATAATGAGGACTTATTTGAGTGTGGATATTGTCTAGAAGACAATATTTGTATTTAAACTCATAGTATGTGTTGTCGTATTTTACACGACATTTGTATTATTGAAGTTGTAGTTTGCTTTATGTACCATGTATTTGGCGACTCGAAAATGGGTGTTGTATACCTATTTTGGGGCGTCACGATTAATATCAAAGCTTAGGATATGATCTCTGGCGGAGATCGGGGAATAGAACTAGGAGGAGAGATGAGTAAATCCTTAGCTAGTGTGTCTATCTAAGCTTATTTGTTGGTTAGTCGTAATATAGGGATATTATGTGATATATTAATTTGTTTAATTAACCCTTGTTTTATATGCGGTATTTAAGAATGGGCTTGTTGAGAGCGTTAACAATGGAGTGTATGAGGCGTGGAACAACCTTTAGTCACAAACCGGAGAGCGTGCAGCGGAAGGCAATATTCCTCCTCCGTAAACAACACTCTCTGAAAGCAAGCGATGAATGATGGAATGTTTAGGAGCTTTTTGCGGTTCATGCAAAATCGCAGAATGAGGAGACTTCGTGTACAAAATACGGATGGAAGTGATAGCGATGCGCGCGATCATATCATCACACCCAAGCGATTCGAGGAGTTGGGACCACGAAATTTATTGGAAAAGCCGGATCCGATCAAAGGCGAAAACATGGGTCAAGCAAATTACCAAGATATTCGATGTCTTGGGATGCGGAGGAGCGAAGGTTCCATTCGCCACCTTTATGTTCCGTGGAGAAAGCGGATTCTTGGTGGGAATCATGTGAAGCGTACCCAACCACTTTGCACTCAACATGTCTTGGGAGACATTTGAAAACTATTTAATGACAAGTACTTTCTGAAAGTATTAAATCGTATGAAGGAAGTGGAGTTTATTAGACTGGAACAAAATAACATGGCGGTGTCCCGATCGGCGAAGTTATTTGAGAGTTATCGAGGTTGCACCTCATTTGGTAGAGAATGAGGAGCGAATGACAAGATGTTTACGAGAGGTCTAAAACTTCGAGATTCGTCGATACCTTATCTCTCATAAATTTTCTCGTATTCGGATGTTGTCAATAGGGCTCAATTATTAGAATGAGATAGTGAGTATGTTCAACCGGGACCACAACCGAGGTCATCTGGTGTGACAATGATCATCGAGTTGATAACCAACGAGAAAATATGAACAAAGCGGTAACCACTCGGGTGGTCATGTAGTGATGATAATAGGAGAGGTGAGTCAAGTGAAAATTTCGAAATAAACATGAGGAGGAGGAAAAATATCTGAACAAAGGCGGTAACCACTCGGGTGGTCGTCGTGGCCATGATAATAGGAGAGGTGAGTCAAGTGGAAATTTCGGAAAGAAGAGATTCAATGATGACGGAAGACATTAGCGACGACACGGCACCAACAACAAATTCTAGGGGAGGAGAACGGCCCTTGGTTAGATATTCTGTTACAAATGCGGAAAGAGGGACATATCATTGACAAACGCCCACAACAATCCAAGGTATGTTACAATTATGGAAAGGAAGGACATATTGCTCGAGATTGCACTATAGCGAAACCAAGTTCAGCGGGGATGGTGATTCCAAGGGCTGTCCCGGATAAGTCGAATCAACGGTTCCTGGAAGAGCGTTTGTCGTGACTGGCCAAAACATGAGGAACCCAAACGAGGTGATCACGGGTAAGTTAATCTTGAACTCTTGCGAAGTTTATACCTTACTGAATCTGGGTTCTACCCATTCTTTTATCTCTCTTGCATGTGTGCTCAACGTTTAAACTTGACTCAGGAGAAATTGGACTTTGACTTATCTGTTGAAACTCTCGTTGGGTGAAACCTTCGTTACATCTACGGTTTATAAATCTTGCATGATCCAAGTTGGCACTATCACATTACACATTGATCTTATCTCTTTAAAGATACTTGCTTTTGATGTGATTTTAGGAATTGATTGGTTAACCACTCATCATACTAAAATTGATTATTTTATAAGGTTGTTAGTTTTCATATTCCTAACCAACCTATCATACAATTCAAACTACTAAACCACTAAAATCGATCGACATTGTCATATCAAGCCACAAAGCTATTCGTTTATTGAAAAGCGGATGTCGAGCTTTCTTAGCCCATGTTATGGATTTGAATAAAGACAAGTCGATTTGAATAATATTTCTATTGTTAGAGAATTTCGATGATGTATTTCTGAAGAACTTCGGTCTACCCCGAGCGTGATGTTGAATTCTTTATTGACCTTGAGCAAGATACAAAAACCCATTTCTAAAACCCCATATCGAATGGCTCTATTGAACTTGAGAGTTAAAAGTCCAACTACAGAATTGTTAGACATCGGTTTCATTAAATCTAGTACATCTCCTTGGGGTGCTCTGTTTTATTAAGTAAAGAAGAAAAAAGCGGGGAGTATCGCGACTTTGTATTGACTCTGAGAAATTAAACCATGTCACCATCGAGAATAGGTATCCGCTTACCTCGCATTGATGACTGTTTTGACCCGATTCAAGAGAGCACAATTTTTTTTCAAGATCGATCTTAGTTACGGATATCATCGGTGAAGATTAAAAGCGAGGATATTCAAAGACGCCTTGAACTTCGATGCGGGCATTATGAATTCTTAGTCATGTCTTTTGGATTGACTAATGCTCCTACTTCTTTCATGGATATGATGAGCCAAGTGTATTCAAAGAATATTTGGATCGGTTCGTTGTTGTCTTTATTGATGACATCCTCATCTATTCCAAAAGCCGTGAAGATCATGAGCACCATTTGAAGTTTGATACTTGAAAACTTCGTGAAAACAAGCTTTATGCCAAGTTTGAAGAAATCTGAGTTACGGCTTGAGGAAGTAGCATTCCTTGGGCACGTGGTGTCAAAACATGGAGTATCTGTTGACGTGCGAAGATTGAAGCGATCTGAAAGTTAGAACAACCAAGTCGGTGGCCAAAGTCGCGTAGATTTCGGGCTTAGTTTGGTTATTATCGGAGATTCGTGGAAGGATTTTCTCGAATCGCTACTCAGATTAACTCAGTTGACTCGGAAGATACAAAATTAAATATGGAGTGAGGAATGCGAAAGAGTTTCCAAGAGCTCGAGAGGAGACTCATTTCGGCACTGTTACAGCAATACCATCATCGATTCGGATGGATTTGTTATCTCTGACGATGCTTGAGGCAAAAGGTTAGGATGTGTTCTCATGCAACATGGGAAAGTCATAGCTTATGCCTCACGACAACTCAAAGAATATGAGAGGAATTATCCTACTCGTGATCTGGAGTTAGCGTGATCGTATTCGCGTTGAAAATTTGGAGACACTACTTGTATGGGGAGAAAGTGGAGATTTATACGGACCATAAAAGCCTCGAATATTTCTTCACCCAAAAAGAACTCGACATGCGGCAGCGACGTTGGCTTGAACTATTGAAAGATTACGATCACACTATTCAATATCATCTGGAAAAGCGAAGCGTAGTAGTGACGCGTTGAGTAGAAGATCATATCGCACGTCTGAGTGCGATATTGTCAAAACAAAGGCCCATTTTGTATGACTTGCAAAGGATGGAGGTAGAATTAAAGACTCAGGGACCCACGTGATGATGGCGAATATCTGAGTAAAATCAACTTTAATCGATAAAGTTAAAATTTGCTCGAGCTACGGACACGGGGCGATCGTATGAAGAAGAAAGTCTGAAGGTGCTATTCGAGCGAGAATCGATGAAGAAGGAATACTTTGATTCAACTCCGGACTTTGTGTTCTAACGATTCTAACTTGAAGCATAGAATCATGATGGAGGCACCTGACACACGTTTTGCAATCCATCTTAGGAGTACCAAAATGTATCATGATATTGACACACATTTTGGTGGAACAATATGAAGAGAGAGATCGCGGAGTTTATCTCGAGGTGTTTAACTTTGTCGGCGTGTAAAGGCGGAGCATCAAGTGCCAAAGGGTCCATTCTGACCACTTGAGATTTCTGAAATGGAAGTGGGAACACATTACCATGGATTTAATTCTGGTCTTCCCAAAGTTTCTCAAGGCGTAGATGCGATTTGGGTTATTGTTGATAGATTAACCAAGTCGCCCATTTCTTACCGATCGTGAGACTTATTCCTTGAGCGTCTTGCTTTCGTATATAAGTGAATGAGATTGTGAGATTGCATGGCATGCCGATATCCATAGTTTGGATCGTGACCCAAGATTCACTTCACGATTTTGGGTTAGCTTACGAAAAGCTATGGAGCGCAGATTCTGATTGATTTCGGCATACCATCCTCGAAATGGACGAGCAATCGAGAGGACTATTCAAACTCTTGAAGATCTATTAAGACTTTGTGTCCTAGATTTTCAAAGGAGTTGGGATAAGTACTTGCCATTGGTAGAATTCTCCTATGACAACGATTATCAAGCAAGTATAGGCATGGCTCCATTTGAGGCGTTGTATGGGCCGAAAGTGTCGTTCTCGATTATCTTTGGGACGAGGTGGGAGAAAGCAACGTTGTTGGGACCGAATTAGTATGCATGACTACGAAAAAGATCCAAATGATTCGACAACGTATTCAAACCTCACAAGATCGACAAAAGAGTTATCTTGATCTTCGTAGAAAGGGCGTGGAGTTTAATATTGGAGATCATATATTTATACGTGTTGCTCCATGGAAGGGAGTTACAAGATTTGGGAAGAGAGGAAAGCTCGATCGACGATTTGTTGGTCCATTTGAGATTCTTGATAGAATAGGAAATGTGGCTATAGACTCGCATTACCTCCAAGTATGTCTCGTGTTCATAATGTTTTTCACATATCCATGCTTCGTAAATATGTGAAAGACCCGAACCATATTATTGCGTTAGAACCAGACGAGATAGTAGAGAAGATTTAACGTACAAAGAAGTACTGTTAAGATCTTGGATAGGAAAGAACCTTTCCTAAGCACCCAAGGTTATACCACAAGTTAAGGTTTTGTGGAGAAACCATGCTATTGAAGAAATGACTTGGGAGTTGGAATCGAAAATGAAAGCGAGGTATCCTCACCTTTTGAAACACACAGTGCGTCGTCGATTTCGAGGACAAAATTTCATAAGGAGGGAGGTTGTAAGACCCCACTTATTATAAATAAAATCGAATTTCCTCTAATTATTATTGTGAATAATAAGGTATTAATTTGATATAATTCTTTGGTTATGGGTGAAATGTGCAAATTTTGCAAAATAAGCAAGTGGTTATAAAATAATCATTGTTGTGGGGAATATTCATTTGATGGTGGAATATTCTTGTTGTCGGGAATATTAAATGCGATGCAGCGATCATTTATGGGCCCATAATGAATAAGCGTGGATGAAGAAAATGACAAGTTTGAGTTTTTATAAATAACGGCGTAGTTATTCTGATTAACAACATTGGAATACCCGGTGGTTAAAATACGATGTCTGGCGTGGATGGATGCGTATTTTTTGAATTATTGAATTATTGATTCTTACGTGAAGAAGGCCTTTACTCGATAATTATTACGATAATTCTTTATTCGATATTTTATTTTATTGATTCAATAATTGCTTTGCGTTGATATTTTATATTATTGTTGTTTGATAATTATCAACTGCCTGATATTTCCCATTATCGGATCGATAATTCATATTATTTGAATAATATTATTAGATAGCATTATTGGCAATGTCTAGAAAGTTACATCGAGGAGAGGTTTGGTCACCTAATTGCTTGGCGCGATGAGGAGAAATTCTTATTGGAAAGCCCCTCTTTCTCTGGAGCACTGGTTGTTGTCATAATTGTGATTACATAATATTATTTGTGAATAATTAATTATTGATTTATATGATAAGGAAATATTTATTTTATGTGGATATAAATGATGGATATATTTATTTTTATGTGGATAAAAATGAAGGAATTAATGTTGAGGTGTTTTATCGATTATTTTATCGATTGTGAGGTATTAAAAATCATTCGTTTATGGATTTGGATATTTTATGTTTGGAATTTGGAAAAACTTCAAAGCTACTGAAGTTGTAGAGAATTCGATTTTAGGCGAATGGACATAAAATTAGTATTTTTTTACGATAACGGGCTATTTTCTATGAATTGTTGAAGTTTGAAAAAATAAAATGATTTTATTAAATTTATGGGGGGACCCACTTTTGGTTGGTGGAATACACACATGGGTCTTTGAATTCTTCCAACATGGTCATGCTTGAAAAATTCAAAGCATGCGTAGGAATTATAATTAATAATAATATTATTTTATTATTTAGTCTCTGTAATAGCGTTACAGCATTTTTCTATAAATAGAGGGCTTAGGTTAGAATTGAAAATCACACGAAAAAGTTTTTTCTTTCTCTCTATATTATCGGCGTATTTTTGTGAGTATTTATATACTTTGAGTGTTCTTTATTGATGCTGAAGTTTCCTTCGACTATATATCAGAAATTGAGTTAAAAATGCGGTTATTTTGAGGTAAGGGATGTTATCTTCTTCTTAAAATGATATTTTCTTGATATCATTATCTTAAAATATTAGTATAAACTTTTTATCAAATTTAGAACTTTTTGTGTTGGGTTTATTATTCACGTATACGTATCTTATTCTATTCATTCACTATTCAAGAAAAATGAAATTTTTTTCTTTTTGTCCAAGATGTCTATTATGGTTACTATCTTTGATTGTATCCATGTTTTGATCTTTATTTTTGAATTACTGCTTGAAAATTGGTTATTATGGAGTATTATTGATCTTGGATAAAGCGTGATCTGAATCCCTAATATTTGTCCTTACATCTCTCATTTGGATTCGTTTTCTTTAAAATATTTTTATCATCCTCGGTCCTAAATGATGATATTCTTTGAATATCTTTGGCACGTAGTGCAAAGATGAATGATTAATTGATGAATATCTTTGGCCGTAGTCTGAAAGATGAGCAGTGTTGAGATGAACATGACCCATTTGGTGATCTGAATGAATATCTTTGGCTGTAGTGTGCAAGATGAATATTTGATTAAAGATGTATATTGATTGTTATTCTGAGGATAAAATATTGATGATGGACTTTTAAATCTTAGAAGATAGTAGAACTTTCATTCTCTACTGACTCTTCTAATGGATTGTTATTTCATTGCGATTGTTGATCTAAAACTTGTTGTCTATTATATTTTATCAGATTTTTTTCTGTTGAAGACTAATGATAATTTGTTGTATATTATCTTAGTCATAATATTCTTTACTGGGCTAGTTGAGCTCACCCTTTTCCTTTTTGTTCCATTTTTCTTCTCAGGAGGTGAGAACATAGCAGGATCTAGTCGGGGTATGGAGTGATGGTTCTAGAAAGATGTTTTAGCGAGTCCTCACTATTTACGTAAAATAGTGTTTGAATAATTATAATGAGGACTTATTTGAGTGTGGATATTATACTGAAGACAATATTTGTATTTAAACTCACATTATGTATTATAAGTATTTTACACGACATTTGTATTATTGAAGTTGTAATTTGCTTTATACACCATGTATTTACGACTCGTATTTGTTGCGACTCATGTAGAATGGGTGTTGTATCACCAACCTTCCATCTTAAATGGACCAGTGGGTCCCGATCTAAAACAATAGACAACGGAGTACCATGAAGTCTAATAATCTCCTCGCTAAAAGATTTGTGCTAACATATCCACCGAGTAACCCTCACGGATAGCCAAAAAGTGTGCCGATTTGGTCAACCGGTCCACTACTACCCATATGGCATCATTCTTCCTGAAAGTCTTCGGCAAACCAGTCACAAAATCCATCGTGATATCCTCCAACTTCCATACTAGAATGTCTAACTGTTGCAGCAAACCACTAACTCGTTGATGTTCTATCTTCACTTGTTGACAAGTGAGGCACTTCCCAACATATTCAGCCACGTCTCGTTTCATCCCATTCCACCAAAAATTCTTCTTCAAACCCCTATACATCTTTGTAGAACTAGGATGAATAGAAAATGGCGAACTATGAGCCTCAACCAACACAGCCTCTCGAATGATTGGATCTGACGGTACACACAACCGTTCACCCAACCAAATCACACCATGGTCATCAATACGAAACTCGGTCTGCTTTCCCTCCTCTAGATTATGCGTCATACTCCACAGCTCCCCATCTTCTTTTTGAGCTTCTTTGACCCGCGAGATAAGAGAGGGATCAACTCTCATACCCGCCAAATGCCCATCTGAACCTCGTACATACAACTCCAACTCTAGCCGATCCATATCCAAAATAAGCTGAGGTTGTGTAATAAGGGCTGCTACACTCCCTGAACTCTTCCGGCTAAGAGCATCTGCAACCACGTTTGCCTTCCCCGGGTGATATTGAATTCTAGCATCATAATCTTTTAGAAGCTCCAACCAACGCCTCTGCCTCATGTTAAGCTCTTTTTGAGTGAAAATGTATTTAAGACTTTTATGATCGGTGAAGATATCACAAGTCTCTCCATACAAATAATGCCTCCCAAGAAGATCACTGCCGCTAACTCAAATCATGTGTGGGGTAATTCACCTCATAAGATTTAAGTCGCTTGAAGCATAAGCAATCACCTTACCGTGTTGCATCAAAACACACCCCAAACCCTTCTTAGAAGCATCACTATAAATCTGGTAGCCTCGCCCCTCACTTCAAGAATGCAAGTATAGGAGGCATCACGAGTCGTTTCTTCAACTCCTCGAAACTCTTCTCACGCTCCTCATTCCACACAAACTTCACGCCCTTTCTCATCAACTGAGTCAATGGTAAGGAAAGCAAAGAGAATCCTTCCACAAATCGCCTATAGTACCCTGCTAAACCCAAGAAACTCCTAATCTCTGTCACTGTAGTAGGTCTCGGCCATTTAGTGATAGCCTCAACCTTCGCATGATCCACCTTAATGCCCTCAGCAGAAACAACGTGACCCAAACAACTGAGACAAAATACTGAACAAGCCTCAAGTGCAAATACGAACGGAAATATAATATCCAAAGATCTGAATGGAATATAGATGAATCAACATAATTGACGAAACCAATAAAAGGATAAAGAAATAACGAACTGAAGTAACTAACTCAATGACTTGAACTGAACAGAAACCAACAAAACTAATCAAATAAAATAATAGGCTGAAACAAATGGTTGGAGTTATTTCATACTGATTGAGCTCAGAAATATATCTTGCCACACAGGCAAGTCAAACTAATGCCACACAGGCAACCAAAATAATGCCACGCAGGGAAATCACATATTGGACCGCGAATCCAAATGTATGCAAATCGAATAATATGTTTTGCACAAATATCACCAATCCGCAGAACAGAACAGAACAGAAAACTAGGGTCGACCCATACGCCTCCCACAACAAAACACCAAATGGCCAACTCCCACCGGAGCATAAAACGGAGACGCCGTGGACTGATCACACCGCCACGGAAGGTGTCATGCCTCTGTGCCAAAAGGACATGCCTGTAGTACCCCCACAGGTGAATATAGCTCAGTATACCCTACGGTATTCTAACCAAAATATAATGTCACAACATATGCGACAAAATATCAACACAAAGTGGTTCTAACGTGCACATGTTAAATCGAACGAATCATCAACACAAATCTCCAACAATATACTAAAATGTACATCACTACGAGAATCAAAATAAATATTAAACATGATAAACGAGTTCAAAGAGTACAAGTTATGATATTCTAAAGGTCAAAATAAACTGTCATATGAACTTCACTAAAATCAAGGCATCGAGACAATATTCGAAATAAAAACGAGAAGCAAAACGAACAACTAAAATTAAAGAGTATCGCTGAATGAGTACGGAATCCGTACCTGAAATCGATAATGCAATACCCAAATTTATATTCCAAAAACTCGTTTAGACTCCCTCCGTTCAATCTAAATAATTTAATAAGATTTTATTACAATCCAATCATTAATAACATAATAATATTAAATTTATTATTAAAAACTTTTACAACTATGTCAACAAAATTAATTAATTTAAATTAATATACACAACTTCAATTTAATTTACTAATCTCGTTTATAAGTTAATTTCCCAATAATTATTAAAATAATATAATATATATATATATATATATATATATATAATACTGAAACTAACGCTAATGACAATCTCATATATACCAACATATATATATATATATATATATATATATATATATAACATGATATATTATAAATTTTTATTACTTTACAGCATGTTCAATATATCTATATATATATATATAATCAATTCCCTTTCAGTTCTTACATAATAATCTAATAACTTAGTAACATAAACTATATATATAATAATAATATACAGCATACAGGTTCTCCATCATTTATACACCTTTTAAATTCTCTCTCTCTATATATATAATATACACCAACAGTGCTCCATCATTTATAGTACACATGCACAACACGCAAACAAAAATAAAAATTACCTATGTTGGTTCCTGTTCACCGTTCTCTCTTTTCTCTGTAATGCGGCTGACTTCTTCTTTTTCTTTTCTTTCTGATTTGCATCTCATGTTTGATTAGGTTTTAGTATATATTTATTTATTAATTAATATATCTTATTTACTCTATTTTTAAAAGGATTTATTATTACCCACATATAAATTAAATCCAATTAGTTTTTAAGGCCCAACTTTTACTAAATTAATTTATCCAACACTTGTTAACTTTTTAGCCCAAAATAAGTGACTAGTTTGACCCAAATAAAAGATAAAGTCCAATTAAAATATTTTAAAACAAAATAATATTAATTATTCAATATTTATTTATTTATTTATTTATACCAGATATTACATCATGTGTTGTTACGTGTTGCTCCATGGAAACGAGTTACGAGATTTGGAAAGAGAGGAAAACTCAATCCTCGATTCATCGGCCCATTTTTAATCCTCGATCGAGTAGGAATCGTGGCTATAGACTCATTTCTGCGCCAAGTATGTCTTGTGTTCATAACGTTTTTCACATATCCGTATTACGTAAATATGGGAAAGACCAAACCACATTATTGAGTTAGAACCAGACGAAATAGCGGAAGATTTGACGTATGAAGAGGTTCTGCTCAAATCTTGGATAAGAGAGAACATATTCTACGCTCGAGGTTATACCTCAAGTCAAAGTTTTGTGGAGAAACCACGATGTTGAGGAAATGACTTGGGAGTTAGAATTTAAAATAAAATCAATGTATCCTTACCTCTTCGATATGCTAGGTACGTACTCTAATTTCGAGGGAGAAATTTCATAAGAAGGGGAGGTTGTAAGACCCCAACTTTTATATATAAAGATGAATTTTCTATAAATATTATTTTTGAATATTATGGAGTAAATTTGATATAATGTTATAGTTGTGGGTAATATTTATAAATTTTGCAAAGTATGCAAGTTGTTATATAATATTCGATTGGTCGGGGAATATTCGTTTTAACAGGAAATATTCATACAATGGCACAATCATTGGTGGACCCCACAACGGAATTATTATCGGATTGAGAAAACGACAAAAATATTTTATTGAAAATAACGGCGGAAGTTTTACCATTAATACTGTTGAACAACTCGATAATAAAAGTATAGTAATACTGGCATTGGTTGCGTATAAGAAGACACTTGTAGATTGATTATTGATGCTTATGTGATAAGTCATTCGGTTTTGTTTTATTGGTATTATTAATGTAATAAAATGTAAAAAGCTTTTTATATAAAATGAATACTTTTATAAAGTTATTCGTTTTATTATGCTAATAGTAAAATCTTTTTTATAAAAACGTAATACTTTTATAAAGTTATCTATTTTATTAGACAATAATTAGAATATATTATATTTTATTATATGCATAGTATTTCAGATAGTGCTTGTAAAGTGTTTGCGTAGTAAAATCTTTTATAAAGTTATTCGTTTTATTAGATTATCACATGAATATAATGGATTGCTTGTTCACTGCAGCTTAAACTTGATGTTTGTTATATTTTATCGGTTTAACATTTGTTGAAGGCTAATGATAATTTATTCGCATTATCTTAGTCATAATATTTCTTCTTTGGGCTAGTTGAGCTCACCCTTTTGCTTTCATTGTTCTCTTCAGGAAATGAGAACGTAGCAGGGACTAGTCGAGGAACGGAGTGACGGTCCAGATGATAGCATTAGTTGTCCTCACTATTCTATGAAATAGTGTAATAATAAATATAATAAGGACCCCATTGAGTTTGTATATTATCTAGATGATAATATTTGTATTACAACTCACAGTATATGTTTAGTCGTATTTTACACGACTGTTGTATAATTAAGTTGTATTTGAATTTTGTACCATGTATTTGGCGACTCAAGATGGGTGATGTATACCTATTTTGGGGGCGTCACAGCTGTAGCTAAAGCTTACGAGCTTCGTTAAGAACTGATGGAGAAGTAGTCAAAGATAAAGAGGATGAACTTTGCTTTTCAGAGAAAATGAGTATCAGCGATAGCAGACAGACGAGGCACATTATCATCCGGGACATCGTGATCGATCTTGCTAAGAAGGATTATACAACCACTGTTGGTCAGAGCTCAAATTAGAATCTAGATGATGTATAATTAAGTTTATATAAGTGTGTATGTATGAAGGAATGCATAACCCAACTTTTGTATAGCTAGCGGGTTACCTTTTAGTAAATCCCATCAGTTGATAGTAATAAGGGATAATGTATAATAGCTGATGCTATATATATATATATATTGTGTGTGTGTGTGTGTAATGTATGTAGTGCTAACTACATATAGAAGCATATTTATATAAAGAAAGTTTGTTAAATGTGTGTTATAATTATGATGTGTTATTTGTTAACAAGAATGATTTAAATAAATAATAAGATAGTAATAATAATATTATTATTTACTTAAACAGAAAATACCGCCAAGAAGAAAATTTAGGAACCAAGAAGAAGAATCGCATAACGAGAATGAACAAGGAGGCCAAGTAGACCCAATACAACAATTAGTGAATCTTTTAATTAAGAGTTGCTCTTAATCGAACTGGCCTTAAGGTACCCGTAAATCCCGCAATAGGACGTGTTACACTTTTAAGGATTTCAAGGGTATAGGACCACCGGAGTTCAGAGGAACTATAGACCCTATAGAGGCTCAAGGATGGGTAAAGGAGATGGAAAAGGCATTTGTGATCGCCAAGGTCGGAGAGGAACAAAAGACTTCTTTTTTTACCTACCTACTTAAAAGAGAAGCCAACTTCTGGTGGGAGGCAAATCAGAATAGGGAAGGAGAATGAGTGATTGCGTGGGATCAATTCAAGAAGATCTTCTTCGAGAATTATTTTCGCACCAGTATGAAGATCCGTATGGAGATAAGGTTTCTAGAATTAAAGCAAGGGGAAATAACGGTACCCCAATATGCTACTAAGTTCAATGAATTGGCAAGGTTTGCTCCACACCAGGTGGATACGAAGGAGAGGAAGGCTAGAAGGTTCGAGCAAGGGCTAAAACCCTGGCTCTACAGTAGAATTTTGGTGTTGCAAAGTATCCTTTGGAACTTTTCTGAAGAAGGCTATCATAGCCGAAGGTGGAAGTGAGGCATTGAGCCTCTATCATAAAGAAAAGAAGAATAAGAATACGATGGAAATAGTAAGTAAGATTGAAGTAGCTAGTGCTAGTGGAGGAGGTACGACGAGGAAGTCGTTTAACTCTGGGAGTGCCTGAGCTAATCAAGGGGATCCTAAGCGAAGGTATGAAGCATGTAAGAATTATGGGAAGACTCATCTAGGGGTCAGTTTGAAAGGGAAGGCGATATGTTACAATTGTGGGCAAGAAGAACATATTGCTCCCAACTGTCCCAAGCCAAAGAAGAGCCAAAGGTGTTTTATTTACGGAGCATTGGATCACATGGAAAGGAATTGCCCGAGGAAAGGGGTGGACAATGCCAAAGGAACTAGCAATGGTAAGTTAACCATCATCGATCCAACTCCACCCAGTAGACCTACATCCCAGACTTTTAACATGACTGTCAAAGATGCAGTGGCATCTAAAGAAGTAGTATCAGATATACTCCCAATCAATAATATTAATGCTTACGTGTTATTCGATTCGGGCGCAACCTATTCTTTCATATCTTGTGAATTTGCTAAACGTTTAAGTTTACATCCAAAAAAGTTAGAGATTCCCTTGAACATTGAGGTAGGGAATAAAGAGATAGTTCCAGTTAAACATATTAAAAAGAACTGTTGTGTTGAGATAATGGGTCATAAATTATCAGTAGACTTAATTCTAATAAAATTGGGGGAATTCGACTTAATTTTTGGCATGGATTGGTTGTATAACCATGGGGCAATGATTGATTGCCAGAAGATGTAATGCCTGAGAAAATCAAATTTTTATGACAATTACATTTTTATTTGATTATGTGAATTAAATGAATTTAATTGATTTCTTTATGAGTAAGCTATGTGAAGGTCGTTCTATGACCTAGAATGTGCCAACGTGGTTAGTATTCTGACTACGTGTTAGAAATAATTGTTTGGAATTTCCAAGACGAAAATAATTATTTTCCGAGAAGTTTCCGTAAAAACACTATTCATCCGTTTCTGTTCGGGGAATTATTTTGAAATTTTGAGAAACGAGTAATGATAGAATATCGTGATAAGATGGCATATCTGATAATATTTCATTTATGGCAAACGCAATTTTCGCCTGCGGACTTAAAACCTAAGGGTTGAGTATATTGATTTTCGAGAAGGAAATAATATGCGTATAAGGAATTGCGTTAGGGTTAATTCGAGTGTTATACATTTGGTGATACTATTTAGTATCTATGTATAATACATTGAGTATATCTGATACAATATGATTATTATGCGAGTAGTATCTGAGATAATACGTAAATTTATGCATGTGATACGATTCGTATTATAGAATTAAGATAAGACTTAATGACTAATTCATTTGAGTTGGATTATTAATTAATCCAATCATTTGAATGACCACTGACCAATGTTAATTTAGTTAAGCCCAATTCATTAAAAAAACTGAAGTGGGTTGAAGGTGGGGTCACCGATGGGTAAAACCCATGGGCAACCCATGGGATGTCACACGGGGTGGTGGTAAACCACCTTGGTGTGGAAGCGAAGCATAAGGCTTGGTCACCAAGTGTTTTACTTGGTGACCACACATGAATAGTAAGGAGTTGGTGGTTTAAAGTCCAAATCGCCCTCCATTCTAGTTTTCTATAAATAAAAGCTAGGTTGATTCATTGGCGCGCTTTTAACTTGACCTTAGATTATTGAGAGAGAAAGAGAGCTATACTTGCAAAACATACACTTTGGAAGCTTGATCTTAGAGTTTTCCAAGAAAGAAAACCAAGAGTTTTTAAGGTATAATCCTTACCTTTCATATCCATCTCTTTTAGATTTTCTTTCATCTTAGAGAATCATAGAATGGGTGGTATATGTCTTGTGTGAGGATTTAGAGATGACTTACCATAGATTCAATCTCTATAAGTCATGAGATTATAAGAATCATAAGGTTTGATATAGTTTTGAACCATGAAAATATTGATAGTTGAGATCGATTGTTGATAAACAATTGAGCTCCATCAATATATTAGTGTATGCATCTTGTTTGGTTAGGATGTAGTTATGAAATCCATGGAGTATTCCATGTGATTTGGCTTAGAGAACATTAGTAACGAAGTTATGGCGAATTTTATGAAAATAGACGTTAAACGTCGAAAACGTAGAATTTCGGAATGGTAGTCGAAAGTTGTTGTGAGACTTGAAAACGTTGGTTTTCAATGTCAACACGTGAGATAGGGTGATTAAGAGTTGTGGGTTCGAGAATCGTCGGATTCTGACTTAAAACGAAGAAAACGAGCATTGAACGCTCATTAACGTTTCCAAACGTCTATAAAATGAACTCAATAGTGAATTTTGAGTTAACAGATTCAAAAGTGTCGAATTATTATATGAACGCGTAGGGTATGTCATTTATGACGTGTACACTTTTGAACAGACCAAATCGGGCTTATTACGAAGAAGTTACGGCCCCGAGAATTTCACACAGATTTTCAAAACTACGAGAATCGGCATCGAGAGTGCAGCCCCGTGGCGCGCGACGTAGTGTAAAAGTCGTGCCGCATGGCGCTTGATTATGGCCGGGAAAAAAAAAAAAGTTCTGAGACTTCGCACTTAGACGCGAGAGTTTGTTCATGTACTCGTGCCACAGATGCAAGTCCCGGCAAAACCTTTCGGAGAGTGGCCATGCCATACCACTAAAAGTTTCAGGATGTCGTGTACAAATACGAGTTCGAGGCTTTGATAGTAACTTAGGTTTTGAACTTCAGTTGTTTCGAGACCTACCTGAGTTGAGTTTATATACTCAATGAATGTACTAAGACTAATCCTATAATACCTATACTAAGGTATATGGTATGAAACTTAGGAATGTAATGCATGTTAACAAGATATGTACGATGAACAAAGTTGGTACCTTATCAAAGATGTTTGAGTCCGGTTAATAAAACTTCAGTTGAGTGATAAACCGGGACGAAAGGTAATAAGTCATGTTGACTTTAATAAAGATATTAAGTTAACAAAGACATAGAAGAGAAAGAAGCTTGTAGGAACAATGTGAATAGTTGTTTGATAGTTGATTACAATTGTCTTTATGTGAATATATCATGTAGATTCAATAAAGGTCGTGGTCACCGAGTAAGTTATTTGAAGACACCTGAAAAGAAAGTTTTAACACTTGTCTAACTTCCATATTAGCCAGTTTTATGTGATTCGTTGAACCTGAATTGCAAGACTTGTTTTAAAGAAAGGGTCGATGCGATTTTAACTTCGGCTAGAGACTATTCGTAATATATAGATTGATTATTATTCATATCATTCTATATAGAAATGTTAACGCTATCCTATGCCAAGTAATTGGACGAGACGTTAATGTAAGGTTTGTCTATGAACAAACAAAAGTATTTTTCATCGATTATTTGATGGGCACGCGAGTTTGCCAAAAAATATTAAACGTAAATACGTTTAATGAATGAGTGTTGATCAACATAGAGTACTATAGGCTGATCACCTAGAAGTGCTCGTAAGTTATACGGATGAAAGGCCTTAGTGCTGTGGACTCCTTTTCAAGTATGAAAACTGAAATTTACTATTCATGGTCTATTTACCGGTTCAGAATTCCTAATCTATTCTATACTTTGGGAATTGATGTTATGAACTATTAGAGTATTATTGATTCATAATACTTCATAACTATTGTCCAGTTATGTTGGAATTGTTATATAATTCATGAATGTGGTATTCTGTTATCCTTGATTAAACTTGTTGAAATTTATCATGCTCACTTCTTGCTGAATTATATAACTGCAGCTTAAAGATGAACGTCTTCATGAATGCCAAGAGAGATAAGGGCAAAGCTAAGATGGATGCTTAGGCATTGTGTAATAGTTTAGTAAGTTTGTATGTATTATACATTATGAACAATGAACGATGTAACCGGTTTATGAACCTGGGAAGGATTATACTTTGATTGTAATAAGAAGATAGTAATTACCTTCATTTTGTTGTATTTTCAATAGAATGATTATATGAATGTTAGTACAGTGGAGCACCATCTGTCGGGTTGGAAGATACCCGAATTTGGGGGCATCACAGAAGAAAAGTGTGAACATTAGAATTTTAAATCAACTCAAGGTAATATTTTATGGTAGTAAATCGCCTAAACATTCATGTTTTCTAACAATGACGCAAGCCTGAAAGTTGTTAAGAAAAAGGTGTGTGGGTTATTTATGTCATGTTGTCGATCACCAGCAAGTGGAAGCAGACATGGGATAGATACATGTAGTGAATGAATTTGCGGATGTATTTCCAAATGAATTACCAGGTCTTTCGTCGAATAGGGAGGTCAAATTTGTTATTAACATTGTGCCGTGAACTAAGATCGGTTTCAAGGCACCATAATCTTGTATATGGCCAAATTGAGATGAAGGAATTAATGATACAAATACAAGAATTATTGAATAAGAAGTATATTCAACCGAGTGTTTCTCCATGGGGTGCACCAGTATTATTTATCAAGAAGAAGGACAGATCGTTGAGACTTTGTATCGACTATCGCAAGTTGAACAAATAAATATAAAAAATAAATACCCAATACCCATGATTGATGATCTATTTGATCAGTTAAGGGGGGCGAGATATTTTTCTAAAATAGATTTGAGAACGGGATACAATCAGTTGAAGGTAAGAGGGGAGGAAAGAAAGCGTTTAGGACTCGTTACGGGCATTACAAGTTCCTAGTAATGTCTTTTGGGTTGACAAATGCACCAGCTGCATTTATGGATATGATGAATAGAGTGTTCAAGTAGTATTTAGATAAGTTTGTTATAGTGTTCATAGATAATATTCTAGTCTATTCTAAGACGTCAGAAGATCATGCTGAACATCTGAGGATAGTGTTGAAAACACTAAGGAGAGAGAAGTTATACTCTAAATTCAAAAAGTGTGAGTTTTAGCTCGAGAGAGTGTAAATTTTAGGGCACATGATAGACAAGGAATGTATATCGGTAGATCCAGCAAAAGTGGAGTCAGTAATTAGTTGGGAATAACCAAGAACACCGACAGAAGTGCATAGTTTCTTAGGGTTCAAAAAAAATTCTAAGATAGCTACTCCGTTGACAAACTTGACGAGGAAGACAGTGAAATTCGTGTGGTCAGAAAAATGTGAGGAGAGTTTTAAGGAGATAAAAAAGAGATTGAGTGAGGCTCATGTGTTGTCATTACCAGATGACATGGGGAATTTTGTAGTGTATAGTGATGCGTCGTATAAGGGACTGGGATGCGTGCTTATGCAACATGGGAATGTAATTGTGTATGTGTCACAACAATTAAAGGATTATGAGAAGGGATACCCTACTCATGACCTGGAATTGGCCACGGTAGTTTTTGACTTGAAGATATGGAGACATTATCTATATGGGGAGAAGTGTGAGATATACACGGATCATAAAAGTCTAAAATACATCTTCACACAGAAGGAGTTGAATATGAGGCAAAGAAGATGGTTAGAATTGATAAAAGATTATGATTGTGAGATTTGGTATCACCCGGGAAAAGCGAATTTAGTGGCCGACGCTTTAAATACGAAGGGTCGGGAGAAGTTGTCAATGTTAACAACTCAAAATGAGTTGATAGCAGAAATGGATAAAATGGAGATAAAAGTGAGATTGCCAAGAGAAGCGGGAGAAAAATTGTTTGTAATGGAGGCTAGTCCAACTCTAATAGACCGATTGAGAGAAGCACAAATCAGTGACGAAGAATGCGGGAAGATAAGGGATAGTCTTTGAGGGAGGAAAGAATAGATTTAAACTCGATAAAGAGGAGTTACTGAAATTTGAAGGAAGAATTTTGGTTCCGTTAGTAGTTGAGTTAAAGGAGGAAATTTTGCAAAAAGCCTATAGTTCGAGGTACTCGATTCATCCCGGTAGTACTTAGATGTATCGAGATCTCTATCATCATTTTTGGTGGCCGAATATAAAGAGAGATGTAGTCGAATGTGTTAATAAGTGTTTGACTTGTTAGAAAGTCAAGGCTGAACACCATAGGCCAAGTGGGTTTTTATAACCATTCGAAATTCCGGAATAGAAGTGGGAGCATATTACAATTGATTTTGTTGTAGGTTTACCAGTCACGTAGAAGGGATACCGCGCGATATGGATTATAGTGGATCGTTTGACGAAATAAGCTCATTTTTTGCCAATAAGGGTTAGGTATAACCTAGACCAATTAGCTAAACTCTATGTCAAGGAAATTATTTCAAGACAAAGTGTACCAATTTCAATTGTGTCAGACCGAGACCTACGTTTCACGTCAAACTTTTGGAAGTACTTACAAAAGCAGATGGGGACACAACTGAGGTTGAGTACGGCTTATCATCCTCAAACAGATGGGTAGAGTGAGAGAACAATTCAAACTCTAGAGGATATGTTGAGGGCATGTGTAATGGATGTCAAAGGGAATTGGGACGACCACCTATATTTAGTAGAATTTGCTTATAATAATAGTTATCACGCAAGTATTGGTATGCCACCTTATAAAGCGTTATACAGACGAAAGTGTAGAACTCCTTTGTGCTGGGATGAGGTAGGAGAACATCGATTATTGGGTCCAGAGTTGGTTCAAAAAATGGTAGATGTGGTCAAGTTGATACAGATGTGGCTAATAGTAGCTCAGGACCGACAGAAGAAGTATGATGATCGACATGACATCGTGAGAAAAGAGAATTTGAAAGGCTCATATGTATTCTTAAAAGTATCTCCGTGGAAGGGAAAAATACATTTTGGGAAGAAAGGGAAGCTAAGCCCACGCTTTATAGGATCATTCAAAGTGTTAAAACGGGTAGAAGAGGTAGCTTACTTATAGCTTTACCTCCAAAGCTAGAGCATATACATAATGTATTTCATGTATATAAGCATGTAATTGAGTATGACTAGAGCATATACCTTATAAGCATGACTATAAGCATGTAATTGAGTATGAACCTATACAAGTTGAAAAAGCCTTAACGTGTGAGGAAATTTCAATTCAGATACTTGATAGGAAACAACAAATCTTACGAAATAAAGTTATAATCTTTGTAAAAGTGTTATGGAGGAACCATAATACTGAAGAAGCAACGTGGAAAATGGAAGATAAAATAAAAATAAATTATCCCCAACTTTTTGAGTAGGAAGAGTCGAGATTCTAGGGATAAAATCTTTATAAGGGAGGAAGAATATAACGATAAAAGAATTTTATTTAGCTTATAATTAATAATATTTGAATATTATTGAATTAAATGAGATTTTTTTGGTTTTTGCCTTGTTGTGATATATTAACATGGGAATTTATGAGGTGGAACGGAGATGTGTGATTGAATTTATGAGTTTTATGATCGTATTGGGAAATAAAAAAATTTAGGCGAAAAAGCTAAAAATTCACTATTCATACGGGAACGTAAGTGTTTGTTTTAAATTGTGAAAAGAACGTGTCAACGTTATAATAGTGGGGAAAGATTCATTAAAATTTTTACAAACGAAAAATGAAAATTTTTGACTGCATAATGGATTCAGGAAAGTGAACAAAAGATAAAACCGGAAGAATAATACAAGAATAAAGCTAATTTGGCACCAATTATATGAGGATGGCACCAATTATATGCATGTGGAGCTAAATGAAATTTTCCATGTCACCAATTATATGCATGGGGGAGCCAGGTGTAATTATCCAACCACCAATTATGTCTTAAGGGGGCAAATGGTAAATAACCAACCAAAAGTTAGCAAACAAGCTATTTTACCCCTACTCCCAAACCACTATAAATAGCAAGCTACATTCCTTCATTTCCTCACCAATTCACAAGAAATCATAGAGAGATTCTAGAGAGTGTGTGAGAGCTTAAGTGTTGTATGTAAAAAGGCGAGGAAAATCTACCTAGGTCATCAAGAAATCTCAGAAAGTGAAGGTTTCATAGAGGTAAGAATGAGAATTCAATCTTTCAAATAATTTAAAATATCTGTAGTATAATTACTTTGGAATAGAAAGAAATGAATTAGTTTATCGTTTTTAAGTTATTAAAGGCGATAAAAATTGTTTAAAACATAAAGAACGAAGGAAAACGTAATCAAACTGTTTGATTTATTGTTCGTAGCTTAGATAATGAAATTCGAAAGAATGATATTGTGTTTAAAGAAAATATATGGTTGTTCCAAGTGGAACGGACTAAAAACGAGCTATAATGAAGTTATGACGAAATTTTGAATAAAATATGTTAATATTAAAAATTGAGTTTTAAATGAGTTATGAGTGAATTTCTAAATGATAGTTACTAATTTAAATTAATGAAATTTTTATAGGAAAATGTAGACACGAATAAAATAGAGCCGTGAGCTCAAGAACAAATGCATTCCAATTTCGGATGAGGAAGTTATGAATTTTTGAAAATTAAATTAGGCAACATTTTTCTCGGACCAGTATTGCAGCAATACTTAAGACCAAAGACAAACTCAAAGGTCATGCAGCTCCATTCTCCAATATGTTTTGTAAGAGGCAAGCACTTCAACATGACACCAATAAGGCCACACCAAAGCGCCAGATCACGGATCCAGTCCATACTGTTAATATTTTTTTTTTTTAAATACAAGACGAGGGGAATGTAAAGAACATTTAAACACGTAAATATTTAAGTAAGATATCATGTTAACATATGATCAAAGACCTTAAGTAATGGTCAGAAATTAATTAATTAAAGAGGAAAGTAAATGAAGTATAATTGAAAAATATTTTAAAACACCGTAAGTGTTTAGTATACGTGTAAAATGATCGTACATGGTATACACACATGTGTATGAATTGGACGTTATCATATTAAAGATAGTATGAGATGTGTAAATTCGGGAAGCCCTAATAAAAAATTAAAAGATTTAATAAACATTAAAGAACGTAATGAACGATAACGAATCTAATGTGTATAAAGGAATCCAGTTAGAATTATTAAAATTTTCGGATGCAAATGACATTGTAAATCTTGTAGGATATTGAAGGTATTAATTAAGTTAAGGTTACAGACCTTGGGGATTATGTGTAAAAGTTTATTGTATTAACAATAAACGTACCAGGTCTGAGGTAAAAGGTACCCGGATTTGGGGGCGTCACAGTCGCAATCATTCATACAAACCATGGATTTTGGGGAATTTTGTTAAGAATCGTAAAACTTTCCTATACTCTCCAATTTCTCACCCTAAATGTAAGACCCCAAATTTTTATAAATAAAATCGAATTTCCTCTATTTATTATTGTGAATAATAAGGTGTTAATTTGATATAATGCTTTGGTTATGGGTGAAATGTGCAAATTTTGCAAAATAAGAAAGTGGGTATAAAATATTCATTGTTGTCGGGGAATATTCGTTTGGTCGTGGAATATTCTTGTTGTCGGGGAATATTCATATGACGGCGTAGTCATTTGTGGGCCTCATAACGGAAAACGGTCAGATGAAGATAACGACAAATTTGAGATTTTGTAAATAACGGCGTAGTTGTTACCATTAATAGTGTTGGAATACCCGGTGGTTAAAATACAGTAATGAGCGTGGTTGCACAGTAGCACACGGTATTGCACAGTATTTTTGAAATATTGATTCTTAAGTAAGAAGGCACTACTCAATAATTGTTACAGTAATTACTTTTCAATATTTTATTTTATTGATTTAATAATTGATATGTTGATATTTTATATTATTGTTGTTCCAATAATTGTCACTGCACAGTATCTCTATTATCAGATCAATAATTCATATTATTTGAATAATGTTGTTAGATAACATTATTGGCAATGTCTAAGGAAGTTATGTCTAGGAAAGGGGTTTGGTCACCTAATTGCGCGCCAATAAGGAGAAATCATTATCGGAAAGCCCCATCTTTTCTAGGAACAACCTGGTTGTCATAATTGTGATTCTTTAATATTATTTATGAATAATTAATTATTGATTTATATGATAAGAAAATATTTATTTTATGTGGATATAAATGATGGATATATTTATTGTGGTTATAAATGATGGAATTAATGTTAAGATATTTTATTAGTATTTTGTCGAAATGAAGGTATTAAAAATCGTTTGTATATGGATTTCGGGCATTTTTTGTTTGGAATTTAGAAAAACGTTCTTATACAAAGTTGTAGAGAATTTGATTTCCTATGGAATGGACATAAATTCGTATTTTTTTGATAAAATGGCTATTTATTATGAATTATTGAAGTTTTGGAAATAAATATTTTTATTTAAAATATGGGAGGGCCCCATTTTTGGTTGGTGAGAAATGTGCTGAAATTTTTATTCAAAAGTGGTGGGCGTGAATAGTAGAAGGTAAAGCCATCAGGTAGCAGGTTAGTCTGCTATGGCGTTTTATGCATTTTCCTATAAATAGGGTGCTTAGTTAGAATTGAAAATCACACCAGAATCATAAGTTTTCTCTCTCTATATTATCGAGCGTATTTTATGAGTATTTAGATACTTTGTGAGTTGTTATTCAGTGTAAGTTTCCTTCAGACTTTATATTCATATTTCAAATTTAATCTTTGTTCTTTTGAGGTAAGGGATGTTATTTTCTTCATAATGAGATTATTCTTTCAATATCATTATACCGAAATATTGGTATGGATTTTATTGTGGAATTTCTACCTTTTTCATGTCGAGGTTACTATTTACGTATACAACACTATTCACAGAAAAAATGAATTTTTTTTTCTTTGTCTAAGTTGTCTATTATGGTTACTATCTTTGATTGTATCCATGTTTTGATCTTCATTCTGTAATTTTGCTCCATAATTGATTATTATAAGGTATTTTTCATCTTCGATAAACTAAAGTACGAATCCCTAATCTTTGATCTTTTATTTTACTAGATTCATTTTCTTTAAGATATTTTTCATCATCATCAGTCCTAAATGATGATAGTACTGAATATCTTTGGTCTTTAGTACAAAGATGAATGATTAACTGATGAATATCTTTGGCCCGTAGTCAGAAAGATGAACAGTGTTGAGATGAACATGACCAACCGGTGATACTGAATGAATATCTTTGGCCTGTGAAGGCAAAGATGAATATTTGATTCAAGATGTATATTGATTGATGTTACGGGATAAAATATTGATGATGGACTTTTAAATCTTAGAAGATAGTAGAATTCATTATCTACTGACTCTTCTAATGGATTGTTATTTCACCGCAGTTGTTGATCTAAAACTTGTTGTTTATTATATTCTATCAGATTTGTCCCTGTTGGAGATTAATGATAATTTGTTGTATATTATCTTAGTCATAATATTCTTTACTGGGCTAGTTGAGCTCACCCTTTTTCTTTTTGTTCTATTTTTCTTCTCAGTAGGTGAGAACACAGCAGGAACTAGCCGGGGTATGGAGTGATGTTTCATGATAGTTGTTTTAGTAGTCCTCACTATTTTGTAAAATAGTGTATCAATAATTGTAATGAGAACTCCTTTTGAGTTTGTATACTGTCTATTAGATAATATTTATATTTAAACTCATAGTATATGTGTTCTCGTATTTTATACGACAATTGTATTACTAAAGTTGAATTTGTTTCTATACCATGTATTTGGCGACTCAGAATGGGTGATGTATACCTATTTTGGGGGCGTCACAGTTGGTATCAAAGCTTAGGGATATGGTCTCTGGCGTAGATCAGGAAATAGAACTAGGAGGGGAAAGACGAGTAATCCTTCGCTAGTGTGTCATACCTAAGCTTATTTGGCTGGTCAGTCGGAGCATATGGTTAATATGTGATATGTTAATTTATTAATTAACCTTTGTTTTGTGGCAGTATTTGAAAATGGCAGCTGAAAATATTAACAATTGATTGAATGAGACCGTGGAGACACCTTTAATCACCACCCAGGGGAACGTGTAACAGGAAGGCAATATTCCTCCTATAAATAACACTACCGAACAAATGATGAATGATGGGATGTTTAGAAGCTTTTTGAAGTTCATACAAAATCAGACGAGGGAGACTCGTGTACAAAATACGGGTGGAAATGATAGCAATGTGCGGCTTATCACAGCTAAGCAGTTCAAAGTGTTGGGACCACCAGAATTTGCAGGAAAGCCGGATCCGATCAAGGCGGAAACACGTGTTAAACAAATTACCAAGATATTTGATGTCTTGGGATGCATGGAGGAAGGTTCCATTTGCCACCTTTATGTTTCGTGGTGAGGCAGATTACTGGTGGGAATCTATGAAGCATACCCAGCCTGTCGCACTCAACATGTCTTGGGAAATGTTTCAGAAACTATTTAACGACAAGTACTTTCCTAAAAGTATTCGTCATATAAAGGAGGTAGAGTTTATTAGACTGGAACAAAACAATATGACGGTATCCCAGTACGAGGCGAAGTTCGTAGAGTTATCCAGGTTTGCACCTCATTTGGTAGAGAATGAGGAACGAATGACGCTGGATGTTTCGAGAGGTCTAAAACTTCGATTCTAAGCGATATCTTATCTCTCATAAATTTTCTTTATATTCAGATGTGGTAAATAGGGCTCAATTATTAGAACGAGATAATGAGTTTGTTCAACCAAGGGACCACAACCGTGGTCATATGCAAAAAGGCGTGATCATCGGAGCAATGACAACCAGTGGGGAGGAAAACATTCGGACAAAAGCGGTAACCACTCTGGTGGTAATCGTGGCCATGAAAATAGAAGAAGCGAGACAGGAGGAGATTTCAAGAAGAAAAGGTACAACAATGACAACGTGAAGACGTCAGCACAAACATCAGCTGTTTCTAGGGGAGGAGAATGAGCACCGATCGTTTGGTATAAATGCGGGAAAGATGGACACATCAGCCCAAACTGCCCACAATAATCCAAGGTGTGTTATAACTGTGGAAAGGAAGGTCATATAGCTAGAAATTGTCTTGTTGTGAAACCAAGTTCAATGGGGATGGTGACTCCAAAGGCTGTCCCGGACAAGTCAAAGTCGGTGGTTCCTGGAAGGGCGTTTGTCGTGACTGCCCAAAACGCTAGGAACCCAAACGAGGTGATCACGGGTAAGCTAATCATAAACTCTTGTGAAGTTTATACCTTATTAGATACCGGTTCTACCCATTCCTTTATCTCTCCTGCTTGTGCTCAATGTTTGAACTTGACTCCGGAGAAATTAGACCTTGACTTATCTGTTGAGACTCCGTTAGGAGAAACTTTCATTACATCTATTGTTTATAAATCTTACTTGATTCAAGTTGGAACCATCACATTACCTGTCGATCTTATTTCGTTGAAAATACTTGCATTTAATGTGATTTTAGGGATTGATTGGTTAACCACTCATCATGCTAAAATTGATTGTTTTTGTAAGGTTGTTAGTTTTTATATTGCTAATCAACCTGTTATGTGAATTCAAACGACCAAACCACTAAAGTAAATCACTGTCATATCAAGCCATAAAGCTATTCGTTTATTGAAAAATGGATGTCAAGCTTTCTTAGCCCATGTTATGGATTTGAATAAAGACAAGTCAGATTTGAATAATATTTCTGTGGTTAGAGTATTTCCTGAAGAGCTTCCCGGTCTACCCCCAGAACGTGATGTTGAATTCTTTATTAACCTTGAACCGGGTACAAAACCCATTTCTAAAACCCCATATCGAATGGCTCCTATTGAACTTTAGGAGTTAAAAGTCCAACTACAGGAATTGTTAGACATCGGTTTCATTCATCCTAGTACATCTCCTTGGGGTGCTCCTGTTTTATTTGTAAAGAAGAAAGACGGGAGTATGCGACTTTGTATTGACTACCGAGAATTAAACCATGTCACCATCAAGAATAGGTATCTGCTACCTCGCCTTGATGACTTGTTCGACCAATTGCAAGGAGCACAATTCTTTTCAAAGATCGATCTTCGTTCTGGATATCATCAGCTGAAGATTAAAACTGAGGATATTCCAAAGACTGCCTTCAGAACTCGGTACGGGCATTATGAATTCTTAGTCATATCTTTTGGATTGACTAATGCTCCTACTGCTTTCATGGATATGATGAACCGTGTGTTCAAATAATATTTGGATCAGTTCGTTGTTGTCCTTATTGATAACATCCTCATCTATTCCAAAATCCGTGAAGATCATGAGCGCCATTTGAAGCTGGTACTTCAAAGGCTTCGTGATAACAAGCTATATGCCAAGCTGAAGAAATGCGAGTTCTGGCTTGAGGAAGTAGTATTCCTTGGGCACGTGGTGTCAAAATATGGAGTATCTGTTGACCTGACGAAGATTGAATCAATACAAAGTTGGGAGCAACCGAAGTTGGTGGTATCCAAAATGCGTAGCGATTCGGGCTTAATTAGTTACTATCAGAGATTCGTGGAAGGATTTTCTCGAATCGCTACTCCGTTAACTCAGCTGACTCGTAAAGATACAAAATTCAGTTAGAGTGAGGATTATGAGAAGAGTTTTCAAAAACTCAAGAGGAGACTCATTTCGGCACCTGTTCTAACAATACCATCTGGTTCGGATGTATTTGTTATCTACAGCGATGCTTCAAGCAAAGGGTTAGGATGTGTTCTCATGCAACATGGGAAAGCCATATCCTATGCCTCGCAACAACTCAAAAAATATGAAAGGAATTATCATACTCATGATCTGGAGTTGGCAGCAGTCGTTTTCGCGTTGAAGATCTAGAGACACTATCTGTATGGGGAGAAAGTGGAGATCTATACAGATTATAAAAGCCTCAAATATTTCTTCACCCAAAAGGAACTCAACATGCGCCAACGATGTTGGCTCGATCTGTTGAAAGATTACGATCATACCATTCAATATCATCTTGGAAAAACAAACGTGGTAGCTGACGCATTGGGTAAAAGATCATATGCGGGTACGAGTGCAATGTTGTTAACACAAAGGTCCATTTTGTATGACTTACAAAGGATGGAGATAGAGGTAAAGGCTCCAAGTACCCACGTGATGATATCAAACATACGAGTAGAACCGACTTTAATTGAAAAAGTTAAAGCTGCTCAAGCTACGGACCTGGAGCTGATGCGTATGAAGAAGAAAATGCAATAAGGTATTATTCCAGAAGCAAGAATCGACGAAGAAGGAATACTTCGAGTCAACTCCAGACTTTGTGTTCCTAATGATTCTGACTTGAAGCATATAATCATGATGGAGGCACACAACACACCATTTAAATCCATCCTGGGAGTACCAAAATGTATCATTATCTTCGACATACATTTTGGTGGAACAATATGAAGAGAGAGATCGCGGAGTTTATCTCGAGGTGTTTAATTTGTCAATGTAAAAAGGCGGCGCATCAAGTGCCAAAGGGTCCATTGCAACCACTTGAGATTCCGAAATGGAAGTGGGAACACATTACTATGGGTTTCGTTACGGGTCTTCCCAAGGTTTCTCAAGGAATAGATGCGATTTGGGTTATTGTTGATAGATTAACCAAGTCTGCTCATTTCCTTCCTATACGGGAGACTTATTCCCTTGAACGTCTTGCTCATATGTACGTGAATGAGATTGTGAGATTGCATGGCATACCAGTATCCATAGTTTCGGATTGTGACCCAAGATTCACTTCACGATTTTGGGTTAGCTTGCAGAAAGCTATGGGCACGGATTTACAATTTAGTTCGGCATACCATCCTTAAACGGATGGGCAATCAGAAAGGACTATTCAAACTCTTGAAGATCTATTAAGACTCTATGTCCTAGATTTCAAAGGAAGTTGGGATAAGTACTTACCATTGGTGGAATTCTCATACAACAATAGTTATCAAGCAAGTTTAGGCATGGCTCCATTCGAGGCGTTGTATGGAAGAAAATGTCGTTCTCCAGTATGCTGGGACGAGGTGGGTGAAGCAACGTAGTTGGGACTTGAATTGGTACGCATAATAACAGAAAAGATCCAAACTATTCGACAACGTATACAAACGGCACAGGATCGACAAAAGAGTTATGCGGATCTTCATCGAAATGACGTGGAGTTTAATATTGGGGATCATGTATTGTTACGTATTGCTCCATGGAAGGGAGTTACAAGAGTTGGGAAGAGAGGAAAGCTCAATCCACGATTTGTTGGTCCATTTGAGATTTTTGACCGAATAGGAAATATGGCCTATAGACTCGCATTACCTCCAAGAATGTCTCGTGTTCATAATGTTTTTCACGTATCTATGCTTTGTAAATATTCGAAAGACCCGAACCACATTATTGAGTTAGAACCAGACGAGATAGCCGAAGATTTAACGTACGAGGAGGTACCTGTTAAGATCTTGGATAGGAAAGAGCATGTCCTACGCACCAAGGTTATACCACTAATTAAGGTTTTGTGGAGGAACCATTCTATTAAAGAAATGACCTGGGAGTTGGAATCAGAAATGAAAACGAGGTATCCTCACCTTTTTCAAAATACCAGGTACGTACGTTAATTTCGAGGACGAAATTTCATAAGAAGGGAATGTTGTAAGACCCCAACTTTTTATAAATAAAATCGAATTTCCTCTATTTATTATTGTGAATAATAAGGTGTTAATTTGATATAATGCTTTGGTTATGGGTGAAATGTGCAAATTTTGCAAAATAAGTAAGTGGTTATAAAATATTCATTGTTGTCGGGAAATATTTATTTGGTCGTGGAATATTCTTGCTGTCGAGGAATATTCGTATGATGGCGCAACCATTTGTGGGCCCCATAACGGAAAACGGTCGGATGAAGATAACGACAAATTTGAGTTTTTATAAATAACGACGTAGTTATTAACGTTAATACTATTGGAATACCCGGTGGTTAAAATACGATGTCTACGTGGTTCGCATGGCGAATAAGACTCAGATGTCACAAAGATTTTGAATTATTGATTTTACGTAAGAAGCCACTACTCAATAATTTACGACAATTATTGTTCAATATTTTATTTTATTGATTCAATAATTGCTACGTTGATATTTTATATTATTGTTGTTCCAATAATTGTCACCGCACGATATCTCCATTAACGTATCAATAATTCATATTATTTGAATAATATTGTTAGATAGCATTATTGGCAATGTCTAAGGAAGTTCTCAGATAGAAAGGGGGTTTGGTCACCTAATCATGGCGCCCAATAAGGAGAAATCCTTATCGGAAAGCCCGTAGTGGAAAGATGAACATGTGTTGAGATGAACATGACCAACTGGTGATACAAATGAATATCTTTGGCCTGTAGTGCAAAGATGAATATTTGATCCAAGATGTATATTGATTGATGTTACAGGGATAAAATATTGATGATGGACTTTTAAATCTTAGAAGATAGTAGAATTTATTCTCTACTTGATTCTTCTAATGGATTGTTGTTTTCGCTGCAGTTGTTGATCTAAAACTTGTTGTCTATTATATTCTATCATATTTGTCCCTGTTGGAGACTAATGATAATTTGTTGTATATTATCTTAGTCATAATATTCTTTATTGGGCTAGTTGAGCTCACCCTTTTCCTTTTTGTTCTATTTTTCTTCTCAGTAGGTGAGAACATAGCAGGAACTAGCCGGGGTATGGAGTGATATTTCATGATAGTTGTTTTAGTAGTTCTCACTATTTTGTAAAATAGTGTATCAATAATTGTAATGAGGACTCCTTTTGAGTTTGTATACTGTCTATTAGACAATATTTGTATTTAAACTCACAAGATATGTGTCATGTCAGATTTTTGCATTTACACAATTGTATTACTGAAGTTGTATTTGTTTCTGTACCATGTATTTGGCGACTTAGAATTGGTGATGTATACCTATTTTGGGGGTGTCATGTAGGGTTTCGATGCAGAAACGCACAGCGGAAATAGAACAATTTAAACCAAATTCGAAACCCTAAACAGGATCCATGCGAAAAACAATTAATTCAGTGGTTAGAAATTATACCGATTAAGAAAGCGATTAAACGATGCGGTCGAATCTCCAACGCAAATCAAACGAACTGCGTCTCTACGGTATCCACACGAACGCTCCACGAATCGTCCTACGATCTGCAGAAGAAGGAATCGCGGAACTAGCCACCAAGGATGAGGATTAACGAAACTATTTTCTCTAGTCTCTCTCTAAGAGCGGCTAGGGTTTTTCTTTTGATTAACTTTCCAAAAGCGCTGATATATCATATATATAGCAATAAATCGGAATTAATCAAAAACCCTAATCTAATTAAAATAAAATCTGAATTTATATATATATATATATATATTATATCTTAATTAAGTCTTACTTAATTAATATATATACATATATGAATGCATCCTTTTAATTTAAATTGTGATTTAAATACTATCAATCATATTGATATATTTAAATCCTTACAATTTAAATTAATTCCCTTTAATAACGTTTTTGTGTGTGACCTATATGTGACGCCCCAAAATTAGGTATACATCACCCATCTTGGGTCGCCGATATATGGTACGTAATTCAAATACAACTTATTAATACAATTGTCGTAGTATAATACGACAAACATAAACCGTGAGTTTGAATACAAATATTATCTACTAGAGATTATACAAACTCAAAAGGAGTCCTCATTAAAATTATTATCACACTATTTCACGTAATAAAAGGAGGACTACTAATACTATCCTCTGGACCATCACTCCGCTCCTCGACTCGTCCCAACCTATATTCTCATTTCAAGAAGAGAACAAAGAAAAAAGAAAGGGTGAGCTCAACAAGCCCAAGAAGAAATATTATGACTAAGATAATGCGTAATAAATTATCATTAGTCTCCAACAATGTTAAACCGATAAAATATAATAGACATCAAGTTTAATCGCAATGAACAAGCAATCCATTAAAAGAGTCAAGTAGAAAATAAAATTTACTATCTTTTATGATTTAAAAGGTTTTTCATCATCATTATCGCCGAGACTCAACAATAAATAATCCACATCATCGAATCACCCCCGCACTACTACCCAAGGATATTCTTTAGTATCACGACCTCAATTATCCATGCACTACGCGCCAAGAATATTTGTGTATTCATTAATGGTCACGATCATGCCAACAAGTGTCCATCAATGCTACTACGGGCCAATGAGAACTTTTATCACATCAATTGTAACATTACTACCATGATTACAATCGAATAATCCTCGGTCATAATCATACCAAGTCCATCTATGCACTACAAAGCCACAAATGACTTTCAACAAAATATAAATATGAGGATGATGACAATGATATAAGAATTCAATAAAACAAGTTCAAGAATTATTTTATCCAGAATTATTAATGTCCAAATTGTCAACATGATAATCGTTTTGTAGAGTAAAATTCAAGAATGATCGTAAGAATATTTCCATGAAAAGATACTGGATGAAGCGCAAATATCAAGGATATTCTACTAATTTCATGGAGTATAGAAGTCAAAACTTTAACCAAATGAGTATAATAAAGAATGGAATAACAAAAGAAATCACCATGCATGCGCAGATTTCAGATGTATGTGTTATTCCAATGAATACTAAATAACGGAACCAGTCGGCAAGTAAATTCACACCGACAGTGATGTTCCAACAAAATAATAAAGAATGGAATAACAATGAAATCACCACGCATGCAAGATTTCATGATAGATAGGTTATTCCAATGTAATACTAATAAGACTTTAATCAGTCCCACGTAAACGCATGCATGTGATATTCCAGATGTAATAATAATAAAGATTTTAACCAGTCCCGTGTAAACACACAGCATGTGATGTTCCAATGTAATAATAGAAGAATGTCACCAAGTATATAGTGTAATCATGAGATACATAGTTTTTCCAAATGTAATAATAAGAAATGGAATAACAACAGCTTCTCTTCATGAATAAGAAAGAATAACACCCCTTACGAATACAACAAATAATATTCCCTACCTTAAGAAGAAGAGTAATCGGATATATAAGTAAAGAAGTAGCGAGAATACTTTCTTCTTTCTCTCTATAGTTTATCTCTCAGAGTTTCAAAGAATTCGTAAAAAAAATAATGATGAATGAGCTTCTATTTATAGAAAAATGGAATGCATAAGAACTAACTCATAAACTATTTAGATTGATTTACTTTAATCTGACGGTCCATATTTAAAGCAAAATAAAATATAATATATTCTATTTATAATCTAATAAAACGAATAACTTTATAAAAGATTTTATTATGCAAACTACTACGCAAACACTATGATAATAAAATATAATATATTCTAATTATCAATCTAATAAAATAGATAGCTTTATAAAAGTATTATGTTTTATATAAAAGATTTTACTATACAAAACACTATGCAGTATAATTATGCAACACTATGCATAATAGAATATAATATATTCTATTTATAGAATAACTTTTGTAAAAGTATTATGTTTTATATAAAAGATTTTCTCAGTATTATTACATTAATAATACCAACAAAACCGAGTGACTTATCACTTAAGCATCAATAATTAATACCGTGCTGCTACTACGCAACCACGCCAGACATCGCATTTTTAACAACCGTGTTTCAACTAAGCATCTGTAAAACTTTCGCCGTTATTTTCATAAAGTATTTTTGTCGCTTTTCTTAATCCGACAATAATTACGCTAGGGTCCCCAATGATTGTGTCATTGTACTAATATTCCCTCTTAAAACGAATATTCCCCCCTACCAATCTAATATTATATAAAAACTTGCAGATTTTGCAAAATTTATAAATATTACCCACAACTATTATATCAATTTCACTCCATAATATTCAAAAATAATATTTATAGAAAATTCATCTTTATTCAAAAGATGGGGTTTTACAATCTCCCATTCTTATGAAATTTCGCCTCGAAATTAGGGTACGTACGTGTATGTCAAGAGGTAAGGATACCTTGATTTCATTTCAGATTCTAACTCCCAAGTCATTTCCTCAACATCGTGGTTTCTCCCCAAAACTTTGACTTGAGGTATAACCTCAAAGTAGAATATGTTCCTTCTTATCCAAGATTTGAATAGAACCTCTTCATACGCCAAATCTTCCACTATTTCGTCCTAGTTCCAACTCAATAATGTGGTTCGGGTCTTCCACATATTTACGTAATATGGATATGTGAAAACGCGTTATGAACACGAGACATACTTGGCAGTGGCGAGTCTATAGCCACGCCCTACTCGATCAAGGATTAAAATGGGCCGATAAATCGAGGATCGAGCTTTCCTCTCTTTCCAAATCTCGTAACCCCTTTCCATGGAGCAACACGTAACAACACACGATCTCCTATATCGAATTCCACGCCCTTTCGATGAAGATCAAGATAACTCTTTTGTCGATCTTGTGAGGTTTTTATACGTTCTTAGGATCGTTTGAATCTTTTCTCGTAGTATACGTACCAACTCCGATCCCAAACAATGTTGCTTCACCCACCTCATCCCAAAGATACCGAGAACGACACTTTTTTCCATACAACGCTCAATGGAGCCATGCCAATACTTGTTTGATAACTCATTGTTATAGGAAAACTCCACCAATGGTAAGAACTTATCCCAACTTCCTCAAATCAAGGACACGTAATCTTAATAGATCTTCAAGAGTTTGAATAGTCCTCCCGATCGTCCGTCCCATCTCGAGGATGATATGCCGAAGCTAAATCAGAATCTGCGCTCATAGCTTTTTGCAAACTAACCCAAAATCATGAAGTGAATCTTGGGTCTCGATCGTAAACTATGGATACCGGCATACCATGCGCCTCTACAATCTCGCTTATGTACATACAAGCAAGACGCTCAAGTGTATAAGTCTCGACGGTAAGAAATGAGCAGACTTGGTCAATCTATCAACAATGACCCAAATCGCATCTATGCCTTGGGAAACCTTGGGAAGACCAAGAACGAAATCCATAAGTAATGTGCTCCCACTTCCATTCTGAATTTCAAGTGGTTGCAATGATAGACCTTTTGGTACTTGATGCTCTTCACCGACTCGCTGACACGTTAGACACCTCGAATAAATAAATACTATCTCTCTCTCTTCATATTGTCCCACCAAAATGTATGTCAAGATCACGATACATTTTGGTACTCCTGTGATGGATTGCAAATCGGCAGTCAGTGCGCCCCATCATGATTTTATACTTTAAATCGTGGTCGTTAGAACACAAAGTCCGGAGTCGACTCAAGTATTCCTTCTTCATCGATTCTTGCTTCCTGATCGCACCTTCTCGCACTTTCTTTCTCATACGCATCACTCCGGATCAGAATTTGAGCAAATTTTAATTTTATCAATTAAAGTCTGCTCTACTCGTATATTTTCCATCATCACGTGGGTCCCTGAGTCTTTATCTCTATCTCCATCCTTTGCAAGTCATACAAAAAAGTGGGCCTTTGATTGACAATATTGCACTCGCATCTTCGCATATGATCTTCTACTCAATGCATCAACTACCACGCTCGCTTTTCCAGATGGTATTGATGGTATGATCATAATCTTTCAACAGCTTCAAGCCAACGTCGTTGTCGAATGTCGAGTTCCTTTTGAGTGAAAAAATATTTGAGGCTTTTATGATCCGTAAAGATCTCCACTTTCTCCCATACAAGTAATGCCTCCAAATTTTAAGTGCGAAGACAATGTTTACTAACTCTAGGTCATGAGTAGGATAATTCCTCTCATATTCTTTGGGTTGTCGTGAGGCATAAAGGCTATGACTTTCCCATGTTGCATGAGAACACATCCTAACCTTTGCTCAAGCATCACCAGAGATGACAAATCCTCCGAACCGTATGGTATTGTCGTAACAGTCTTAAATGAGTCTCTTCGAAGTTCTTGAAAACTCTTCTCACATTCCTCGCCCAACCAAACTTTGTATCTTCCGAGTCACCGAGTTAGTGGAGTAGCGATTCGAGAAAACTCTTCTACAAATCTCCGATAATAACCAAATGCTTTAGAAAGCTACGATTTTCTATTAATCGATTTAGGTTGCTCCCGCTTTGAATAGCTTCAATCTTTCTTCAAATCAACAGATATTCCATGTCTTGATACCACGTGCCCAAGGAATGCTACTTCCTCAAGCTAGAACTCGCATTTCTTCAACTCGCATAAAGCTTGTATTCACGGTTTTTGAGTATCGCCCTCAAGTGTTCCTCATGATCTTCACGGCTTTTGAATATATGAGGATGTCATCAATAAAGACGACCACAAAATGATCTAAATATTCCTCAATACTTGGTTCATCATATCCATGAAGGCAAGAGGAGCATTAGTCAATCCAAAGGACACGACTAGAATTCATAATGCCCGCATCGAGTTCTTCAAAGCCGCCTTTGAATATCATCCGCTCTAATCTTCAATCGGTGATATCCTAACGAAGATCAATCTTTGAAAAGAATTTGTCTCCTTGCAATCGGGTCAAACAGTCATCAATACGTGGCAATGGGTACCTATTATTGATGGTGACATGATTCAACTCCCGATAATCAATACAAAGTCGCATACTCCCATCTTTCTTCTTCACGAATAGTAATGTAAGCACCCCAAGGAGACGTACTTAGGATGAATAAAGCCAATGTCTAACAATTCCTCGCAATTGAGTCTTTAACTCCTCGAAGTTTAATAGAGCCATTCGATATGGGCTTTGGAAATGGGTTTTGTACCGGGTTCAAGGTCGATACAAAATTCAATTTCACGCCTGGGGTAGGCCAGAAGTTCTTCGTGAATACGTCAGAAATTCATTAACAATAGAAATATTATTCAAAACTGACGTATTTTTATTTAGATCTGTGACATGAGCTAAGAAAGCTTGACATCTGTTTTTCAATAAATGAATACCTTTATGGCTTGAGATGACAGTGATTGATTTTAATGGTTTGGTTGCTTGAATTCGCATAAAAGGTCGATTAGGAATATGAAAGCTAACAACCTTACGAAAACAATCAATTTTTGCATGATGAGTAGTTAACCAATCAATCCCTAGAATTACATCAAATGCAAGTATTTTTAATGCAATAAGATCGACAGGTAATGTGTGGGTACCAACTTGAACCAAACAAGACTTATAAACCGTGGATGTAATGAAGGTTTCTCCCAACGGAGTTTTCACAGATAAGTCAAAGTCTAATTTCTCCGGAGTCAAATTTAATCGCTGAGCGCAAGTAGAGAAATAAAAGAATGGGTAGAACCGGTATCAAATAAAGTGTGACTTCGCCAGAGTTTATGATAAGCTTACCCGTGATGACCTCATTCGGGTTCCTTGCTTCTCTCAGGAGGTCACAACAAACGCCTCCTCAGACTACACGGCTTTGATTTTCTCGGGACATCCTTTTGGTGCCTCCATCCTAGCTGAATTTGTCTTTAGTGAATGACAAAATCGCTAAGTGGCCTTCTTTCCATAATTATAACACGCTTTGACTAAGATCGCACAATTTGGATCGATGTGTCCTCCCTCCGCATTTGAAGCATATGATAGGTGGTCTTTCTCCTTCCTTAACAACGGTGTTTGGTCGACGCTCTTTCCATCATCATGAATCTCCTCTTCTTGAAATGTCCATTCTTATTGTTTTGGCCCCGACACCACCGGTGGTTACCATTTCGCCCGTTGATTCCTCCACGCTTAGTTGTCACCGCTTCATGATCGCTTCACCGGTATTATCATTTTACCTACCGCTTCTCTTTGGTCATATTGACTCGTTATCGCGCTATCCACCAATCGAGCCCTATTTACAACATCCGAATACAAACACGCTTTATGAGAAATAAGATGTCGACGTATTTTCGCTTCAAACCTCTTAAAAACATTCGCGCCATTCTCTTCATTATCCACCAAGTGGGACGAAACCGGATAACTCCGTAAATTTTGCCTCGTATCATGACACTTGGCCATATTATTTTGCTCCAATTGGATAAACTCCACCTCCTTCATACGACGAATTACTTTCGGAAAGTATTTGTCGTTGAAATGTACTCTTGAACTTCTCCCAAGACATCTTTAAGACGGGAAGTTGAGTACGCTTTATCGATTCCCACCAAGAATCCGCCTCTCAAGAACATAAAGGCGAAAAGGGAACCTTTTACTCCTGAGCATCCCAAGAAATCAAATATCTTGGTGATCTGCTTTATCCATGCTTCTCGCCATAAGTGGTTTTGGCTCTCCTTAAACTCCTAAGTGGTCCCACTCCTTGAATCTGCTTAGCGATGACCGCCTCGAGAGTTTCCAAAGTTTCCACCTACATTTTGGATAGAGCCGCTCGCCGCTGCATTGTTCGTAATTGCATAAAGCCTCCGAACAATCCATCATTCAAATTTGGTCGGTGTTGTTGTTTGCATGAGGATCGTCGCCTTCCCGATGCACATTCTCCCGATTATTGATATGTGGAGACTCAACGGCCTCTTGTGCTCCATTGCTATTCTCAACATTTTCGGATGTCATTTTCAGATATCGCCACAAAAAACAAAGGTTAATTAACATGTAACATAATATCTTTAAACTCCGACCAACCAATTTAAATACAAAATAAATTTAAGTAGGTCATACTAAATAAGGAATTCCGCCTTTCCCTCCTAGTTCTAGTCTCATATCTTAGCCAGGATCATATCCCTCAAGCTTTGATACCAACCGCGACGCCCCAAAATTAGATATACATCACCCATCTTGGGTCGCCGATACATGGTATGTAATTCAAATACAACTTACTAATACAACTGTATGTACAATACGACGAAAACATAAACCTATGAGTTTGAATACAAATATTATCTACTAGAGATTATACAAACTCAAAAGGAGTCCTCATTGCAATTATTATCACACTATTTCACGTATCAGTGAGGACTACTAATACTATCCTCCTCGACCATCACTCCGCTCCCCGACTCGTCCCCATTATATTCTCATTTCCAAGAGAACAAAGAAAAGAAAGGGTGAGCTCAACTAGTCCAAGAAGAAATATTATTACTAAGATAATGCGTAATAAATTATCATTAGTCTCCAACAATGTTAAACCGATAAAATATAATAGACATCAAGTTTAATCAAGCGGTATGAACAACAAGCAATCCATTAAAAGAGTCAAGTAGAAAATAAAATCTACTATCTTTTATGATTTAAAAGGTTATTCATCATTGTTATCGCTGAGACTCGGCTTAATAAATAATCCACATCATCGAATCACCCCTGCACTATGGCCAATGATATTCTTTAGTATCACGACCTCAATTATCCATGCACTACGGGCCAAGAATATTTGTGTATTCATTTATGGCTATGATCATGCCAACAACTGTCCATCAATGCACTACGGGCCAATGAGAACTTTTATCACATCATTTGTAACATTACGGTCATGATTACACCGAATAATCCCTGGTCATAATCATATCAAGTCCATCTATGCACTACAGGCCACCGATGACTTTCAACAAAATATAAACATGAGGATGATGACAATGATATAAGAATTCAATAAAACAAGTTCAAGAATTAATTTATCCAGAATTATTAACGTCCAAATTGTCAACATGATACTTTTTTTGTAGAGTAAAATTCAAGAATGATCGGAAGAATATTTCCATGAAAAGATACTGGATGAAGCCAATAAATATCAAGGATATTCTACTAATTTCATGGAGTATAAAGTCAAAACTTTAACCAAATGAGTATAATAAAGAATGGAATAACAAAAGAAATCACCACGCATGCGATACTTGATGTATATTCCAACAGAATACTAAATAACGGAACCGTGTCAAAGTAAATTCACACAAATGGGGATGTTCCAATGTAATAATAAAGAATGGAATAACAATGTAAATCACCATGCATGCAGATACATGATGTTTATTCCAATGTAATACTAATAAGAATTTTAATCAGTCCCAAAGAAAATGCATGATTGAGATATTTCAAATGTAATAATAAAAATTTTAACCACCAATGTAATAATAGAAGAATGTCACCAAGTATAGGGTAGATCACAGATACAAAAGTTATTCCAACAGAATAATAAGAAATGGAATAACAACAGCTTCTCTTCATGAATAAGAAAGAATAACACCCCTTACTTAATACAACAAATAATATTCCCTACCTTAAGAAGAAGAGTAATTGGATATATAAGTAGTGAAGTAGCAGAATACTTTCTTCTTTCTCTCTATAGTTTATCTCTAGAGTTTCAAAGAATTCGTAAGAAAATAATGAATGAATGAGCTTCTATTTATAGAAAAATGGAATGCATAAGAACTAACTCATAAACTACCGAGATTGATTTACTTTAACTGACGGTCCATATTTAAAAAGCAAAATAAAATATAATATATTCTATTTATAATCTAATAAAACGAATAACTTTATAAAAGATTTTATTATGCAAACACTATACAGTACTATAAACACTATGCATAATAAAATATAATATATTCTAATTATTGTCTAATAAAATGTATAGCTTTATAAAATTATTCTGCTTTTATATAAAAAGATTTTACTATGCAAAACACTATGCGCATACTTATGCAACATCATCGCATAATAGAATATAATATATTCTATTTATGTATAACTTTATAAAAGTATTCTGCTTTTATATAAAAGATTTTCTCAGATTATTACATTAATAATACCAACAAAACTGAGTGACTTATCACTTAAGCATCAATAATTAATATCGTGTGCTACTATGCAACCACCAATGATTGTGTCGTTGTACTAATATTCCGTCGTTATTTTTATAAAAATATTTTTGTCATTTTTTCAATCCGACAATAATTCCGTTGTGGGGTCCACCAATGATTGTGTCGTTGTACTAATATTCCCTATTAAAACGAATATTCCCCAACCAATCGAATATTATATAAAAACTTGCGTACTTTGCAAAATTTATAAATATTACCCACAACTATTATATCAATTTCACTCCATAATATTCAAAAAATAATATTTATAGAAAATTCATCTTTATTCAAAAAGTTGGGGTTTTACACTATAGGTTATTATTACGTTGGCAATAATTTTATAATCATATTATAAAATTATAAACAATGAGCGGCATCTAGTAATGCATCACTGCTACCCAAGTAATAATAAGATCGATGATTCGATGCAACCTTTTCGTGACCAATGTTTCAATGTAATTTAATCCTTTTAACCTTAATGTCCTAGATTAAACTCGAGTCATGGAATGTGTCATACTCTTCATAATTTAATCTGAGTTTTTCTTGATCAATGAGTAGACTATATGAAACAAATCACTATTTGAGCATGGCCATGCATTTCATAGTCCTACTTAATCAAGAGGCCTATGGATATCACCCCTAATATATAGGATGGTTAAATTCCATCTAGATCACTCATATTCCTCACACGATTCATGATGTACCCAATAATCACCTTTATAGTTCATCCTATTAAAGGTGACATTTGATGATATCAAAGTACATAAATTCTCATGTAGAAATATAGTGATTTCAATGCCCGAGGACCATTACATCATCATCACTATGAGAATCGCTAATGACACTTCGATGCTCCACATAGAATTCTCATGGTGGGTCCGTCTAAAGACATCGTTCTTCTAACACATACCTATGCATCGACTTAATATCTCATATATTTACGACCAATGAGATTTGGTCATCAATATCCACATACTAGTCTCAATGCATCATTGTTGTCCTATCAACAATGGTACTTTCGATTAGGGATATTTAAGAAAGCAATGATACTAATTGTAATTATATAATCTCATGTTCAAGTCACATACTTGAAACTATATAAATCAGTATCACTATTCTAAGGAATTTTATTATGTTAACATTTATATAACGCAAAGAAATAAAACCATAATAAAATCATTCATTTATTTAATCAAATATAATATCAAAATGTTAAGCAATTATATCAAATAATTGGCCTCTAGGGCATAAACTCTAACATGTCACACTAAAAAATCTTTTTTTTGTTAATGTTTACAAAGTGGTTTCAAGCCTAAAGAGAGAATTAAAGAGATATTGGAAGAAAATGGGAGTATAGAGATTAAGGGTGTAAATGAATCGAGTCGAGTATTGAGTTGCTCATATTTGGTTCACAAAATTTATTAAGTATAAAATAAGGATTGATTGAGGTTCATTTACCTACCGAGTTGAGCACAATCTCGAATAGAGCCTGAGCAGTTTGAACTTTTTGAACAAATATGATCTGAGTATTAATAGAAAATTTCAATTTGAATAGATTCAAATAATTTATTGAACTTTAAAATTTTCTCATATTTGAATTATTTATATTTCGAGTCAATCTCAAGTCGAATCGAATTTTTAGTCGAACAAATAAGAATCGAGACTGAACTGTTTTCTCATTTTACAACCTTAATAGAGATAAGATTTTCTGTAAGAGAAGTTAAAAATCTGAATGAATTACAAGAAAGAAAAAGTTTTTAGTAATCAGATATTGGGTAGTTATTCAGGTCGAGGGCCATTGCTAATGATGAGGACATGACTAGCTTGGATTCAAATGGAGGTTTTGGTTCGGATCTGGTGCAAGTTTCAATTGGACCCGTGATGAGAGGGCAAGTTAAGTGTTTCAAGGAAAGGCTTATGGCATTAATAGAAGCAATGTAGGAGGAGAATGGTATTCATACTTGGTCTAGGGAGGATGAGACTATGCCTAAGATCCTTAACATGATCCAAGGTTGCGTCTCAGTCTCAGATCAGACTGCAGGAATGGGATGTTATCAAGCCCACCCCGGCAGGCATTTAAGCCTGGGAAATCCCGCCCCAGAAGGTATCTATCTATCCAACACCTGCCCCAGCGAGCTTTGATCCCGCCCTGACGCGAAGTACCCCCACCCCGGCGGGCTACCCATAATTGATTGACTCGTTTTTCGAGGCAGATGTGTTTTGATGGATTTTGAGCATGGATTTGTTTCCAAAACTCTATATTTCTAGTTTAATATTAGTTTTCTACTATAACTAGGATGTTAGATTAGATTTTGATTCTAAAAACAAGTGTTGATTTCTTTTAGGATTTCTAGGGTTTCAATTCCTTTTTATTTAAATACTCATGGTTGTAATTCAATTTAATCAATTCAATAATATTCAGATTTCATTACTTATGAGATTATTCTCTACTTTTGGTTCTTTGAATAATTCCTAAGTATTTTTCTTAGTTAATTTTTTGAGATTCAATTTGACTTATCATAGAACAATACATAGTTTTGTGTGGCGTCTTCTACCACATCAATATTCAATTGTGTCGAGGTTTCTGTTTCAATATAAACAAGGGGTTTAGGCGTCATTGGTGTTCCATTCAACGTTAACTTTCATTTTTTGATCGATTGTACCAAGGTTCTCGTCTCAATATAGACATTGGGTTAAGGTGTCGAGAAAGTTTCACTCGATCTATCAACTGTGCTAGAAACGATCCGGGCGACGACCACATCACACAAGCGTGTTGTGGAGTCTATCATTTGATATCTAAGCTAAGTTCTAGTGAGTTACTTATCCTTTAAATTTCTGTTGAAATTGTTGATAAAAATAGAAATTTTTTTAAAATTTTTGTCGATTGCATGCTATTGTGAGATTTCATACCTTCTATATTTTGTTTCGTGATAAGTTATTTTGACTTAATTATTAAAACTGAGAATTTTGCTAGGTGAGTTCAAGAAGAACCTATTAAAGAGAATATTTAGAGGTAAGAGGCTCAGTAGTGAGATTCATCGAGGGTAAAAGCCAAATTGTAAGTGCATACACGAGCAAAATCATTGATTCAAGCGAAACATGTAATGGAGTGGAGAGGAAATTATTTTATGCTAATGTAAGACCCTAAATTTTTATGAATAAAGATTTAATTTTCTCTAAATGTTATTTTGAATAATAAGGTGTTGATTTGATATAATGCTATAGTTATGGGTGATATGTGCAAATTTTGCAAAGTAAACAAGTTGTCATAAAATATTTGTTTTATCGGGGAATATTCTTTTTATCGGAGAATATTCGTATGAAGACACAATCATTGGTGGACCCCACAACGGAATAACTACTGGATATAGAAAGCGACATAAATAACATTTTCATAACATAACGGCAAGACTTTTACCGTTAAATTGTTGAAATGCCCAGTGATAAAAGTATAGTAATACGCGTTGTTGCACAGTAGCACACTGGTATTGCACAATATCTTTGATTATTTATGCTTACGTAAGAAGTCACTCAGTTTCATTCAATAATTGTCACAAGAATTTCACTGCGATAAGTATCTCATATTATTGATTCAATTATTGTCACAAAGATCATTTGCATAATATTTTATATTATTAAATCAATAATTAAGACGCATACGCTTATTCATATTATTATTTGCATTATCGATAATGTCTAGAAAGTTCTCACGAGGAAAGGGGTTGGTTAAATTAAATGCGCGAAAGGAGAGAAATCTTATCGAAAACCCCATCTTTCCAGGTAACGATCTAGTTTTTAATATTGTCAGTTATAATATTAAATGATGAATAATTATTGAAAGATTAAAAATGTGTTTATTAAAGATAAGTGATTTGTGATAAATATTTATTCAATTTTTGATATAAATAGAGAGATTTGTCATGAGGCGTTTGTTGTAAGTTTGAATTATTATTCCATGGGGAGATGTGCTAATTTTTTAGACTGTCGGTTGAAGTTATAATAATAAATTAATATGGAACGTTGGTTGAAGTTATAATAGTAAATCAATATGGACCGCTGGTTGAAGTTTTAATAATAAATCAATATGGACCGTCCGTTTAATAGTAAATCAATATGGATCGTTCGTGAATCAGATACTATTTAGTCCATTCTCTTATAAATAGAAGCTCATTACTTCATTCTTTCTTACAAATTCACTAAAACTATAGAGAGAAAGAAGGAGAGTATTATGTTACTTCATTATTGCAGTATCCAATCTCCTACTAAGGTAAGAGATTATTTTTCGTATTCGTAAGGGATATTATTTTTGTATTCGTAAGGGATATTATTTTTTGTATTCGTAAGAGATATTATTTTCTTGTATTCGTAAGGGGTATTGTTGTAACGGGTCAAATTTATTGAGTCGTGATTTTGGGGACGGAATCCTTTTAAGGGGGGAAAGATGTGACGAACGAGATTTTTGTAATTGAATTTTAATATTTATTGAATTAAATAAATAATTTCAATGATTTAATTATTAGATTAAATAATTAATTGATGAAATTGTGATAGATTAATTTAATTATATGTGTTATATTTACTAAATTAATGTGGAGAATTTTATTATTCGAAGTATGTAATTATGTGAGCTTATTGAATTAAAAGAAATATTTAATAAGCCTAATGTTATTATAATTAAGTTAATAATTAATTAGAGATGTAATAATTTGATATTATTAATAAATAAGAATTTAATTATTTGACTATGTGAATTAATGAGAAATTATTATATTTTATTTAAATTAAATTAAATAAGATATTTGAATTGGGTGTGACATGAATTAAACTATAGTATAAGAAGTTTATCAAATTAAATGAGAATGAATTATATTGAATAGCCAAACAAGGCCTTAGTAGTGGTTGAGGGCAGTTAACCTATGACTTGGTTAATTGACCACAACTGCGTCAGTTTATAAAATATATGCGTATTCTTTTATTTCATTTTCTTAAGTCTGATAAAACTAGTTAGAGAGAAATTAATAATTGTTGAGGAGAATTGTGAGTTTGTGATTGAAGAAGAAATTGAGAAAGAATTCATCTCCTATTAAAATCTACACTACACTTTGGGTAATCTCTTTAACCAGTTTGTATTTACGTCATTCAAAGTTTCATGAAAATGGCTTTTAAAGTTTTTGTTTAAACCTCTATATTTGGGAAAGGAGTAATGATTATGGGTTGTGTATGTGTTAAGATGTATCAAATCGTATTCAATTATATATTATATAGGTTTCCACATCATCAGTTTCATGAAAATTCATCGTATATTATTGCTTCAAAATTTACAGAGTATGGGTTATGGCCATATGGCCCTTATACGTGATTTTAATATGTCAAACATAAATTGTTTTGTAAAATTTACACTTGTATGTTATTATGCATGTTGATACGAAGAGACCAAACTTTAAATGAACGGATTCGGTGTTATAGAATCCGTAATGGTAATTTTCATGTTTTGTTTTCAAAACCTTCAAGAACATTAAGAACAGTGAAATTTACATATTTTAATTCTGTAATTATGTGTTTTAATGGGTTAAAATCGATCTATAAATGTTGGGTAATGATTATGTATGAATTCTAGCATTTGGGTATGTTAAATTGGTGAAATTAATGACCATGTAGTGTTTATTTCAATTGAACTCGTGTTCTTCGCTGAATCGAGAATCAAAATCGAGTTTCAGCCGCTAGCCAACTCCGTAATCAAGTCCTCAAGGCATGTACTACCACCGTGTCGCAAATGCCCACTTAGCAGAATGGCCAGAAATGAGGTTTTAAAATGTTTAAGTCTAGCAATGTGTTATTAACTTAATCTAATGAACATAAAAACTTGTTAGACATATAATGAGGTGTTAAAATAAATTCTTTACACGTCCATAACACAATTACGTGTGAATTGAACGATTGAATGGATAGTTAGCTTATTGTTCGTGAAGTCTTAATTTTGACAATAAGTGTAGTAATTGACTAAGTATAGTCATGAATTCGAGTCAGATAAAAGAATAAACTTGTGATGACTAGTACGTGATAATTGACTGGTATTATAAATGTAAATGATATGTAGGATTTAAATGAAGGAACGAGTTTAATTAACGTGTAATCTATGCACGAGGCAAGTTTCATATCCCTACTTGTTATCATTATTCAAGTTATTCTCATTATTATTAATCAAGTTCAATTGTTATAGTAAAGATTAATTATCTTTTCAAAGTATGATTCTGTTATACAATAATTGTTCTATTGTATACCTCTTGAGATTATTATTCAATTTAATTACCATTTATTGTTGAACCTTGTTAGACTAGTGAACCCTCATTTGATTCAACTAGTCCATAGTTGATGAACGGCTCTAAATTTCGAACCCTTATTGATTTATCCAAATCAAACTTTCTTGATGCGGACTCTAATGTCAAATCGAGATGAACAACCCTCAGATAGGGATTACTTATGCATTAGCATTAAGATATTGTGCATGATGGGTACTAAGGGTCGATCCCCTAAGTACGAGTAGTAAGAGTCCATAGTCTTATAATCATTAAAGGTTTCAAGTATAACCTCGATAACTGGGACATAGTTCAAGTCTTATGACCCTCGTAAATCTTTTGAACTCTTGTTATTTATTCTTGATTCAAAAGTTGAGCTTTTATTTCAGAAGTCTTTGATTCACTCGCATGTTATTATATATTGTTATTTCATTTTTATACTTGTGGGCATTCATGCTCACTCTTGCATAATAATAACATTGTAGTTAAGAACGAAAGGTACGATGAGCCTTCTACTAGCAAAGGCAAAGCTAATAAGTGATGAAGACTTGTCATTTAAACTTTAAGAATGTTATTGTAAAGACTTGATGTTGTTTAAGACTTATTTGTTTATGTTTCCGCACAAATGTTTAAGGTTAGATTGACCTGGGATTGTATTTATTATTCAGATGTTGTAACCCCATAAGGGGAGGATTTTATGTGACGTCCCCAAAACAGGTATACATCACCTATTCTGAGTCGCCAAATACATGGTACAGAATACAAATACAACTTAATTATACAAATTGTCAGTGCAAAGTACGACAAAAACATAAGTCGTGAGTTTTAATACAAATATTGTCGCTCTAGACAATATATAAAACTCAAATTCAATATTATTACATTTATTTTCCCACTATTTCACCGAATAGTGAGGACTACTAATGATATCATCTCGTCCGCCACCCGCTCCTCGACTAGTCCTCGCGACGTTCTCATTTCTGAAGAGAACAATGAAAGTAAAAGAGTGAGCTCAATTAGCCCAAGAGGAAATATTATGACTAAGATAATGCAGAATATATTATCGTTAGCCTTCAACAGTGTTAAACTGATATAATATAACAACCATCAAGTTTAACTGCAGCAGAACAAGCAATCCATTAAATGAGTCAAGTAGAGAATAAAATCTACTATCTTTTATGATTTAAAAGGTTTTTCATCACTTTTATCGCAGGGACTCAGCTTAATAAATAATCCACATTACCGAATCACCCCTGCACTACAGCCAAGGATATTCTTTAGTATCACGACCACAATTATCCATGCACTACGCAATTATCCATGCACTACGGGCCAAGAATATTTGTGAATTCATTAATGGTCATGATCATGCCAACAACTGTCCATCAATGCACTACGGGCAAATGAGGACTTTTTCCACATCATTTATAACATTACGGTCATGATTACACCGAATAATCCCTGGTCATAATCATACCAAGTCCATCTATGCACTATAGGCCACAGATGACTTTCAACAAAATATAAACATGAGGATGATGAAAATGATATAAGAATTCAATAAAAAAAGTTCAAGGATTAATTTATCCAGGAACCAATAACGTCCAAATTGTCAACATGATACTACTTTGTTGAGAAAAATTCAAGAATGCTCAGAAGAATATTTCCATGAAAAGATACTGGATGAAGTGCAAATATCAAGGATATTCCACTAATTTCATGGAGTATAGAAGTCAAAACTTTAGCCAACTGAGTATAATAAGGAATGGAATAATAAAACAAATCACCAAGCACGCGATAGATCGCATGAAGAGGTGTTATTCCAATGAATAATAAATAACGGAATCAGTCCCAAGCGTAAGCAAACGCATGCATGTGATATTCCAAGAATAATAAAGATTTTAATCAAACCGGCGTAAAACGCATGCATGTGATATTCCAATGAATAATAAAGACGGAACCAGTCCGTCGTAGAACGCATAGACAGGATGTTCCAATAGAATGATAAATAATGAAACTGTGTCCCAGGTAAACGCACGCATGTGATGTTCCAACATAATGATAAAGAATGGAATAACATAAGAATTTCACCAAGTATAGGGTAGCCCGCGTATACAGGTTATTCCAATAGAATAATAAAGAATAGAATAACATAAGTTCTCTTCATGGATAAGAAAGAAATAATACTCCCTACCTTAGAAAAAACTGTATACTGGAATAGTGAGGTAGCAGACTTCTCTTCTTCTTTCTATCTATAATTTCTCTCTATAATAATCGCTCTAAAGATTTTGTGAATTAGTGAGAAATGAAGGAAGAATGAGCTTCTATTTATAGGAAAATATAATTTCGATAATTGCACATTTTGGGGCTCAAAAATTACAATCTGAATACCTCCAACTTTTCTTTCATTTTTAATTTAGTCTTGCAAGTATTATCAAAAACTGCACCACCTCCCCTAATAGTAAATCATGTGAATCAATAGTTCAATCATGTGAATCAATAGTATAATCATGTGAAAAATACTGAATTATAGTATAAGACTTCCATCTATACCTCTATTTTTTACTTAGTCATGCAAGTATTATCAATCTTGCACCAACTCCCTAATAGTAAATAATGTGATTCAATAGTACACAAATGTGAACAAATAGTTATATAAGCGTGTGAATTAGTAGCAATTAATTGCTCATTTATCCGATAAATTACCCGATTTATCAATATAACCCCAGACATCAATTATCACTCTAATAGATGTCGATTTCCACCAACACTAATAATCCCAACACAATGGAACTATCAAATTTTATTTTAATCAACACAACTTATTCATCATTAATATTATAACTCACAATATTTAACAACCATGTCGCTCCTGGGAAAGAGGGCTTTCAGATAAGGATTTCTCCTTATCAGCAATTAGGTGACCAAATCTCTCCTTGATGTAACTTCTGAGACATCGCCAATATTGCAAATAATAATATGAATAACTTTGTCGTCTCAATTATTGATTTAATAATAATAAATATTATGCAGATGATAATCTTGACAATAATTGAATCAATAATATAAGAGATATGATGCAAAAATTTATCGTAGTAATAATTGAGTATAACCGAGTGACTTCTCACGTAAGCCTCGATAATCAATATCGTGCTACTACTTGCTGAACCACGCCAGACATCGCATTTTTAACACTGGGTGTTTCATAGCTTAATTCAGTAAAACTTCCTCCATTATTTTCATAAAGTATTTTTGTCATTTTCTCGATTCGATGATAATTCCGTTATGGGGTCCACCAATTATTGTAGTTGGTTTGCATTTAATATTCATTTGCTAAAACGAATATTCTCCCACCAATCGAATATTATATAACAACTCACGTGCTTTGCAAAACTTGTAAATAATACCCACAACTATAACATTATATCAAATCCACACCATAATATTCAAAAATATATTTTGAGAAAAAATAACTCTTTATTCAAAAAGTTGGGGTCTTACATTTTATTTCTATCTATTGCATGGTTTGCATTTATTATGGGTAGATAGATAGATGATATTTGTATAGTGAACACCAAATCCCGGGGAATCGAAGTACCCGAATTTGGGGGTGTCACAATTGTTTCTTTCGTATTCGTAAAGGATGTTATTTATTTCATACTCATAAGGGTTATCATTTTATTCCTTATTAATTTGTGGGAGTAACATGTCTACGCAGATTACCGCATGTATGGTGAATAACCCTTCGTATTCATTCTTTATTAATCTGCGGGAGTAACCTGTCTACGCGGATTACCGCATACATGGTGAATAAACCTTCATAGTCATTCTTTATTAATTCGCGGGAGTAACATGTCTACGCGGATCACCGCATGCATGGTGAATAATCCTTCGTATTCATTCTTTATTACATCAGGAAATGATCTGGCTCTATGCGATTCTTAGAATGACGGTGAAAATCCATTTGCAGTTTCGTATATTCTTTTATACTCGTATAAGATATCATTTCTTTTGTACTCATCAAGGGATATCGTCTTCTTTCATATTTCTCTGTTTATGGTACGAATTTATTATGTGTTTCCATAACCTTATTATTAAATGGTGAAAACCCTTGAAATTAGTGGAATATTCTTAATTGTTTGTGCTTCATCTAGTATCATTCCACTATTGGTCTGAACTTTCTTATTAAATAGCGGGATACTATTTATATCGAGGTACTATTCATTTGGAATACTATTCATTCAGGATACTATTCATTCGGGGTGCTTTTCATTCAAGTACTATTCACGACAAAATTAATTTCTTTTCTGTCCAAATTATTTTTGATACATGAATATCAATCTTGAATTTTACTCCACAATCAGTTATCATGTTGACAATTTAGACATTCTTGAACTCTGTATAAATTGAATTATAAATCTCTAATATGTATCATTGATCTCACTTGATTGATTCCTTATATCATTGTCATCATCCTCATGCTTATATTGTGGTGAAAGTCATCTTTGGCCCGTAGTGTATAGATGGATTATTGATTGGTATGATTATGACCAAGAATTGTGTATTGGTATAATCATGACCTGTAATGTTACAGAAAAATACTGTGGTGAAAGTCCTTTTTGGCTCGTAGTGCATAAATGGACAATTGTTTGGCATGATCATGACCACTGGTGATATTAACGAATATCCTTGGCCCGTAGTGCATGGATAATTCGTTGATTTAAAATATTTATTGATTGGTGTTATAGGGATAAAATATTGATGATAGACTTTTAAATTATAGAAGATAGTAGACATCATTCTCTACTTGACTCTTCTAATGGATTGTTATTTCTGTTGCAGTTGTTGATCTAAAACTTGTTGTCTATTGTATTCTATCAGTTTTTCCCTATTGAGGACTAAGGATAATTTGTTCTACATTATCTTAGTCATAATATTCTTCACTGGGCTAGTAGAGTTCACCCTTTTCCTTTTGGTTCCATTATTTTTCTCTGGAGGCGAGAATGTAGCTGGGACTAGTCGGGGAGTGGGGTCCAAGATAGTAACTATAGAAGTCTTCACTATGTTGTGAAATAGTGTGATAATAATTGTAATGAAGACTTAATTTGAGTTTGGATATTGTCTACGAGACAATATTTGTATTAAAACTCATAGTTTATGTGTTATCGTATTTTGCATGATAGTTCAATAGTTGTATAAATGAAGTTTGTATTTGGATTTTTTACCATGTATATTGACGACCCAGAATGGGTTGTGTGGACCTATTTTTGGGACGTCACAGCTAACATTTATTTTGCAGGAAATATGTCACTCCAAGGATAAAGGGACTTTTGAATAGCAATCTTCCACAACTTTTGACTTGAAGTTTATGTTAGAAGCCATGAATAATGAGTGGAATTGAAGGTGTGAGATAATGAATGAATGACTTGATCAGATCAGTGAGACCGGAGGAGGAACATTCCAAAAACCTCATAGAACACATCAAAAGGGGAGAACGCATTAGCGGGAAACTAAAATGGAGGAAAATTACTGTGAGGGGGAATTCAGTGAGGAGGAAGATCGTGAACCTCGTGTCCTACATCAAAGGCCAAGAGTTCCTAGAGAGAGGGTAGGTCGGGATAGGCCAGATGATAACGTGAATAGCATTAAGATGAAAATCCTAGCTTTCCAAGGGAGGAGTGATCTGGAGGCATACTTAGAATGGGAAAAGAAGATAGAATGTGTAAGGCCCCAACTTTTTATAAATAAAGATTTAATTTTTTCTAATTATTATTTTGAAATAGTAAGGGGTTGATTTGATTAATGTGGTTAGTTATGGGTAAAATGCGCAAATATTTTTTTAAATAAGCAAGTGGTGATAAAATATTCATTGTTGTTGGGGAATATTCGTTTGGTCGTGGAATATTTGTACGACGGCGCAGCCTTGTGTGGGCCCCATAACGGAAAGCGATTGGATGAAGAAAACGACAAGTATGAGTTTTTATAAATAATAAATAGTAGTTATTCACAATTAACAATCGTAAAGACCCTCAACTTTTATGAATAAAAATGAATTTTCTATAAATATCATTTTGAATATTATGGAATAAATTGATATAATGTTATAGTTGTGGGTATTATTTATAAATTTTTGCAAAGTATGCAAGTTGTTATATTATATTCGATTGGTGGGGAATGTTCGTTTTAGCGGGAATATTAAATGCAATGGCAAGCAATCATTGGTGGACCCCAGCGGAATTATTGTTTGGATTGAGAAAACGACAAAAATATTTTTATGAAAATAACTATGGAAGTTTTACCGTTAATCATTGTTGAACTACTCGGTAGTAAAAGTAGTGCGATGTCTGCGTAATTTCACAAGAAGTACACCAGATTGATTATTGATGCTTACGTAAGAAGTCACTCAGTTTTGTTCAATTATTGCTACAGTAATTGTTGCGTAGTATCTCACGTTATTTGATTTAATTGTTGTCGATATTTTATATATTACTAAATCAATAATTAAGATGACAAAGTTATTAATATTATTATTTGCAATATTAATGTCTGTAGAAGTTACATCGAGGAGAGGTTTGGTCACCTAATTGCGTCTTAATAGGAGAAATCCTTATTGGAAAGCCTTCTCTTCGGAAACGACTTCGCTCGATTAATATTGTGAATTATAATAATGATGATAAATGTTGTTAAAAATATTGAGGTAATTTTTATGAGGTATTTTGTTACTTATTATTTAGATTCTCACTCATTCATTTTTTAAAATTATCAGAAGGAAGTTATAAAGTATATATATATATATTTGACATGTGTGTGTGTGTGTGTGTGATTACGTGTGTGTTTACGTGTATGTGTGGTAGTGGGTTTTGGTGGAAAAGTGGAATGTTGGATAGTTAATGTTGGTTGTTTTATTATAAATTGATTTTGAGTGGTGGAGAATTTGATAAGTGTTGTAATATTATATATATATATAATATATATATTTAGCATGTGAAGATTGACTTAAGGAGAAGGAAGAATTGAATTATCGGGAGGGATTGGTATGGTATGATTATAATATATATATATATATAATGTTAGTGGGATTATATGTATATAGCTTGCATGCGAATTAATTCATCCGTGACCTGCCAATTGTTCTGCCCGTGAACGTCGTCTTGTTATTAATTGTTCACCCGTGATTTCTTTTTCTCTGCACATGTTATATATATTTAATATATAATATATTTTATTTTATTTAAAAGATTTTATTTTAAATATGGACCGTCCGATTAAAAGTAAATCAATCTGGACCGTTCATGAATTAGTTATTATTCAGTCCATTCCTCTATAAATAGAAGCTCATTCCTTCATTATTTCTTACGAATTCACTGAAACTCTAGAGAGAAAAAATTATAGAGAAATATAAAAAGTATTATGTTACTTCCCTACTCTTATATCCGGCTTTTTTTACTAAGAAATTGTTATTTATTTTGTATTCATGAAGAGAACTTCATTATTCCATTAGTTATTATTCATTGGAATAACTCGTATATATCTTGGCTACCCTATACTTGGTGAAATTCTTCTATTATTCCATTCTTTATTATTCATTGAATATCCTCATGCAATGCTTTTACGCTTGGGACCGGTTTCAGTCATTATTATTCTATCGAATATCCTCGTCTCAGGCGCTTTTACGGGACTGGTTCCATTCTTTATTATTTTGTTGAATATCCTCGCCTACATGCGTTTTTACGCAGACCGGGTTCCGTTATTTATTATTCTCTTGGAATAACTCACTTGCTGTCGGCCTATCGCATGCTTGGTGATTTCTTTTGTTATTACATTCTTTATTATACTCACTGGTTGGTTAAAACTTTGACTTCTACACTCCATGAAATTAGTGGAATATCCTCGATATTTAAGGCTTCATCCAAAGATCTTTTCATGAAAATATTCTTCCGAGCATTCTTGAATTTTACTCTCACAAAGAAGTATCATGTCGACAATTGGACGTTATTAGTTCCTCGGATAAATTAATTCTTGAACTTGTTTTTATTGAATTCTTATATCATTATCATCATCCTCATGTTTATATATATTTTGTTGAAAGTCATCTGTGCTTTGTAGTGCATGGATGGACTTGGTATGATTACACTGTGGGTTATTCTTGTAATCATGAGCGTAATGTTACAAATGATGTGGTAAAGTCCTCATTTGCCTTAGTGCATTGATGGACGATTGTTGGCATGATCAGCGACCATTCTTTTTATCTCTTCTTTACAGGCGCAACGCTTTGAACTTGACTACGAGAAATTAGACTTTGACCTATTTATGGAGACTCTGTTAGAGAAACTTTCATTACATCCGTTGTTTATAAATCTTGCTTGATTCAGTCAGTACTATCACATTACTCGTTAACCTTATTTCTATAGAGATATTTGCTTTTGATGTGATTTTGGGATTGATTGGTTAACTACTCATCATGCCAAATTGATTGCTATTGTAAGGTTGTTAGTTTTCATATTCCTAAGCAACTCTTTATTCAATTCAAGCAATCAAACCATCAGAATCAAACATTTTCATATCGCCATGAAGTCATTCGCTTATTACTTGGATGTCAAGTTTTCTTAGTCCATGTTATGGATTTGAATAAAGACACGCCGATTTGAATAATATTCCTGTTGTTATTGATTTTTCCCGACGTATTTCTCAAGAATTTCTCGCTTACTCCCAAAGATCGATATTAAATTTTGTATCGACTTTGAACCCTAGACAAAACTCATATCTAAAATCTCATATCGAATGGCTCCTATCAACTTCGTGGAGTTAAAAATTCAACTATAGAATTTGGTACACTGAGCCTTTATCTTGTGACTTCCTTTGGTGAATTCACCTGCTTTACGAGACTCTCAGAGGGGACGCCATATTCGTATGCGATAGTAAATCGATAGGTGTCATTGTGACGTCTATCCAAGGTTGAGATATGAGTCACAATTGAGAGCAACCTAAGTCGATGTCGAAATACGTAGCTTTCAGGCTTAGTTGGTTATTATCGGAGATTCGTTGAAGGATATTCTCGAATCGCTATTCCATTAACGCAAATTTGACTCAGAGAGATAAAAATTCAATGGAGCAAGGATTGTGGGAAGAGCTTGAAGAACTCAAGAGGAGACTCATTTCAAAGACATGTTCGACCATGCCATCCTCGGAAAGCGAACGTGGTAGCCGACGTGTTGAGTAGAAGATCGTATACAAGCACGAGTACGATATTCACAAAGACTCATTTCAGATAATATACAAATAATAGAGATGGAGATGAAAACCTAGGTACCCACGTGATGATATACTGATACGTGATGATATACGAGTATAATCGACTTTAATCGATAAAGTTAAAGTCGCTCAAGCTACACAACGAGTGATGAATTTGAAGAAGGAGGTGCAAGAAGTCATTATTTTAAAAGCGAGAATCGGTGAGGAGGAAAGCTCAAACCTTCGATTTATTAATCCATTTGAAATTCTCGATCGAATAGGAACCGCGCCTATAGACTCGCTTTTACCACCAAGTATGACGCGTGTTCATAACGCTTTTCACGTGTCGATGTTACGTAAATATGTGGACGACCAAACACGCTATTGAAGTTAGAACCCTGACGAGATAATGAAGACTTAACGATGAGGAGGTACCGTCAAGATCTTGGATAGGAAGGAGCATGTCCTACGCAAGAAAGGTCATACCACAAGTTAAAGTTTTGTGGAGGAATCATGCTATAGAGAAATGACCTGGAATTGAAACGGAAATGAAAGCGAGGTATCCTCACCTTTTCAAACACTGCAGTACGTGACGCCAATTTCGAGGACTAAATTTCATAAGGAGGGAGGTTAGAAGACCAAATTTTGTTTAAATAAAAAGGAATTTCCTTTATTTATTATTTTGAAATAGTAAGGGTTGATTTGATTAATGTGGATAGTATAAGGGTTAAATACGCAAATATTTCAAAATAAGCAAATGGTTATAAAATATTCATTTTTGTTTGAATATTGTTTGGTCGTGGAATATTCAGATCGCTTGGGAATATTCGTGACGACGGCATGACCATGTGTGTGGGCCCCATAACGGAAGAGATTGATGAAGAAAACGATAAATATAAGTTGGTTAAAAATAACTACGTAGTTATTATCAATTAAGATCGCTGGAATACCCGGTGGTTAAAATACAAGAATACGCGTGGTCAAGCATTAAAGAAGACACCTGTATTGCACAAAGATTGTTAAATTATCGATCCTTACGTAAGAAGGCACTACTCAATAATTTTCACGTAATTATCGCTCAATATTTTATTTTATTGATTCAATAATTGTCAAGTTGGTATTTTATATTATCATTGCTTTCAATAATTGTCACACTGCGCAAGATTTCCCATTATCGCATCAATAATTCATATTATTTGAATAATATTATTAGATAACATTATTGGCAATGTCTAGAAAGTTCGTCTAAGGAGAGGTTTGGTCACCTAATCATACCAAAGTGAGGAGAGATCCTTATCGAAAGCCCCCTCTTCCTGAACAATTTCGTCATTATAAATGTGATTCTCGTAATATTATTTGTGAATAATTAATTATCGATTCATATGATAAAGAAATATTTATTTTATGTGGATATAAATGATGGATTTATTTATGTGGTTATAAATGAAGAAATTATCATTGAGGTGTTTTATCAAGATTTTACCGTATTGGAGGTATTAAAATTAAATCGTGGGTTTTTGAGATATATCATGGGATTATAATTTTAATCCGACCGATTGATTGTGGTAATTTTTGGGTATGTTATACATACATAAGTTGAGTATATGTCCACAAATTTTGAACCGTTAAAATGCACCGAATGATTTGTTATGAATTTTAAGAGGTGTCTGATTCTAAATTAGGGTTATAATTGATTTTGGTGGAAAATTCTAGAATTGAGGGGCCCCACTTGTGGTTGGTGAAAAATGTGCTGAATTTTATTTCAAATGTGGTGGGTGGCAATAGTAGCGGAGTAAAGCCATCGTGTAAAGAATCAAGTCCGCTTTTGCATTAACATTTTCCTATAAATAGAGGGCTGTTAGAATTGAAAATCACACCGTAAACAAAGTTTTCTCTTTCTCTCTCTATGTTGTTGAGCGATTTTGTGAGTATTTAGATACTTTGAGAGTTCATTGCTCAAAGACAAGTTTCATTCAAAGATCACTTCCACCTTTCCTTCAAGGCACTCGATTCTTTCGAGGTAAGGGATGTTATTTTCTTCTCAAATGATATTAATTCTTCAATATCATTATCTTTGAAATATTGGTTGGTACTTTTATCAAATTTGGAACGCTTTTCATGTCTGGGTTACTATTCAGCGGAGTTACTATTCACGAAAGTTACTATTCATGAGTTACTATTCACGAAGTTACTATTCACGAGTACTATTCATGAAGCGTGAAGATGTTTTTTTTTGCGGAATTTCTATCTTTTGTGTGTGGAGTTACTATTCACGATACTACATTTATTCACGATACTCAAGACTATTCACTTAATATCGGTGATTATTCACCGAAAAATGAAAATTTTTCTTTCATCCAAAATATCTATTCGGATACTAGCTTTGATCAGATCCATGTTTTGATCATTCTTGAATTTTACACCACTATGATTATTTTTGAGGTATTGTTGGACACTGGATAAAACAAAGTACTTAATCCTTAATCCTTAATCCTTGTCATTTTGTTTCAATCGGGTTCGTTTCTTTAAAAATATTTTTCATCATCCTCGGTCTTAAATGATGATATTATTGAATATCTTTGGCACAGTAGTGCAAAGATGAATGATTTCAAGAATATCTTTCGGCCTCAGAGTGCAAAGATGAACAATGTTTAAATGAACACGACTAATCGATGAATATCTTTGGCCCAGTAGTCAAAGATGAATATTTGATTTGAGATGAATATCGATTGATGTTACAAGGATAAAATATTGATGATGGATCGTTAAATTCTATAGATTATAGTAGATTTCATTCTCACGAACTCTTCTATGAATTATTATTTCCGTTGCGAATATTGATCCGAACTTGTTGTCTATTGTATTCTATCGATTTTTTCCTCGTTGGAGACTAACGATAATTTGTTGTATATTATCTTAGTCATAACATTCTTTACTGGGCTAGTTGAGCTCACCCTTTTCCTTGTTGTTCCATTTTTCTTCTCGTGAGGCGAGAATGTAATGAAAGTACTAGTCTGGGGTATGGAATGAAGGTTCTAGAGAGTTGTTTAGTAGTCCTCACCATTATTGTAAAATAATGTATCAATAAATGTGATGAGGATTTATTTGAGTATAAATATTGCTCAGAAGATAATATTTGTATTTAAACTCACGCTTTTATTGTTGTGATAATAAAGTTGTAGTTGTTTCATGTACTTCATGTATTTGGCGACTCGTAATGGGTTGGATGGAATGGACCTATTTTGGGGTCACAACTGGTTATCGTAGCTTAGGATATGATCTCTGGCGGAGATCTGGGAATAGAACTAGAGGGAGAGACGAGTAAATCCTTTGCTAGTGTGTCCTACCTAAGCTTATTTGTTAATGGTCAAGATATAGGGATATTATGTGATTGATTTCCTTAATTAACCCTTGTTTTATGACAAAGAATTGAGAATGTCGAACGAGAATATTAATAGTGGTGTAAATGAGACCGTGGAGATGCTCAGTACTTAACAACGAAGAGAGAACGGCATACACAGTCGGCAATGTACCTCCTGTGAATAACACCACCGAGCGCGAGATGATGAACGAGGGGATATTTAGAAGCTTTTTGCCTACATGCAAAATCGATTTGAGGAGACTCGTGTTCAAAATACGAGAGGAGATGATAGCAATTCACGGGTGGTCACGGCCAAGCGATTCAAAGAGTCGGGACCACCGTGCAGGGGAAAGCGATCCGATCATGGCGGAAACACGGGTCAAGCAAATTACCAAGATATTTGATGTCTTGATGATGCGGAAGAAATGAAGAAGTTCCATTCGCTACTTTTATGTTCCGCATGGCGAAGCGATTCATCGGTGGGAATCAGGCGTACCCATTTATTTACTCAACATGTCATGGGAGACGTTTGAAAATAAGCTTCAATGACAAGTACTTCCCTCGAAAGTATTCGCATACGAAGGAAGTGGAGTTTATTAGATTGAGCGAGAATAATGACGATTTGTCCCAAAGACGAGGCGAAGTTTCATGAGTTATCCGTGTTTGCACCTCATTTGGTGGAGAATGAGGAACGATGACGCGATGTTTTTCGAGAGGTTTGAAACCGGATACGCCAAGATCTCATTTCTCATAAATTTTCTCTCTATTCAGATGTTGTAAAATGTGGCTCATTGTTAGAGCGAGATAACGAGTACGCTCAACCGAGGGACCATAACCAGATCATACCAAAGATAAAGATCTATCGAATAACGATAACCAAAGTGGAGAAAGAAGAATACTTACAAAGGCGGTAAACCACTTGTGGTAATCGTGGCCATGAAAATAGAAGAAGAAGCGAGTCGGGAGGAGATTTTAAAAGAGGAGATTCAACAACGACCATGTGAAGACGTTAATACCAGAGAAGAATCGGCCCAAGGAGGAGAAAGACCACCGATCATATGTTATAAATGTGGGAAAGAGGGACATATCGGTCCAAACCGCCTTGGCAACAATTTAAGGTATGCTATAATTGTGGAAAAGAAGGACATATCGCTCGAGATCAGACGATATCGAAACCCAAAACCAATGAGAATGGTGACTCAAAAGGATGTCCCGTAAAAGTCAAAGTCAACGGTTCTTGAAGAGCGTTTGTCGTGGCCTATTAAAATACGAGAACCCGAACGGTTAGCATCGGGTTAGTTAATTATAAATTCTTCAAGTTTATACCTTACTAGATAATTCTGGCTCTACCCATTCTTTTATCTCTCTTTACACTCAACGCTTTGAACTCGACTACGGAGAAATTAGACTTTGACCTATTTATGGAGATCTGTTAGAGAAACTTTCATTACATCCGTTGTTTATAAATCTTGCTTGATTCAGTCAGCACTATCACATTACCTGTTAACCTTATTTCTATAGAGATATTTGCTTTTGATGTGATTTTTGGGATTGATTGTTAACTACTCATCATGCCAAATTGATTGCTATTGTAAGGTTGTTAGTTTTCATATTCCTAAGCAACTCCGTTATTGAATTCAAGCAATCAAACCATTGTAATCAAACATTTTCATATCAAGCCATGAAGTCATTCGTTTATTACGGATGTCAAGTTTTCTTAGTCCATGTTATGGATTTGAATAAAGACACGCCGATTTGAATAATATTCCTGTTGTTATTGATTTTTCCCGACGATTTCTGAAGAATTTCTTAGCTTACTCCTAAAGACCGATATTAAATTTTGTATCGACTTTGAACCCAGACAAAACTCATATCTAAAATCTCATATCGAATGGCTCCTATCAACTTCGTGAGTTAAAATTCAACTATAGAATTTGGTACATGAGCCTTTATCTTGTGACTTCCTTTGTGGAATTCACCTGCTTTACTCTCTGTAGGGGACGCCATATTCGATGCGATAGTAAATCGATAGGTGTCATTGTGACGTCTTATCCAAGGTCGAGATATGAGTCACAATTGAGAGCAACCTAAGTCAAGAATCGAAATACGTAGCTTTCTAGGCTTAGTTGGTTATTATCTGAGATTCGTTGAAGGATATTCTCGAATCGCTATTCCATTAACGCAAATTGACTCAGAGATAAAAAATTCGAATGGAGCAAGGATTGTGGGAAGAGCTTGAAGAACTCAAGAGGAGACTCATTTCAAAGACATGTTCTCGTACCATGCCATCCTCGGAAAAGTTTAACGTGGTAGGCGACGTGTTGAGTAGAAGATCGTATACAAGTACGAGTACGATATTGTCAAAGACTCATTTCAGATAAATATACAAATAATAGAGATGGAGATGAAAACTCTAGGTACCCACGTGATGATATACGAGTACGTGATGATATACGAGTATAATCGACTTTTAATCGATAAAGTTAAAGTTGTCGCTCAAGCCACACATCGGAATGATGAATTTGAAGAAGGAGGTCGCAAGAAGTTGTTATTTTAAAAGCGAGAATCGGTGAGGTGAGGAAAGCTCAAACCTTCGATTTATTAATCCATTTGAAATTCTCGATCGAATAGGAACCGTGGCCTATAGACTTCGCTTTACCACCAAGTATGAAGCGTGTTCATAACGCTTTTCACGTGATCGATGTTACGTAAATATGTGGACGAATTCAAACACGCTATCGAAGTTAGAACCGACGAGATAGCCAAGACTTAACGTATGAGGAGGTACCACAAAGATCTTGGATAGGAAGGAGCATGCCCTACGCCAAGAAAGGTCATACCACAAGTTAAAGTTTTGTGGAGGAATCATGCTATAGAGGAAATGACCGGGAATTGAAACTAAAATGAAAGCGAGGTATCCTCACCTTTTCAAACACTGTGTATCGTCGTCAATTTCGAGGATCTAAATTTCATAAGGAGGGGAGGTCAGAAGACCTCAAATTTTGTTTAAATAAAAGGAATTTCCTTTATTTATTATTTTGAAATAAGTAGGGGTTGATTTGATTAATGTGGATAGTTAAGGGTTAAATACGCAAATATTTCAAAATAAGCAAGTGGTTATAAAATATTCATTTTGCTCGGGAATATTCGTTTGGTCGTGGAATATTCGTGATCGTTTGGGAATATTCGTATTTACGGCCAGCAAAATGCAATGTGTGGGCCCCATAACTGGAAAGAGATTGGATGAAGAAAACGATAAATATAAGTTGGTTAAAAATAATCTGTAGTTGTTACTGGTAAGACTGTTGGAATACCCTATGGTTAAAATACGAATACGCTGGTCGCACAAAGAGTACACCCAGATTGCATGTGATTGTTAAATTATCGATCCTCACGTAAGAAGGCACTACTCAATAATTTTCACAAGAGTTACTGCTCAATATTTTATTTTATTGATTCAATAATTGCCTGCGTTGGTATTTTATATTATTCATTGTTCAATAATTGTCAACGCACAAGATTTCCCATTATCGATCAATAATTCATATTATTTGAATAATATTATTAGATAACATTATTGGCAATGTCTAGAAAGTTCGGCTCAAGGAGAGGTTTGGTCACCTAATCAAGGCTACCAAGAAGGAGAGATCCTTATTGAAAGCCCCTCTTCCGGGAACAAACTGGTTATCATAAATGTGATTCTGTAATATTATTTGTGAATAATTAATTATTGATTCATATGATAAAGAAATATTTATTTTATGTGGATATAAATGATGGATTTATTTATGTGGTTATAAATGAAGAAATTATTGTTGAGGTGTTTTATCAAGATTTTACCGTATCGGAGGTATTAAAAATTAAATCGTGGGTTTTGAGATATATTATGGGATTATAATTTTTAATCCGACCGCTGGATTGTAGGTAATTTTTTTGGTATGTTATACATACATAAGTTGAGTATATGTCCACAAATTTTGAACCGTTAAAATGCACGAATGATTTGTTATGAATTTTAAGAGGTGTCTGATTTAAATTAGGGTTATAATTGATTTTGGTGGAAAATTCTAGAATTGAGTGGGCCCCACTTGTGGTTGGTGAAAAATGTGTGAATTTTATTTCAAATGTGGTGGGTGGCAATAGTAGCGGAGTAAAAGCCATCGTGTAAGGTGTCAAGTCTCGCTTTGGCTAACATTTTCCTATAAATAGAGGGCTAAGTTAGAATTGAAAATCACACCGTAAAACAAAGTTTTCTCTTCTCTCTATATTGTTGAGCGATTTTGTGAGTATTTAGATACTTTGAGAGTTGTTTGTCAAAGATAAGTTTCATTCAAAGATCACTTCCGACCTTTCCTTCCGGCATCGATTCTTTGAGGTAAGGGATGTTATTTTCTTCTCAAATGATATTAATTCTTCAATATCATTATCTTTGAAATATTGGTTGGTACTTTTTATCAAATTTGGAACGCTTTTCACGTAAGGGAGTTACTTATTCATGAAGTTACTATTCACGAGTTACTATTCATGAGTTACTATTCACGAAGTTACTATTCACGAGTACTATTCATGAGGCGTGAAGATGTTTTTTTTGTGGAATTTCTATCTTTTGGTGTCGGAGTTACTATTCACGATACTTGACTATTCACGATATACTGACACTATTCACGAATACGGTGATTATTCAATCGAAAATGAAAATTTTCTTTTCATCCAAAATATCTATTCGGATACTAGCTTTGATCAGATCCATGTTTTGATCATTCTTGAATTTTACACCACTATGATTATTTTGAGGTATTGTTGGACATGGATAAAACAAAGTACTAATCCTTAATCCTTAATCCTCACATTTTGTTTCACCGGGTTCGTTTTTTAAAAATATTTTCATCATCCTCGGTCTTAAATGATGATATTATTGAATATCTTTGCCCGTGAGTAAAGATGAATGATTTCAAGAATATCTTTGGCCCAGTAGTGCAAAGATGAACAGTGTTTAAATGAATATGACTAATCGATGAATATCTTTGGCCTCAGAAGTAAAAGATGAATATTTGATTTGAGATGAATATTGATTGATGTTACAGGATAAAATATTGATGATGGATCGTTAAATTCATAGATTATAGTAGATTTCATTCTCTACGTAACTCTTCTATGAATTATTATTTCACCGAATATTGATCCGAAACTTGTTGCTCATTGTATTCTATCGATTTTTCCTCGCTTGGAGACTAACGATAATTTGTTGTATATTATCTTAGTCATAACATTCTTTATCGGGCTAGTTGAGCTCACCCTTTTCCTTGTTGTTCCATTTTTCTTCTCGTGGAGGCGCAGAATGTAAATGAGTACTAGCTTCAGGGTAATGGAATGAAGGTTCTAGAGAGAGTTGTTTAGTAGTCCTCACCATTATTGTAAAATAATGTATCAATAAATGTGATGAGGATTTATTCGAGTATAAATATTGTCTGAAGATAATATTTGTATTTAAACTCACGCTTTATATTGTTGTGATAATAAAGTTGTAGTTGTTTTTTCGCACCATGTATTTGGCGCACTCGTAATGGGTTGGATGGAATGGACTTTTATTTGGGGTCGTCACAGAAAGTCATAGCTTATGCCTCATGACAACTCAAAGAATATGAGAGGAATTATCCTACTCATGATCTAGAAAGTTAGCAACATTGTCTTCGCAGACTAAAATTTGAAGGCATTACTTGTATGGGAGAAAGTGGATATCTTTACGGATCATAAAAGCCTCAAATATTTCTTCACTCAAAAGGAACTCAACATCAACAATGACGCTGGCTTGAACTGTTGAAAGATTATGATTATACCATCCAATACCATCCCCGAAAAGCGAACGTGGTAGGCGACGCATCGAGTAGAAGATCATATGTAAGAACGAAAAGCGATATTGTCAACCGGTAACGCAGCGCCCATTTGTGCGGTGACTTGCAAAGGATGGAGATAGAGTTAAAGACTCTGTGGACCCATGTAATGATGGCGAATATACGAGTTGAATCGACTTTAATCGATAAAGTTAAAGCCGCTGCTGCTACACTGAGACACAGGTGATGCGTATGAGGAAGAAAGTGCAAGAAGGTGCTATCTTAGGCAAGCAAGAATCGATGAAGTAGAAATACTTCGAGTCAACTCCGGACTTTCAGGTTCCTAACGACCACGATTTAAAGTATAAAATCATGATGGAGGCGCACAACACAATCGCTTGCTGAATCCATCTTGGGACTACCAAAATGTATCATGATATTCGCCATACATTTTGGTGGAGTAATACGTAAGAGAGATAGCGTTGTTTATCTCAAGGTGTCTAACTTATCAACGAGAGTTAAACGCCGGAAGTTTTACCGTTAATTTGTTGAACTACTTTCGGTAGTAAAAGTACAATGAATACGCCGTAATTGCATAAGTAGCACACCTGTATTGATTGTTGATGCTTACGTAAGAAGTCACTCGCTTTTGTTCAATTATTGCTAAAGAATTGTCACAGCGTAGTATCTCACGTTATTTGATTCAATTGTTGTCGATATTTTATATATTACTAAATCAATAATTGAGATGACAAAGTTATTAATATTATTATTTGCAATATTAACGATGTCTAGAAGTTCTGTCAAGGATTGGTTTGGTCACCTAATTGCGCGCCAATAGGGAGAAATTCTTATTGGAAAGCCCCCTCTTTCCTGGGAACGACCTGGTCGATTAATATTGTGAATTATAATAATGGTGATAAATGTTGTTAAAAATATTGAGGTAATTTTTATGAGGTATTTTGTTAATTATTATTTAGATTCTCACTCACTCATTTTTCAAAATTATCGGAAGGAAGTTATAAAGTATATATATATATATATATATATATATATATATATGACATAATGTGTGTGTGTGTGTGTGTTTTACGTGTGTGTAGGAGTGTGTGTGGTAGTGGGTTTTGGTGGAAAAGTGGAATGTTTGATAGTTAATGTTGGTTGTTTTATTATAAATTGATTTTGAGTGGTGGAGAATTTGATAGGTGTTGTAATATTATATATATATATATATATAATATATTTAGCATGTGAAGATTGACTTAAGGAGAAGGAAGAATTGAATTATTGGGAGGGATTGGTATGGTATGATTATAATATATATATATATATATATATATATATATAATGTTAGTGGGATTATATGTATATAGCTTGCATGCGAATTAATTCATCCGTGACGTGCCAATTGTTCTGCCCGTGAACTTCGTCTTATTATTAACTGTTCACCCGTAATTTCTTTTTCTTTGCACATGTTATATATATATATAATATATTATATATTATATTTTATTTAAAAGATTTTGCTTTAAATATGGACCATCCGATTAAAAGTAAATCAATCTGGACCGTTCATGAATTAGTTACTATTCAGTCCATTCTTCTATAAATAGAAGCTCATTCCTTCATTATTTCTTACGAATTCATTGAAACTCTAGAGAGAGAAACTATAGAAAAGTATTCTGCTACTTCCCTACTCTTATATTTAGTTTCTTTTACGGTAAGGGGTGTTATTTTCTTTTTTATTCATGAAGAGAACTTATGTTATTCCATTATTTATTATTCTTGAATAACTCAGATACGCTGCCACTCCTATACTTGGTGAAATTCTTCCATTATTCCATTCTTTATTATTCATTGGAATATCTTGTCTCTGTGTGTTTTACGTGGACACGTGTAAGAACCCAAATTTTTAGAAAATATTAAAATAAGAATTTAGTAAATAAAATTCTTAAAATGCGTAGAAGGGTTCAATAAGAATATATATGTGTAGTGAGGTATGTGGAATGGTGTTGTATGGGGTAATATAAACTATGCAATAAGTGATTTTTGTGTTTAATAAATATATTATTATTATATATCTCATAATTATTGAAGATGCAAGTTATTTGAAGTAAAGAAGATGAATAGAAATCTATCTATCGATATTAAATAATTTATTTGAAATTATTTTATAATAGTAAGTTGGTGACATTAAATATCTTTGATAATCGCCAATTTCTTGAGTATATGTACGAGTAAGTATCAAGTCTAAGGCAAGGTCAAACTGTACTCTTTAATGGTGGATGTATAAGAGTCGGGCTAAACGATTCCTTCGTAGAGAGCGGAGGTATATACTGAATTAGTGATCGATCTAACTCATCGTGAAAACAAAGGTAGGCGATGGAAACTAATTTGTTGGTTGTTTGTGGGAACCACTCAACAGCACTATATTGAATACTATTAAAGACTCGTCTACAAGGCTAGCTTTAGACTTGTATATATATCGTTGTTGATTTAGAGAAGGAAATCGATATATCTTTAGATAAATATTGGTTAGAGATTTATTGATTAATATTGAGTTATGGTTAAATGTATAGATTAAAGAAATTATGTTGAGGCAATCTATAGAAATGAAAGAGAAATGATTATAGTATATTTCTACTAAAGGATATTAAAATAAATTCTAGCATATGACTATTTTAATAAAAGGGGAATATTATTTTGATATTACCTTATATAGCTTGATACGAGGTAATGTGAATGAGTAAGTAATATGTTAAATATATTAAAGCATATTGCTATATAAGTTGATGGAAACAATTTATCATAATAGAAATAAACTTATTTTCTATATATAGTGTGTATGTGTGTTGTGTATATAAATATTTTAATAATACATAGATATTATATTAAGAGTAATATCTTGAGAAAATGAGTAAATCGTGTTATTATGATTAGTTCTTATATTTAGAGAAAACATGATAAAAACATCTTATGTTATGGAGAAGTACATAATTTTGATTATAGTAATGTGGTGGGAAATGAATAAGTAATGAGAATAAGTAATAAGTTTAATGTAAGTCAGTGTGATATGCTTAGTGTGGCAAAGTGATGGAATAAGCATTCATTAAATAATCTAATGAATGAATAATTGAAGGAATGAATTTGTATATGCAATGATTTTATATTATATAGTAGCTACATCTATATAATATGAATTGAAGTGTGACACTTCAATAAGAACTATATAATATATGAAGTATTTGAATACATATGTATAAAGGTCAGTATGTTAGCATTATGTACAAGTGAGATAATAAAATGTAACATGGTACAATAGATTACTTCCATGACCATGTTATAAGATGTAATATTGAGAATAATATTATTTTGTGAGATTATATTATTATAAGCTTGTGGACTATTAATTACTAAGTTCACATAATTATGTCTTGTGTGGCATAACTAGGGAAGTTAAATCAAAAGGGGATTTAATGGGAAAATAAATGAGGATTTAATATAATTGATATTAATTATCATAATTGGGTATATTTGAGATGATAAATTTTATGGAAAATGATGGGTTGAGAATATCCAACTATTTTATAATTAGCCCAATTAAAATATTTATTGGAATAAACCAATGTACATGGATTATATAATTCTATGTGAGTGAGTATATATGTATGCACATTTGAGGAAAAATATCAAATAAACCTAAGTAGGCTATTAATACTATGGAATGCTGAGTTTTAAGGATGGTGTCCCAATTTGTGTGTCATTTCTCCATTCACGTGAAATGCAAAAAGCCTAGCTAGCTAGCTTGCTTCTTCTTCTCCAAAATCCATAGCTTCCAAATGATGAAAAGGGGAGTGGGCATAATGATGTGAATCAACTACCATCCAACAACTCCTTCTTGTCTAATGAATTCTTCTTCCTTCTATTAGTTTGATTTCTAGGGCAAAGCTATTGCTTGGATAACACTTTCTCTATAAATAGAGACTCTCTCATCTTATTTTCTTTTGTTGAGATGTCTGAGATTTTGGCTATGGAAGGATAGTAGAATAGAGAGTCACAGAACCGGTCCTGGGTTTTCTAAGGCCCGGGGCAAATTTTTTCAAATGTGCCTCTTTATACAAATTAAATTAAAAAATAAATAAATTATCAACTAATTATTTTTATTAAAATTATAAGAATTTACAAAAGATAAGGAATAACACTTTAAAATATCATCGAAGCAAAGAATCATCACATGTACCTATAAAATAAAAATATCAATGAAATCGGTAAAACTAATGAAATACCCACTATAGTTGACAAGTTTTACTAATTACACAATTGAATTTTTAATTTTTCAAATTACCCCACTAAACTAATTATTAATTTGAAATTGGGTTATTCCATTAAAAAAAATATCCCGACGTTAATTTTTTATCTACAAAACTAATGAGTTACCCACTGTAGTTGGCACGTTTTACTGATTACACCATTGAACTTTTATTTTTCAAATTACCCTATTAAACTAATTAAAAAATGATTATTTTAAATGTTTTTAAAATTAATTATTATTTTTAGTAAAAAATATTAGAAACTTTAATTTTTTCCATAAATGAGCAAAATTTCATAAAATATAGATTTAAAAAATTCAAGTTTTATGAAACGTTATTGATTTTTTTTAAAAAATCTATTTTTCCTTTGAAAAAAAGTTTTTTTTTTTAATCTATATTTTATAAAATTTTATTCATTTTTTAAAATATGAAGAATTTTCCAATTTTTTCTTAAAAATAATATTTATTTATAAAATTCTTAATTTCTTTTTTTAAAAATTGAATCTATTTTTTTATTTATCATTTACTTGCTTTTTTTAATTTTAATTTCTATTTTTATTTTTTTAAAATTTCTAATATTAAGAATGGGTCATTCTGTTAAAAATTAAGTAGACATTAATTTAATTTAAAATCACTTTAATTTGTTTGAATCTATATTTTATGAAACTCTTCTCATTTTATGAAGAAAAAAATTCTAATATTTTTTACTTAAAATAATAATTATTTTTAAAAATATTTAAAATAAATATTTTTAATTAATTTGATGGGGTAATTTGAAAAATTAAAAGTTCAATGTGTAATTAGTAAAATGTGCCAACTACAGTGGGTAATTCATTAGTTTTGTAGATAAAAAATTAACGTCTGTTTAATTTTTTTTAACGAAATGACCCAATTTCAAAATAATAATTAGTTTAGCGGTGTAATTTGAAAAATTAAAAGTTCAATGATATAATCAGTAAAACCTACCAACTACAGTGGATATTTCTTTAGTTTTTCCCAATGAAATCTAAATCACAAAACATCATTTAAAATATTTTTTCTTGTTGCACTTTTAGATGGAAAATCATCAATTATACTATCATATTTAATGTTTTCTAACATATCATTTTTAATGCATAATATCGTTAATCTTTTTATTATTTTATTTTTTTTATACACATAAATACATAAGTTTATAAAAAAATTTGGGCCCACCTCAACTGTGGGGCCTCAAGCAAGTCATCCGGTGGCCTTGCCTGTACACCCTCTGAGAAATCATTGAGGTTGAGAGATAAGGGAATGTCAAGAGAGCTTTTGAAATTTGGCAAATACAATAAAAAGAATAAATAAGCATATGAAGTAGAAGAGCTCTTCAAAGGTACTAACTTCTTCTCCTCTATGTTTCTATAAACTGAAATCAGTGATAAAATGGTGAAAGTGTGATGATTGTGTGATTGTAATACATATATTTGTTCGTCATTTCAAGATTATGAAATCCTTAGTAATAACAAGAAAAAGTCACTTTTGAGTCACAAATTTGATGGCTAAGGATTGTTATAATCCATGAATTGTTGTTAGATATTGTTAATATAGTCAAATACGAAATCAACGGAAGTTAAACGAACCCATTTGGTTGAGAAACGAATTCGTAGTAAACGAATTCGCTAAATTATCCAAAACATGAACATTTGCATGAACATAAGTTATAGATTAATATTTGGGTTAGTTAATGTTTATGTTAGTTGATGGGTATTATAGTATGTTGTAGTTCTATGAATTATGAATCCATAGAATCGAAAACGGACTAATTTGGACATGTATAACTCAAATTATGAAGGTAGAAAGGATTTTTGGCTTGTTATTTTGTAGTAGAGCATGAATCCGTGAGTTAACGAGAGCTATGCCGCTTCCTTTGCGAAGCTATTTATAAGACAAGACCCCTGCCCCTATAGGGTGTCTGATCTGAATCACGAAAAACTCTAACAGAACATGTTTTGGTAAAATGACCATAACGTTTTCATACGAACTCTGATTGAGGAGATTCAAGATGATCTGGAAAGAGAACGAATAGACTTACAACTTTTGTGCTTTAAGTTTTTAAATTTGAGGTCATTAGGAAGGGTCAAAATAGTCATCTTTGTGACTGTTACGTAATCGAAGGCCATCGGAGGCGCCGAAAGCGAGTACATCTTAAAGTGTAGTGCTCTCGACGATGGAATATGTTATTCTAAGTGATGTAACATGAAAATGCATGATCATAGACATAACATATAAGATTACCTTACTCATTATAGAATGCTTTAGCATGGCTTAGTATGTGTTTCGAAAAGAAACTTAGAGTTTTGAAAAATGAATATTGACAAACCTTGAGTCTTTGAAGTTATGATATTTTAACACATACATCTTGTTGAGTTATGAGTATACTTAAGAATGAGAAGTGATTTAAAGTTACTTTACTTATTATCAACTTACAATAGCTTAGTTGAAAATGATTTCTAAAGAAAACTTAAAACTTTAAGAATGAACTTAAAGTAATTTGTGTACTTAAAGTTCTAAACATGATAACATATATTCATGGATTAGTTAGCTATGAAATGAGATTAAAAGTTGCACCTAGTTGCTTTACCTTGGCCTAGAATAACTTTTAAAAGTGAACTTGAATGCCTTATGCCCCTAGACATGCCGATTATGTTCATCTTTTAGCTAAACATGAATTGGACGTTTCAAGTGTGGTTTAAAATACGTTTTCAAATAATTAACTATGCTATGTCTATGTGAAGCATACTAGTAGAGACTTATTAGTACCAATATATGGTTTAAAAGCTTATAACATCGAATCTTGCTAAAGAAAGTTGTTAAGCCTTATTGATTGAAATAAATCATTATGAAACTAAGTAGTTTGAATATGAATGACGTAGATCACGTATCTATAAACTTTAAATATGTGTCGAACACATAGAGAGTCAAGTGAGTGATAAATGTATGTGAAGTTGATGTCAAGTACGGATGGTTAAGAAATACCTATACATACATAGCAATTCTAAAAGTACGATGAGAAAGTGAAATTAAGGTTTTACAAACCTAGTTAAGTAACGATATAATATTTATTGTTATATTAAGAACGTATGAAATGTATGACTAATGGATATGAATCCATGATTATATAATTGTGTAGGGATACACGAAGTGCAATTAAGAATACGCAAATGAAAGTCAGTAGTTCATAAACTACGAATCAGGCAAGTCTTTCAGTTCCTATTTGATATATGAATTTGATAACTGTTAATTGAGCTATATTATGCTATGAGAATGTTGATGTATATATATGAAATGCATATGAGATATGTATGAAATGGAAAGTTGATCTTTGATGATATGCTTATGAAGTAAATGTCTATGCTTGTTATGTGAGAAGTAACATGCGTAGTAATTATTAATTGATTATGAATGCATGAACTGAGTATGCTATTATATGCTTTGTGATGCATGAAAACAGTTAGAATTGTTGGGCTGTCGAGCTCACCCTTGCAAATAGCCACTTTTGCAGGTTAAAGACTTACAGTAAAGATTTCGTGCTTCTTGGTTGACAAAGTAGATAGTTTCACGACGAAGGATACTATTTAGATTATTACTTGAACCATGTTTAGGTTCTAGGAGTGTATTTGATATATACTTACGATGTTTAATACTTGTTGTATTGTAAGGATGTATTAGTTAATACATAGAGGATATCGAATCAAGATGTAAAATCTTATACAATGAATTCTAATAGACCAACCATATTATATAGTTGATTCAAGAATTGTAATGGGTTCAAAGTTATGAAATCAATAAAAGATTTTATTCAAGAGATTGAAAAAGTTTAAATTATTCCGCATTTTTATAATATCGAATGTGATGTAATACAGGAATGGTAAATGACCAGGATTAGAAACTTATAAAAGTTTGGGGTCATTATATAGATCCTGGAAATGGAAAGAAATTATATTATGAACTATGTAATAAGTAAAGTTTTATTCATTAAGTTATGAATTAAAAATATAAATAGTTTAACGATAGTAGTATCGTGGTGGACCGGATCCGTGGTTCAAAGGGACCCGAATTTGGGGGCGTCACACCTGGTTCCAGTTTTTATTATTCATTGAATATCCTCGCTCATGCGTTTACGCCGCACACAGTTCCGCCTTTATAATTACGTTAGAATATCCTCGTTACATGCATTTTACTGTTTGGACTCGGTTCCATTCTTTATTATTCTATTGGAATATCCTCATCATGTGTTTTACACTTTGACCGGTTCCGTTATTTATTTTCATGTTGGAATAACTCGCATATGCGCCTATCGCATGCTTGGTGATTTCTTTTGTTATTCCATTCTTTATTATACTCAACAAGTTAAAAATTTGATTTATACTCCATGAAATTAGTGGAATATCCTTGATATTTGCGCTTTCATCTAAGATATCTTTCATGGAAATATTCTTCTCGAGCATTCTTGAATTTTACTCTACAAAGAAAGTATCATGTCGACAATTTGGACGTTATTAGTTCCTCGATAAATTAATTCTTGAACTTGTTTTATTGAATTCTTATATCATTATCATCATCCTCATGTTTATATATATTTTGTTGAAAGTCAATCGCGGCCTCTGTAGGCATAAATGGACTTGGTATGATTATAACCAGGGGTTATTCTATTGTAATCATAATAGTAATGTTACAAATGATGTGGTAAAAGTCCTCATCGGCCCGTAGTGCATCGATGGATGCTTGTTGGCATGATCATGACCATCGATGAATACACGAATATCCTCGTCAGAAGTGTAATGGATAATTTGTGGTTGTGATACTAATGAATATCCTCGGTCAGAAGTGGGGATGATGGGATTATTTATTAAGTCGAGTCTCGTGATAAAGGTTATGAAAAACCTTTTAAATCATAGAAGATAGTAGATTTTATTCTCTACTGACTCTTCTAATGGATTGCTTGTTCACTGCAGCTAAACTTGATGTTTGTTCTATTTTATCGGGCTTAACACCGTTAAAGACTAATGATAATTTATTCGCATTATCGTAGTCATAATATTTCTTCTTGGGCTAGTTGAGCTCACCTTTTCGATTTCATTGTTCTCTTTAGAAATGAGAACGTAGCAGGACTAGTGGGAACCAGAGTGACTGGTCCCGCATGATAAGATTAGTAGTCCTCACTATTCTATGAAATAGTGTGATAATCAATGTATTGAGGACTTATTTTGAGTTTGAATACCGCTTAGAAGACAATATTTGTATTAAAACTCACACTCATGTCAGATATTTAAGATTGTATTTATATTCGCACTACCATGTATTCGAGACTCGTAATAGGTGATGTATGCCTATTTTGGGGGCGCCACAAACATCGTTGAATACCCTTGGTAAAAGCACAAGAATACGCTGTGGTCAACAACAAGAGTAACACCAGATTGCACCAATTATTGATTCTTACGTAGAAAGGCACTACTCAATAATTGTTACGATAATTACCGCTCAATAATTTATTTTATTGATTCAATAATTGTCATGCGCTGATATTTTATATTATCATTGTTTCAATAATTGTCACTATACAAGATTTTCCATTATCGATCAATAATTCATAATATTTGTATAATATTATTAGATAAAGATTATTGGCAATGTCTAGAAAGTTCTGCCTAAGGAGAGGTTTGGTCACCTAATCACGGCCAAGAAGAGAGAAATCCTTATCGAAAGCCCCCTCTTTCTTAGAACAACACGGTTTCACAAGATTGTGATTCAGTAATATTATTTATGAATAATTAATTATTAATTTATATGATAAGGAAAATATTCATTTTATGTGGATATAGATGGAGAATATTTTTAATGTGACAATTGTTGAAAATTGATATTTTATCTTTTCCGATAAAATAATTCATTTAAATATATTATTATATTATAATAATATAATAATGGTGATATTTTACAATGAATGTGTGATATATGAATAAATGAGGAGGAAGAGTATTTTTGTTACAAAAAAATGTTTAACACGTTTTGTGTGTTGATGGACCCCATTTTTTGACTGAAATTTGATTATAGCTTGTAAAATCGTCCGTATGTGGATTTCGGTCAATTTCTGTTTAGAATTTGGAAAAACTTAAACTTACAAAGTTGTAGAGAATTGAATTTCCTATATAAGGACATAAGATTCGAATTTTTCTGATAAAAGGGCTATTTATTATGAATTATTGAAGTTCCTGAATAATTGATTTTTGAAGTTTTAAATATTTTATTAAATAAAAATGTTTTTGTTATGATTGATGGGTCCCACTTGTTGTTAAACATGCTGAAATTAGATTTTCCAAGTTTGCGTATGATTTATATAAATATATTAATATTTTATTAAATTTTTTTCTTTAGTGTTCTAAGCATTTTCCTATAAATAGGGTGCTTAGGTTTGAATTGAAAATCAAACCAGAAACTGAAGTTTTCTCTGTCTATATTATCGAGCGTATTTTTGTGAGTATTTAGATACTTTGAGTGTTATTATGCGGTGCAAGTTTTTTTCAGCGTTATATCCTATATTCAGTCATAAGTACTGTCTTTTTGAGGTAAGGGATGTTATTTTTTTTATAAATGATATTATTTCTTTCAATATCATTATGCCGAAATATTGGTAAGATTTTTCTTGTGAAATTCTTATCTTTTCATGTCGGGGTTACTATTCATGAGTTACTATTCACGAGTTATTATTCATGAGTTACTATTTAAGAGTACTATTCACGAAGCATGATAATTTTTCTTGTGAAATTTCTACCTTTTAGTGTTGGAGTTACTATTCACATATACGACACTATTCACGTATACAGCACTATTCACGAATACGACACTATTCATAGAAAAATTAAAATTTCTTTTCTGTGTCCAAGATTGTCTGTTATGGTTTCCATCTTTGATTGATCTATGTTTTGACCTTTTATTTTGAATTCGCGCCCATAATAGTTTATTATGGAGTATTTTTGAACATGGATAAACCAAGTATGAATCTTTACTATTTGTTCTTTTGTCTCAATCGGATTCGCTTTCTTTTAAAATATATTTTCATCATCCTCACCCTAAATGATGACATTACTGAATATCTTTGGCTTGTAGTGCAAAGATGACTATTTGATTCAAAATGTATATTGATTGATGTTACAGGGATAAAATATCGATGATGAACTTTTAAATTCATAGATGATAATAGATTTCATTTTTTACTTAACTCTTCTAATGAATTGTTGTTTCCGCCATACTGATTGTTGATCTAAAACTTGTTGTTTATCAGATTCTATCGCATTTTCCTCGTTGAAGACTAAGGATAATTTGTCGTACATTATCTTAGTCATAATATTCTTTATTGGGCTTCACCCTTTCCTTTTTTGTTCCATTTTTCTTCTCAGCTATTGTGACGCCTTAGCTTTTGGTTCCTTCCTTTTCTCCATTTTTCTTCTCAAAATAGGCCTAAAATAGGTACCCGCCCAAAATTCCTACATCACCCAATACATTAAGTCAATAAACAACTACAACTTTATTATTACAACAAGAAATGTGAGTTTAAATACAAATATTATCTTCTGATAATATTTATACTCACATAAATCCTCATCACATTTATCGATACATTATTTTACAAAAATGGTGAGGACTACTAAACAATCCTTTCTAAAACCTTCATTCCATACCCCACTCGCACTCGCTTATATTCTCGCCTCCCGAGAAGAATGGAACAAAAAGGAAAAGGTGAGCTCAACTAGCTCAAGAAGAAATATTACGACTAAGATAATACACAACAAATTATCGTTAGTCTTCAACAGGAAAAATTTAATGAATACAATAGACAACAAATTTTCAATCAATATTCGCAGCTGAAATAATAATTCATTAGAAGAGTTAAGTAGAGAATGCAAACTACTATCTTCTATGTATGAATTTAAAAGTTCATCGCCTCATCTTTTCCCCTCGTAACAATAATCAATATACATCCGAATCAAATATTTATCTTTGCACTACAGTGCCAAAGATATTCATCACCGGTCATGTTCATTTAAACACTATTCATCTTTGCACTACAGTGCCAAAGATATTAATCACCGGTCATGTTCATCTCAACACTGCTCATCTTTTGCACTACAGCCAAAGATATTCTTCAGAAATCATTCATCTTTGCACTACTACAGCCAAAGATATTCAATAATATCATCATTTAAGACCGAGGATGATGAAAATATTTTTAAAGAACGAATCCAAAGGAAACAAAATGACAAGGATTAAGGATTAAGGATTCGTATTTTGTTTTTATCCATGTCCAACAATACCCCAAAAATAATCACAGTGGTGTAAAATTCAAGAATGATCAAAACATGGATACAATCAAAGCTAGTATCCAAAATAGATGTTTTGACAAAAAGAAGAAATTTTATTTTTTTGGTGAATAAGGTCAGATACGTGAATAGTGTCGAGATGTGAATAAAGGCCAGATACGTGAATAAGACCGAATACATGAATAGTAAATCCGACACCAAAAGATAGAAATTCCACAAAAACATCTTCACGCTTCGCCATTAATAGTACTCGTGAATAAGAACTCGTGAATAGTAACTCATGAATAAGAACTCGTGAATATTAACTCATGAATAGTAACTCCCACATGAAAAAGTTCTAAATTTGATAAAAACATCGATCAATATTTCAAAGATAATGATATCAAGAAATAATATCATTACGAAAAAAAAATAATATCCCTTACCTCAAAGAATCAAGATTTCTAAGGAAAGGCTCAAGTGATGTTTATGAAACTTGTAATCGAATAAAGAACTCTCAAAGTATCTAAATACTCACAAAATACGCCAATAATATAGAGAGAGAAAGAGAGAAAACTTTGTTTCGTGTGATTTTCAATTCTAACTTAGCCTCTCTATTTATAGAAAATGTTAGCCCTACCAAGCAGCATTTCGACCAAGCACTTCGATGGCTTTACCACTACTATTGCCACCCACCACATTTGAAATAAAATTCAGCACATTTCTTCACCAACCACAAGTGGGGCCCACTCAATTCTAGAATTTTCCACCAAAATCAATTATAAACCTAATTTCCGAATCCGACACCTCTTAAAATTCACAACAAATCATTCGTGCATTTTTAATTCGCTCAAAATTTGTTGACATATACTCAACTTATGTATGTATAACATACCCAAAAATTACCATTAATCCAACTAATCATTAAAAATTATAATCCCCGCAATATATCTCAAAACCCCGATTTAATTTTTAATACCTCCAACTGTAAAATACCGATAAAACACCTCAACAATAATTTCTTCATTTATAACCACATAAATAAATCCATCATTTATATCCACATAAAATAAATATTTCTTTATCATATGAATCAATAATTAATTATTCACAAATAATATTACGTAATCACAATTACGATAACCAGCCGCTCCTGTGAAAGAGGGGCTTTCCGATAAGGATTTCTCCTCATCGCACGCAATTAGGTGACCAAACCTCTCCTCGATGTAACTTTCTAGACATCGCCAATAATGCTATCTAATAATATTATTCAAATAATATGAATTATTGATCCGATAATGGAGATAATGTGCAAAGGACAATTATTGAACAACAATAATATAAAATATCAACGCAGCAGAATTATCGAATCAATAAAATAAAATATCGAATAAGAATTCACCGTGAAAATTATTATCGTAAAGGCCTTCACGTAAGGATCAATAATTCAACAATATCGCAATACCGCAAAGCCATCGTAAGCAACCACGCCAGACATCGTATTTTAACCAATCGGGTATTCCAACAAATTTAACTGTAATAACTACGCCAAGTATTTTTAACCAACTTATATTCGCGCTTTCTTCATCCAATCGCTCAAGCATGGGCCCACACGGTCATTGGGCTACTGGTCAGCATTTAATATTCCCCGACAAAGACATTTAATATTCCACGTACCAAACGAATATTCCCCACAAAATGAATATTTTATAACCACTTGCTTATTTTGAAATATTTATGATTTAACCCTTAAACTATCCACATTAATCAAATCAACCCTTACTATTTCAAAATAATAAATAAAGGAAATTCCTTTTATTTAAAAAAAATTTCTGGTCTTACAACCTCCCTCCTTATGAAATTTCGTCCTCGAAATCGACGACGACTGGTGTTTCAAAAGGTGAGGATACCTCGCTTTCATTTCCGCTTCCAATTCCTGTGTCATTTCCTCTATAGCATGATTCCTCCACAAAACTTTAACTTGTGGTACGACCTTTCACAGGCGTAGGACATGCCCTTCCTATCCAAGATCTTGATAGTACCTCCTCATACGCTAAGTCTTCTATTATCTCGTCCTGGTTCTAACTCAATAACGTGGTTCGGTCTTTCACATATTTATTTAAGTACGACATGTGAAACACATTATGAACACGAGACATACTTTGAGGTAACGCAAGTCTATAGGCTACATTTCCTACTTCGGCCAAGAATTTGAAATGGACCAATAAATCGTGGATCGAGCTTTCCTCTCTTCCCAAATCTTGTAACTCCTTCCATGGAGCAACTCGCAACAATACATGATCCCCTCATACATTAAATTCCACGCCCTTTCGATGAAGATCCGCGATAACTCTTTTGTCGATCTTGTGCCGCTTAGTATACGCTGTCGAATCATTCGATCTTTTCTTTGTAGTCATACGTGACTAACTCTAGTCCCAACAATGTTGCTTCACCCACCTCATCCCAACATATTGAGAACGACATTTTCGCCCATATAATGCTTCAATGGAGCCACACCTATACTTGCTCGATAATCATTGTCAGGAGAATTCCACCAATGGTAAATACTTATCCCAACTACCCTCAAAGTCTAGGACACAGAGTCTTAATAGATCTTCAAGAGTTTGAATAGTCCTCTCTCGATCGTCCGTCTGCTTTGGGATGGTATGCGTCAACTAAATCGCAAACTGCGCTCATAGCTTTTTGCAAGCTAACCCAAAATCTTGAAGTGAATCTCGGGTCACGATCCAAACTATGGATACAGTATGCCATGCAACCTCACGATCTCATTTACGCATATACCAGCAAGACGCTCAAGGAATAAGTCTCCGACGGCAAGAAATGAGCGACTTGGTTAATCTATCAACAATAACCCAAATAAAGATTGATGCCTTGAGAAACCGTAGAAAGACCCGTAACGAAATCCATGGTAATGTGTTCCCACTTCCATTCCTAATCTCAAGTGGTTGCAACGGACCCTTAGGTACTAGATGCTCCGCCTTTACACGCTAAGTAAGTTAAACACATCGAGATAAACTTTGCAATCTCTCTTCATATTATTCCACCAAAATGTATGTCAAGATCACGATACATTTTAGTACTTCCGTGATGGATTGCAAATGGTGTATTGTGTGCCTCCATCATAATCTTGTACTTCAAATCGTAGTCGTTAGAACACAAAGTCTAGAGTGGACTCAAGTATTCCTTCTTCATCAATTCTCGCCCTAATAGCTCCTTCTTGTACTTTCTTCTTCATATACGATCATCCGGCCTGTGGCTCGAGCAACCTTAACTTTTCTATTAAAGTCGGCTCTACGCGATACTTGACATCATCGCACTCGCTCCTCGCATATGATCTTCTACTCAATGCGCCACCACCACGCTCGCTTACCTGTGATGGTATCAATAGTGTGGTCGTAGTCTTCAATAGCTCGAGCCAACGTCACGCCAAGATGTTGAAGTTCTTTTTGAGTGAAGAAATATTTAAGGCTTTTTATGATCCGAATATATCTCCACTTTCTCCCCATATAGATAGTGCCTCCATATCTTTAAGCGAACGATCGATCACGCTAACTCTAGATCATGAGTAGGATAATTCCTCTCATACTCTTTAAGTTGTCGCGAGGCATAGGCTATGACTTTCCCACGCCAGCATGAGAACACATCCTAACCCTTTGCCCTCAAGCATCATCAGAGATAACAAATCCATCCAAACAGATGGTATTGTTAGAACAGTGCCAAATAAGTCTCCTTAAGCTCTTGAAACTTTTCTCGCATTCTTCGCCTCCAAACGAATTTTCGTATCCTTTCGAAGTTAGTCGAAGTTAATGGAGTAGCGATTCGAGAAAACCTTCCACGAATCTCCGATAATAACCAAATAAGCCCAAAAAGCTACGACTTCAACCACCGACTTCGGTTGTTCCCTAACTTCAGATTGCTTCAATCTTCACGGATCAACAGATACTCCATGTTTTGACACTGATGCCCAAGAAATGCTACTTCCTCGCCGTAACTCGCATTTCTTCAATTTGGCATATAGTTGGTTTTCACGGGCCTTTCGAGTACCAAATTTCAAATGGTGCTCATGATCTTCACGACTTTTGGAATATATAAGGATGTCATCAATAAAGACAACAACGAATCGATCCAAATATTCCTTGAATACTTGTCATCATATCCATGAAAGCCGCAGGAGCATTAGTTAGTCCGAAAGACACGACTAAGAATTCATAATGCCCATACCGAAGTTCAAGGCGGCTTTTGGAATATCCTCGCCTAATTTTCAAATGATGATATCCGTAATCTAAGATCGATTTTTGAAAAGAATTGTGCCCTCAGCAATCGGGTCAAACAAGTCATCAATACGAGGTAGAGGATACCTATTCTTGATGGTGACATGGTTCAATTCCCGATAGTCAATACAAAGTCGCATACTCCCGCCTTTCTTTTTACAGATAAAACAGAGCACCCCAAGGAGATGTACTAGACGAATGAAACCGATGTCCAACAATTCCTCGTAGTTGGACCTTTAACTCCCAAGTTCAATAGAGCCATTCGATATGGGGTTTTAGAAATGGGCTTTGTACTGTGTTCAAGATCAATAAAGAATTCAACTTCACGCTCGGGGTAGATCGAAGTTCTTCAGAAATACGCCGTGAAAGTCAATAACAACAGAATATTATTCAAATTTGACGTGTCTTTATTCAAATCCATAACATGGGCTAAGAAAGCTTGACATCCGCTTTTTCAATAAACGTAATAGCTTTATGATTAGATATGATAAAGATTGATTTTAATGGTTTAGTTGTTTGAATTGCATAACAGGTCAAGTTAGAATATGAAAACTAACAACCTTACGAAAACAATCAATTTTGGCATGATGAGTAGTTAACCAATCAATCCCTAAAATCACATCAAAAGCAAGTATCTTTAAAGAGATAAGGTCAATGTGTAAGGTGATGGTGCCAACTTGAATCAAACAAGATTTATAAATGCGGATGTGATGAAAGTTTCTCCTAACTGAGTTTCCACAGATAGATCAAAGTCTAATTTCTCCGAGTCAAGTTTAAACGCTGAGCACATGCAGAGAGATAAATGAATGGGTAGCACTGCAGATCAAGTAAGGTATAAACTTCGCAAGAATTTATAAATAGCTTACCCGTGATCACCTCGCTTGGTTCCTCGCATTATGACAAATACAACAAACGCCTTCCCTAATCGCTGACTTTTGACTTTTCTCGATATTTTTTGAGTCACCGTCCTCATTGAACTAGGTTTCGCTACCGCATAATTCGAAAGCGATATGTCCTTCCTTTCCACAACTATAGCATACCTTGAATCTGCAGGGCGCTTGACCGATATGTCCCTCTTTCTCGCATTTGTAGCATACGACCGGTGGTCGCTTTCTCCTCCCTTAGAACCAAGCTTGTCACCAAGACCGCTGCCTTCACATAGTCGTTGTTAAATCTCCTTTTTAAAATCTCCTCCCCGACTCGCTTTCTTCTGCTTACATGACCATGATTACCACCAGTAGTGGTTACCATTTCGTCTGCCTCGCTTTTTCTCCGCAGTTATCATTATTCTGCTGATCGCTATCTCCGTAATACGATCCTCGGTTATGGTCCTCAACACCGTGATTTCGCTATCTCGCCTAATAATTGAGCCTGGCGCTTACAACATCTCAATAAAGAGAAAGTTTATGAGAAATGAGATATCGACGATGCCGTTTCAAACCTCTAAGAAACATCCGCCATACGCTCCTCATTCTCCACCAAATGAGGTGCAAACTCGATAACTCGCAAACTTTGCCTCGCATCGAGACACCGCCATGTTATTTTGCTCTAACTCGATGAACTCCACTTCCTTCATATGACGAACACTTTCGTGAAAGTATTTGTCATTAAATAGTCTCTCAAACGCCTCCCAAGACATGCCGAAAAGCGCTCCGATGGGTACGCTTACGCATTCTCCACCAAAGAGTCCGCCTTCGCCGCCATTTAACATAAAGGTGGCGAATGGAACCTTCTGTTCTCCGCATCCCAAGACATCGAATATCTTGGTAATTTGTTTGACCCATGTTTCCGCCATGATCGGATCCGCTTTCCCTTAAATTCCGTGGTCCCAACTTTTGAACTGCTTTTGTGATAACCCGTGAATTGCTATCATTTCCTCCTATATTTTGAACACGAGTCTCCTCGTCTCGATTTTGCATGAACTGCAAAAACTTCTAAACATCCCCTCGCTCATCATCTCGCTTCAATGGTGTTGTTCACAGGAGGAACATTGCCACCAAGGCACGCTCTCCTCGCTGGTAAGACAGTATCTCCACTGGCCTCATTTACTCCATCGTTAATATTCTCACGACATTCTCAAATACCGCCATAAAACAAGGGTTAATTAAGGAAATCAATATATCACATAATATCCCTATATACTCGACTAACTAACAAATAAGCTTAGTAGGACACACTAGCGAAGGATTTACTCTGCCTCCCTCCTAGTTCTATTCCCCGATCTCCGCCAGAGATCATATCCCTAAGCTTTGATACCAACCGCGACGCCCCAAAATAGGTATACATCACCCATTCCGAGTTGTCAATACATGGTATGTAAACAACTACAACTTTATTATTACAACAAAGAAATCTGTGAGTTTAAATACAAATATTATCTTCTGTATAATATTTATACTCACATAAATCCTCATCACATTTATTGATACATTATTTTACAAAAATGGTGAGGACTACTAAACAATCCTTTCTAAAACCTTCATTCCATACCCCACTCGTAGACTCGCTTATATTCTCGCCTCCCGAGAAGAATGGAACAAAAGGAAAAGGGTGAGCTCAACTAGCTCAAGAAAGAATATTATGACTAAGATAATACACAACAAATTATCGTTAGTCTTCAACAGGAAAAAAATTTAATAGAATACAATAGACAACAAATTTTCAATCAATATTCGCAATGAAAATAATAATTCATTAGAAGAGTTAAGTAGAGTATGCAAACTACTATCTTCTATGTATGAATTTAAAAGTTCATCGCTCATCTTTTATCCCCAGTAATAATCAATCAATATACATCTCGAATCAAATATTCATCTTTGCACTACAGCCAAAGATATTCATCACTGTCATGTTCATTTAAACACTGCTCATCTTTGCACTACAGTGCCAAAGATATTAATCACTTCAATATGTTCATCTCAACACTGCTCATCTTTGCACTACAGTGCCAAAGATATTCTTCAGAATCATTCATCTTTGCACTACGTGCCCGCCAAAGATATTCAATAATATCATCATTTAAGACCGAGGATGATGAAAAATATTTTAAAGAACGAATCCAAAGAAACAAAATGACAAGGATTAAGGATTAAGGATTCAGTACTTTGTTTTATCCATGTCCAACAATACCCCAAAAATAATCACAAAGTGGTGTAAAATTCAAGAATGATCAAAACACGGATACAATCAAAGCTAGTATCCAAAATAGATGTTTTGACAAAAAGAAGAAATTTTATTTTTTTCGGTGAATAGTGCCGATACGTGAATAAAGTGCCAGATACGTGAATAAAGGTCAGATACGTGAATAAAGCCGTATACATGAATAGTAACCCGACACCAAAAGATAGAAATTCCACAAAAAACATCTTCACGCTTTCCGCATTAATAGTACTGTGAATAAGAATCGTGAATAAGAACTCATGAATAAGAACTCGTGAATATTAACTCATGAATAGTAACCCCGACATGAAAAAGTTCTAAATTTGATAAAAACTTCATCGATCAACATTTCAAAGATAATGATATCAAAGAAATAATATCATTACGAAAAAAATAATATCCCTTACCTCAAAGAATCAAGATTTCTAAGGAAAGGCTCAAGTGATGTTGAATGAAACTTGTACCAATAAAGAACTCTCAAAGTATCTAAATACTCACAAAATACGCCAATAATATAGAGAGAGAGAGAGAAAAACTTTGTTTCGTGTGATTTTCAATTCTAACTTAAATTCTATTTATAGAAAAATGTTAGCTACCAAGCGATTTCGACTCACACACCGATGGCTTTTACTCTGCTACTATTGCCACCCACCACATTTGAAATAAAATTCAGCACATTTCTTCACCAACCACAAGTGGGGCCCACTCAATTCTAGAATTTTCCACCAAAATCAATTATAAACCTAATTTCCTAATCCGACACCTCTTAAAATTCACAACAAATCATTCGTGCATTTTTAACTGTTCAAAATTTGTTGACATATACTCAATTTATGTATGTATAACATACCCAAAATTACTATTATCCAACTACATTGATTAAAAATTATAATCCCCAATAATATATCTCAAAAACCCGATTTAATTTTTAATACCTCCAACTGTAAAATACTCGATAAAACACCTCAACAATAATTTCTTCATTTATAACCACATAAATAAATCCATCATTTATATCCACATAAAATAAATATTTCTTTATCATATGAATCAATAATTAATTATTCACAAATAATATTACGTAATCACAATTATGATAACCAGCCGCTCCTGTGAAAGAGGGGGCTTTCCGATAAGGATTTCTCCATCGGGCGCAAATTAGGTGACCAAACCTCTCCTCGATGTAACTTTCTAGACATCGCTAATAATGCTATCTAATAATATTATTCAAATAATATGAATTATTGATCCGATAATGGAGATAATGTGCAAGGACAATTATCGAACCACAATAATATAAAATATCAACGCAAAGAATTATCAATCAATAAAATAAAATATCGAATAAAGAATTCACCGTGAAAATTATCGAGTAGTGCCCTTCACGTAAAGGATCAATAATTCAACAATATCGTGTAATACCGCAAAGCTATCGCTGCAACCACGCCAGACATCGTATTTTAACCAATCGGTATTCCAACAAATTTTAATTGCAGAATAACTACGCCGTTATTTTTAACCAACTTATATTTGTCGCTTTCTTCATCCAATCGCTTCCGTTATGGGCTCACACATGGTCGCTACCATCCGCATTTAATATTCTCCATTACAAGCATTTAATATTCCACGACCAAACGAATATTCCCCGACAAAAAAATGAATATTTTATAACCACTTGTTTATTTTGAAATATTTAATATTTAACCCTTAACTATCCACATTAATCAAATCAACCCTTACTATTTCAAAATAATAAATAAAGGAAATTCCTTTTATTTAAAAAAATTTCTGGTCTTATATATATCACCTATTCGAGTCGCCAAATACATGGTACGTAATACAAATACAATCTTAAATATACAATACGAAATGTGAGTTTTAATACAAATATTGTCTTCTAAATGTGATTCAAACTCAAAATAAGTCCTCAATACATTGATTATCACACTATTTCATGTGAATAGTGAGGACTACTAATGCTATCATCTCAACTCAATACTCCGCTCATCGACTAGTCCTCGCTATATGTTCTCATTTCAAGAGAACAATGAAATCAAAAGGGTGAGCTCAACTAGCCCAAAGAAGAAATATTACGACTAAGATAATGCGTAATAAATTATCATTAGTCTTCAACAAAGTGTTAAACCGACAAAATAGAACAAACATCAAGTTTAACTGCAGCGTGAACAAGCAATCCATTAAGAGTCAAGTAGAGAATAAAATCTACTATCTTTTATGATTTAAAAGGTTTTTCACGACTTTTATCACGAGACTCACAATAAATAATCCACATCATCCCCAAGACTACTACCAAGGATATTCATTAAGATCACAACCACAAATTATCCATGCACTACGTGACCAAGGATATTCGCGTATTCATCAATGGTCACGATCATGCCAACAACTCGCCCATCAATGCACTACGGGCAAATGAGGACTTTTACCACATCATTTGTAACATTACGCCATGATTACAATCAATAACTCCTCGGTCATAATCATACCAAGTCCATCTACGCACTACGTGCCACGTATGACTTTCAACAAAATATATATAAAACATGAGGATGATGATAATGATATAAGAATTCAATAAAAACAAGTTCAAGAATTAATTTATCCAAGAACTAATAACGTCCAAATTGTCAACATGATACTTCTTTTGTAGAGTAAAATTCAAGAATGCTCGTAAGAATATTTTCATGAAAAGATATCGATGAAGCTTAAATATCAATGATATTCCACTAATTTCATGGAGTATAGAAGTCAAAGTTTTAACCAACTGAGTATAATAAAGAATGAATAACAAAAGAAATCACCAAGTACGCGATGATCGCATAAAAAAGTTATTTCAATGTAATAATAAATAATCGAACCAGTCCCAAAAAAATGCATGCATGGTGATATTCCAATAGAATAATAAAGAATGGAACTGTGTCCCACAGAAACGCATATACAGATATATATTCCAATGTAATAATAAAGAATGGAATAATGTAAGAATTTCACCAAGTATAAGGTAGCCAACAGATACAAAAGTTATTCCAATGTAATAATAAATAATGGAATAACATAAGTTCTCTTCATGAATACAAAAGAAATAACACACCTTGCCAGTAAAAGAAACCGGATATAAGAGTAGGGAAGTAGCGTAATACTTTTCTATAGTTTCTATAATTTCTCTCTCTAGAGTTTCAAAGTGAATTCAGTAAGAAATAATGAAGGAATGAGCTAAGACCTCAAATTTTTTAAATAAAAAGGAATTTCCTTTATTTATTATTTTGAAATAGTAAGGGTTGATTTGATTAATGTGATAGTTATGGGTTAAATACGCAAATATTTCAAAATAAAATAAGTGGTTTATAAAATATTCATTTTTGCTTTGGGAATATTCGCTTGGTCGTGGAATATTCAGATCGCTTGTGAATATTCGTATTTACTTGCCAAGAAATGCAATGCTGTGTGGGCCCCATAACTGAAAAGCGATCGATGAAGAAAACGACAAATATAAGTCAAGTTAAAAATAACTACAGAAGTTGTTACCAAGTAAGACCGCTGAATACCCTGGTTAAAATACAAGAATACGCGCGGGTCGCACAAAGAAGACACCAGATTGCATGTGATTGTTGAATTATCGATCCTTACGTAAGAAGGCACTACTCAATAATTTTCACAAGAGTTATCGCTCAATATTTTATTTTATCGATTCAATAATCACGGCTGATATTTTATATTATCATTGTTCAATAATTGTCACCGCACATTATCTCCATTATCGATCAATAATTCATATTATTTGAATAATATTATTAGATAAAGATTATTGGCAATGTCTAGAAAGTTCACAAGGAGAGGTTTGGTCACCTAATCATACCAAAGAAGGAGAAATCCTTATCTAAAGCCCCTTTCCCGAACTACCGTCATTATAATCAGGATTCTCAGAATATTATTTGTGAATAATTAATTATCGATTCATATGATAAAGAAATATTTATTTTATGTGGATATAAATGATGGATTTATTTATGTGGTTATAAATGAAGAAATTATTGTTGAGGTGTTTTATCAAGATTTTACCGTGATCGAGAGTATTAAAAATTAAATCGTGGGTTTTTAGATATATCATGGGGTTATAATTTTTAATCCGACCGCTGATTGTGGTAATTTTTGGGTATGTTATACATACATAAGTTGAGTATATGTCCACAAATTTTGAACCGTTAAAAATGCACGAATGATTTGTTATGAATTTTAAGAGGTGTCTGATTCTAAATTAGGTTTATAATTGATTTTGGTGGAAAATTTAGAATTGAGTGGGCCCCACTTGTGGTTGGTGAAGAAATGTGCTGAATTTTATTTCAAATGTGGTGGGTGGCAATAGTAGCGTGTAAAGCCATCGTGCAAAGCAGTCAAGTCTCGCTTTTGCCAAGCTAACATTTTCCTATAAATAGAGGGCTGTTAGAATTGAAAATCACACCGTAAACAAAGTTTTCTCTTTCTCTATATATATCGAGCGATTTTGTGAGTATTTAGATACTTTGAGAGTCATTGCTCAAGATAAGTTTCATTCAAAGATCACTTCCGACCTTTCCTTCCGGCACCGATTCTTTCGAGGTAAGGGATATTATTTTTTTCAGAATGATATTATTTCTTCAATATCATTACGTCAAATGTCGATCCGAAGTTTTTATCAAATTTGAACTTTTTCATGCTCTGGGTTACTATTCATGAGTTACTATTCACGAAGTTACTATTCATGAGTTACTATTCACGAGTTACTATTCACGAAGTTACTATTCACGAATACTATTCATGAAGCGTGAAGATGTTTTTTTGTGAATTTCTATCTTTTGGTGTCTGAGTTACTATTCACGATACTTGACTATTCACGATATACTCAGACTATTCACGATACTTAGACTATTCACGATACTTACTACTATTCAATCAAAAAAAAAAATTTCTTCTTTTCATCTCAAAATATCTATTCGGATACTAGCTTTGATCAGATCCATGTTTCGATCATTCTCAATTTTACACCACTACGATTATTTTTGAGGTATTGTTGACATGGATAAAACAAAGTACTTAATCCTTAATCCTTAATCCTCACATTTTGTTTCACCGATTCGCTTCTTTAAAAATATTTTTCATCATCCTCACCTTTAAATGATGATATTATTGAATATCTTCGCCCAGAGTAGAAAAAAGATGAATGATTTCAAGAATATCTTCGGCCCAGAAGTAAAGATGAACAGTGTTTAAATGAATACGACTGATCGATGAATATCTTTGGCCTCAGAGTGCAAAGATGAACAGTGTTGAGATTTAATACGACCGATCGATGAATATCTTCGGCCTCAGAGTGTAAAGATGAATATTTGATTCCGATGAATATCGATTGATGTTACAGTGATAAAATATTGATGATGGACCGTTAAATTCATAGATTATAGTAGATTTCATTCTCACGTAACTCTTCTATGAATTATTATTTCACCCATAATATTGATCCAAAACTTGTTGTTTATCAGATTCTATTAAATTTTTCCTCTCGTCAAGACTAACGATAATTTGTCAGATATTATCTTAGTCATAATATTCTTTATCGAGCTAGTTGAGCTCACCCTTTTCCTTTTTGTTCCATTCTTCTCGTGAGGCGAGAATATAATGCGAGTACGAAGCCTGGGTATGGAATGAAGGTTTTAGAAAGGATTGTTTAGTAGTCCTCACCATTTTGTAAAATAATGTATCAATAAATGTGATGAGGATTTATTTGAGTATAAATATTGTCTCAAGATAATATTTGTATTTAAACTCACGCTTTATCATCAGTAATAATAAAGTTGTAGTTGTTTCGCACTCATGTATCGACAACTCGTAATGGGTGATGTATACCTATTTTGGGGGCGCCACAATGGGTATCGTAGCTAGGATACGATCTCTCCAAGCGAGATCTGGAATAGTAACTCAGAGGGGAGAGACGAGTAAATCCTTCGCTAAAGGTGTCCTACCTAAGCTTATTTTTCATAGTCGGTCAAGATATAGGATATTATGTGATATATCGATTTCCTTAATTAACCCTTGTTTTACGACAAGATTTGAGAATGTCGAATCGAGAATATTAACAAAGGAGTAAATGAGACCGTGGAGATGCCTCAGATTTACCAACGAGGAGAACGCAACAACAGTCGGGCAATGTTCCTCCCGCGAACAACACCACCGAGCGGCGATGATGAACGAGGGATGTTTAGAAGCTTTTTGCAGCTCATGCAAAATCGCATTTAGGAGACTCGTGTTCAAAATACAGAGGAAATGATAGCAATTCACTGTTGTCACAAAAAGCAAGCAGCTTCAAAGAGTCGGGACCACCGTAATTTAAGGGAAAGCCGATCCGATCACGGCGGAAACACGGGTCAAACAAATTACCAAGATATTCGATGTCTGGGATGCACGGAGGAACAGAAGGTTCCATTCGCCACCTTTATGTTCCGTGGCGGGCAGGCAGATTATCGGTGGGAGTCTCAGGAAGCGCACTCCATCCAAACAAGACTCAAAGATGTCTTCGGGAGACGCTTTCAGAGATTATTTAATGACAAATACTTTCCCGAAAGTGTTCGGCTATACGAAGGAAGTGGAGTTCATCGATTAGAGCAAAACAACACGACGGTTGTCTCAAAGACGAGGCAAAGTTTGCAGAGAGTTATCCAGTTCAGACCTCATTCGGTGGAGAATGAGGAACGATGACGCGATGTTTCTTAGAGGTTCAAACCCCAGATACGCCAAGATCTCATTTCTCATAAACTTTCTTTATTCGACATGTTGTAAAATGTGGCTCAATTATTAGAGCGAGATAACGAGTACTACCAACCGAGGGACCATAACCAGATCGCATCAGAGATAGCAGCCAATGTAATAATGATAACTCAAGCGAGAAAGAAACAGACGACATGTAAATGGTAACCACTCCGTGGTAATCATGGTCATGAAAATGTAAGAAGCGAGTCAGAGGAGATTTTAAAAAGAGGAGATTTAACAACGACTATGTGAAGACGACAAAGGCTTAAGAAAGAATCGGTTCTAAGGGAGAGAACGACCACCCATTATATGCTACAAATGCGAAAAGAGGGACATATCACCAAAACCGCCCACAACAGCTCAAGGTATGCTATAGTTGTGGAAAGGAAGGACATATCGCCGAGATCAGACGCAGAATAAAACCTAGTTCAATGGGGATTGGTGACTCAAAAGATCGTCCTGTAAAAGTCAAAGTCAACGATTCCGGAAGAGCGCTTTGTCAGGATCGGTCATAATGCGAGGAACCCAAACGAGGTGATCACGGTAAGCTATTTATAAATTCTCAAGTTTATACCTTACTTGATACCGGCATATACCCATTCATTTATCTCTCCCGCATGTGCTCAACGCTTAAACTCGACCGAGAAATTAGACTTTCGACCTATCTCGTGGAAACTCCGCTAGAGAAACTTTCATCACATCCAATCGCTTATAAATCTTGTTTGATCTAAGTCGGCACCATCACCTTACCCGCTGACCTTATCTCTTTAAAGATACTTGCTTTTGATGTGATTTTAGGATTCGATCGTTAACTACTCATCATGCCAAAATTGATTGTTTTCGTAAGGTTGTTAGTTTTCATATTCCTAACCAACCTGTTGTACGAATTCAAGCAACTAAACCATTAAAATCAATCACTATCATATCTAATCATAAAGCTATTCGCTTATCAAAAACGGATGTCAAGCTTTCTTAGCCCATGTTATGGATTTGAATAAAGACACGCCAAATTTGAATAATATTCCCGCTTGTTATCGATTTTCCCGACGATTTCAAGAACTTCCCTGCCTACCCCCGTAACGTGAAGTCAATTCTTTATCGATCTTGAACCCGCACAAAGCCCATTTCTAAAACCCCATATCGAATGGCTCCTATCAAACTTCAGAGTTAAAGGTCCAACTACAGAATTGTTGGACATCGGCTTCATTCGGCCCCAAGACATCTCCTCGGGTGCTCCTGCTTTATTTGTAAAAAAGAAAGACGGAGTATGCGACTTTTGTATCGACTATCTGGAATCGAACCATGTCACCATCAAGAATAGTATCCTCACCTCGATTGATGACTTGTTTGACCAAATGTAAGGGGCACAATTCTTTTCAAAAATCGATCTTCGCTCGATATCATCACCAAAAATTAGAATCGAGGATATTCCAAAGACCGCCTTCGTAACTCTTGGTAGATGGGCATTATGAATTTTAGTCATGTCTTTCGACTAACTAATGCTCCCCGCGGCTTTCATGGATACGATGAACCGAGTATTCAAGGAATATTTGATCATTGCCTGTTGTCATTTTTATCGATGACATCCTTATATATTCCAAAAGTCGTGAAGATCATGAGCACCATTTGAAGTCGGTACTCCAAAGGCTTCGTGAAAACCAACTATATGCCAAATTGAAGAAATGCGAAGTTCGCTTGAGGAAGTAGCATTTCTCGGGCATGTGGTGTCAAAACATGGAGTATCCGCTGATCCCACCAAGATCAAGCAATACAAAGTCGGGAGCAACCAAGCTCATGATCAAGTACGAGCTTTTTTTTGGGCTTAGCCGGTTATTATCTGAGATTCGTGGAAGGGTTTTCTAATCGCTACTCCATTAACTCAAATAACTCGAAGGATACAAAATTCGCTTGGAGCGAAGAACGCGAGAAAAGTTTCCAAGAGCTTAAGAGGAGACTTATTTCTAAGACTGTTCTAACAATACCATCCGTTTCTGATGGATTTGTTATCTCAAAATGATGCTTCGTGCAAAGGGTTAGATGTGTTCTCATGCAACGGGAAAAGTCATAGCCTATGCCTCGCGACAACTTAAAGAGTATGAGAGGAATTATCCTACTCATGATCTAGAGTCAAGCAAAGCAATGCTGCTGCTTAAAGATATGGAGGCACTATCTATACGGGGAGAAAGTGGAGATATATTCGCACCATAAAAGCCTTAAATATTTCTTCACTCAAAAGAACTCAACACGCTAAGCAATGACGCTGGTTCGAGCTATCGAAAGACTACGACCACACTATTCAATACCATCCCGGTAAAGTTTAACGTGGTAGCCGACGATCGAGTAGAAGATCATATGCGGAACGAAAAGCGATGATGTCAAGTATACGACAGAGCCAACTTTAATAGAAAAGTTAAGGTCGCTTCAAGCCACCGAATCTTGAAATGATGCGTATGAAGAAGAAAAGAAAGTACAAGAAGGAGCTATTCCTAAGCGAGAATCGATGAAGAAGGAATACTTCGAGTCCACTCTAGACTTCAGGTTCCTAACGACTGATTTGAAGTACAAGATTACGATGGAGGCACACAATACACCATTTGTAATCCATCCTCGAAGTACTAAAATGTATCGTGATCTTCTACATACATTTTGGTGGAATAATACGAAGAGAGAGATTGCAAAGTTTATCTCGATGTGTTTAACTCGCTAACGTAAAGGCGAGAGCATCTAGTACCTAAGGGTCCGTCAGAACCACTTGAGATTCCTGGAATGGAAGTGGGAACACATTACCATGGATTTCACATTTGTCTTCCTACTTCGCTTCTCAAGGCATCAATGCTATTTGGGTTATTGTTGATAGATTAACCAAGTCTCGCTTTCATTTCTTGCCGACACGGAGACTTATTCACTCGAACGCCTTGCTAGTATGTACGTGAATGAGATCGTGAGGTCAGTATGGCATGCCCAGATCCATAGTTTTGGATCGCGACCCAAGATTCACTTCAAGATTTTGGGTTAGCTTGCAAAAAGCTACGGGCACGGATTTGCGATTTAGTTCTAAGATACCATCCCCAAACCAGACGGACAATCGTAGAAGGACTATTCAAACTCTCAAGATTTATTAAGACTCGTGGTCCTAGACTTCAAGGGCAGTTGGATAAGTATTTACCATCAGTGGAATTCTCCTACAACAACAAAGCTATCGTGCAAGTATAGTGTGGCTCCATTCAAGCATTATATGGACGAAAATGTCGCTTCTCCAATATGTTGGGATGAGGTGGGTGAAGCAACATTGTTGGGACCCGAAAGTTAGACGTATGATCACCGAAAAGATCCAAATGATTCGACAACGATACAAACGCACAAGATCGACAAAAGAGTTATGCGATCTTCATCGAAAGGACGGGAATTTAATGTAGGGATCATGTATTGTCATGAAGTCGCTCCATGGAAGGGAGTTACAAGATTTGGGAAGAGAGGAAAGCTCAATCCACGATTTATCGTCCATTTCAAATTCTCGACCGAGTAGGAAATGTAGCCTATAGATTTCATGCATTCTCCAAGTATGTCTCGTGTTCATAATGTGTTTCATATATCCGATTTCAGAATATGTGAAAGACCCGAACCACGCTTATCGAAGTTAGAACCCATGACGAGATAGCCAAGACTTAACGTATGGAGGAGGTACCATCAAGATTTTGATAGAAGGAGCATGTCCTACGCCAAGAAAGGTCATACCACAAGTTAAAGTTTTGTGGAGGAATCATGCTATAGAGGAAATGACCTCGAATTGAAACGAAATGAAAGCGAGGTATCCTCACCTTTTCAAACACTGTACGTACGCCAATTTCGAGGACGAAATTTCATAAGGAGGGGAGGTCAGAAGACCCAAAATTTTTTTAAATAAAAAGGAATTTCCTTTATTTATTATTTTGAAATAGTAAGGGTTGATTTGATTAATGTGGATAGTTAAGGGTTAAATACGCAAATATTTCAAAATAAGCAAGTGGTTATAAAATATTCATTTTTGTTTGGAATATTCGTTTGTCGTGGAATATTCAGACGCTTGTGAATATTCGTAACGACGCCAAGCCCATGCGTGTGGGCCCCATAACTAAAGCGATTGGATGAAGAAAACGACAAATATAAGTCAAGTTAAAAATAACTACAGTAGTTGTTACCAAGTAAGACCGCTGAATACCCGTTATGGTTAAAATACGTGAATACGCTGGTCGCACAAAGAAGACACCAGATTGCATGAAAGATTGTTGAATTATCGATCCTTACGTAAGAAGGCACTACTCTCAATAATTTTCACAAGAGTTACCGCTCAATATTTTATTTTATCGATTCAATAATCACTGCGCTGATATTTTATATTATCATTGTTCAATAATTGTCACCGCATATTATCTCCATTATCGATCAATAATTCATATTATTTGAATAATATTATTAGATAAAGATTATTGGCAATGTCTAGAAAGTTCTCACAAGGAGAGGTTTGTCACCTAATCATGCTACCAAAGAAGGAGAAATCCTTATCTGAAAGCCCCTTTCCCGGAACTACCGTCATTATAATTGTGATTCTCGTAATATTATTTGTGAAATAATTAATTATCGATTCATATGATAAAGAAATATTTATTTTATGTGGATATAAATGATGGATTTATTTATGTGGTTATAAATGAAGAAATTATTGTTGAGGTGTTTTATCAAGATTTTACCGATCGAGGTATTAAAATTAAATCGTGGGTTTTGAGATATATCATGGGATTATAATTTTTAATCCGACCGCTGATTGTGGTAATTTTTGGGTATGTTATACATACATAAGTTGAGTATATGTCCACAAATTTTGAACCGTTAAAAATGCACTAATGATTTGTTATGAATTTTAAGAGGTGTCTGATTCAAAATTAGGTTTATAATTGATTTTGGTGGAAAATTTAGAATTGAGTGGGCCCCACTTGTGGTTGGTGAAGAAATGTGCTGAATTTTATTTCAAATGTGGTGGGTGGCAATAAGTAGCAGTGTAAAGCCATCGTAGCAGTGTCAAGTCCGCTTCATGCGGCTAACATTTTCCTATAAATAGAGGGCTAAGTTAGAATTGAAAATCACACCGTAAACAAAGTTTTCTTTCTCTCTATATTATCGAGCGATTTTGTGAGTATTTAGATACTTTGAGAGTTGTCGCTCAAGATAAGTTTCATTCAAAGATCACTCCGACCTTTCCTTCCGGCACCGATTCTTCGAGGTAAGGGATGATATTTTTTTTTTCAGAATGATATTATTTCTTCAATATCATTATGTCAAATGTCGATCCGAAGTTTTATCAAATTTGAACTTTTTCATGCTCTAGTTACTATTCATGAGTTACTATTCACGAGTTACTATTCACGAAGTTACTATTCACGAGTTACTATTCACGAGTTACTATTCACGAGTACTATTCATTCGAAGCGTGAAGATGTTTTTTTGGAAATTTCTATCTTTTGGTGTTTGAGTTACTATTCACGATACTATTTATTCACGATATACTAAGACTATTCACGATACTATATTCACGATACTAAGACTATTCACCAAAAAAAATAAAATTTCTTCTTTTCGTCTAAAATATCTATTTTGGATACTAGCTTTGATCAGATCCATGTTTTGATCATTCTTGAATTTTACACCACTACGATTATTTTTTTGAGGTATTGATACATGGATAAAACAAAGTACTAATCCTTAATCCTTAATCCTTGTCATTTTGTTTCACCGATTCGCTTTTTAAAAATATTTTTCATCATCCTCGCCTTAAATGATGATATTATTGAATATCTTCGCCCAGAGAGTAAAATGATGAATGATTTCAAGAATATCTTTGGCCCAGAAGTGCAAAGATGAATGTGTTTTAAATGAATACGACCGATCGATGAATATCTTCGGCCTGTAGTGCAAAAAGATGAACAGTGTTGAGATGAATACGACCGATCGATGAATATCTTTCGCCTCAGAAGTAAAAGATGAATATTTGATTCCGAGATGAATATCGATTGATGTTACAGGATAAAATATTGATGATTGGACTCGTTAAATTCATAGATTATAGTAGATTTCATTCTCTACGTAACTCTTCTATGAATTATTATTTCACCAATAATATTGATCCAAAATTTGTTGCCTATCAGATTCTATTAAATTTTTCCTCGTTGAAGACTAACGATAATTTGTCAGATATTATCTTAGTCATAATATTCTTTATCGAGCTAGTTGAGCTCACCCTTTTCCTTTTTGTTCCATTCTTCTCGAGGCGAGAATATAGCGAGTACGAGCCTGGGGTATGGAATGAAGGTTTTAGAAAGGATTGTTTAGTAGTCCTCACCATTTTTGTAAAATAATGTATCAATAAATGTGATGAGGATTTATTTGAGTATAAATATTGTCTGTAAGATAATATTTGTATTTAAACTCACAGCTTTATCACCGTAATAATAAAGTAAAGTTGTTTCTTGTTTCGTATCATGTATACCGACAACTCGTAATGGGTGATGTATACCTATTTTGGGGTTGTACCTTGATTAGTAACTTCTAGACATCGTTAATATTGCAAATAATAATATTAATAACTTTGTCATCTCAATTATTGATTTAGTAATATATAAAATATCGACAATAATTGAATCAAATAACGTGAGATACTACGCAGCAATTACTGTAGCAATAATTGAACAAAATTGAGTGACTTCTTACGTAAGCATCAATAATCAATACCGTGTGTTACTATGTAATTACGCGTATTACTGTACATTTACTACCGAGTAGTTCAACAGTATTAACGATAAAACTTCCGCCGTTAATTTTATAAAAATATTTTTATCGTTTTCTAAATCCGATAATAATTTCGTTGTGGAGTCCACCAATGATTGCGCCGTTGTATGAATATTCCCTGCTAAAACGAACATTCCCCGACCAATCGAATATAATATAACAACTTGCATACTTTGCAAAATTTATAAATAATACCCACAACTATAATATTATATCAATTTATTCTATAATAATTAAAAATGATATTTATATAAAATTCATTTTTATTCATAAAAGTTGGGGTCTTACAATCTCCCTTCTTATGAAATTTCATCGAAATTAGTAGGTACGATACTGTATGTCAAGAGGTAAGGATACCTTGATTTCATTTCAGATTCTAACTCCCAAGTCATTTCCTCAACATCGTGGTTTCTCCAAAAAACATTGACTTGAGGTATAACCTTGGAGAGTAGAATATGTTTCTTCTTATCCAAGATTTGAACAGGAACCTCTTCAACGTCGAATCTTCCGCTATTTCGTCCGGTTCTAACTCAATAATGTGGTTTGGGTCTTTCACATATTTACGTAACATGGTTATGTGAAAAATGTTATGAACACGAGACATAATTGGCGGTAAAGCTAGTCTATAGGCCACAGTTCCTACTCGATCGAGGATTAAAAATGGGCCGATGAATCATGGATTGAGCTTTCCTCTCTTACTAAATCTCGTAACTCTTTTCTATGGAGCAACACGTAACAACACATGATCTCCAATATCGAATTCCACGTCCTTTCGATGAATATCAACATAACTCTTTTTTCGGTCTTGTGAGGTTTTTATACGTTGTCGGATCATTTGAATCTTTTTCGTAGTCATTCGTACCAACTCCGGTCCCAACAACGTTGCTTCACCCACCTCATCCCAGCATACTGGAGAACGATACTTTCTTCCATACAACGCCTTAAATGGAGCCATGTCAATACTTGCTTGATAACTGTTGTTGTAGAAAAACTCCACCAATGGTAAGAACTTATCCCAACTTTCCTTGAAGTCAAAGACACAGAGTATTAATAAATCTTCAAGAGTTTGAATAGTCCTCTTCGACTGCCCGTCCGTCTGAGGATGATATGCCGAGCTAAATCGTAAATCTGTTCCCATATCTTTCTGCAAACTAACCCAAAATCGTGAAGTGAATCTTGGGTCTCGATCAAAAACTATGGATACTGGCATACCATGCAGTCTTATAATCTCGTTTATGTACATACGAGCAAGATGTTCAAGTGTATAAGTTTCTCGTATCGGTAAGAAATGAGCAGACTTGGTTAATCTATCAACAATGACCCAAATCGCATCTATGCCTTGAGAAACCTTAGGAAGACCGGTAACGAAATCCATGGTAATGTGCTCCCACTTCCATTCTAGAATTTCAAGTGGTTGCAATGGACCTTTTGGTACTTGATGCTCCGCTTTAACTCATTGATAAGTTAGACACCTTGAGATAAACAAATATCTATCTCTCTCTTCATATTGCTCCACCAAAATGTATGTCGAAGATCATGATACATTTTGGTACTCCCACGATGGATTGCAAACGGTGTGTTGTGCGCCTCCATCATGATTTTATACTTTAAATCAGGGTCGTTAGGAACACAAAGTCCGGAGTTGACTCAAGTATTCCTTCTTCATCGATTCTTGCTTCTAGATTGCACCTTCTTCGCACTTTCTTCCTCATACGCACGCATCGCCTCCAGTGTCCGTAGCTTGAAAGCGACTTTAACTTTATCAATTAAAGTCGGTTCTACTCAGATATTCGCCATCATCACATGGTTCCTGAGTCTTTAACTCTATCTCCATCCTTGCAAGTCACACAAATGGACCTTTCGCGTTGACAATATCGCACTCGTGCTTACATATGATCTTCTACTCAAAGCGTCATTACCATGCTTCGCTTTTCGAGATGGTATTGGATGGTATGATCATAATCTTTCAATAGTTCAAACCCAACGTCATTGTCGCATGTTGAGTTCCTTTTGAGTGAAGAAATATTTGAGGCTTTTATGATCCGTAAAGATATCCACTTTCTCCCCATACAAGTAATGCCTCCAAATTTTAAGTGCGAAGACAACAGCTGCTAACTCTAGATCATGAGTAAGATAATTCCTCTCATATTCTTTGAGTTGTCGCGAGGCATAGGCTATGACTTTCCCATGTTGCATGAGAACACATCCCAACCCTTTGGCCAAAGCATCACTGTAGATGATAAATGTGACGAACAAGATTTTTGTAATTTAATTTTAATATTTATTGAATTAAATAAATATTTTTCGATGATTTAATTATTGGATTAAATAATTATTTGATGCAATTGTGGTAGATTAATTTAGTTATATGTGTTACATTTATTAAATTAATGTGGATAATAATTATTATTCAAGTATGTAATTAATTGAGCTTATTAAATTAAATGAAATATTTAATTAAGCATGATGTTATTTAATTAATTTAATTATTAATTAGAGAGTTAATAATTTGACATTATTAATTAATGAGAAAATTAAATATATGACTATGTGAATTTACGAGAAGTTATTATATTTTATTTATATTAAATAGGATATATGAATTATTGTGCAAGTATGTGTGACATGAATTAAACTATATGATAAAGCTTTATTAAATTAAATAATTTTTGAAATCTATTAATCTAGCCAAACAAGGCCCTATGGGGAGTTGGATGCAGTTACCCACTACTGGAGTAACTGACCATTATGCGCGCCTGTTGAATTCTTATAATATGTATTCTTCTTTTCATTCTTCATTATTGCCTAAGTCTAGAAAACAAGCCAGAGGGAATAGAAAACTTACAGAGAGAAAATTGAGAAGCTTGAGAGAAATTTATAAGTGTAATCAACAGGTTGTTGTGAAAGGATCATCATTGATCACCTGTTCTAAATTATACTCAGGGTAATTTCCTCCTTCCCAATTTCTACTTCACGTCTTTTAGTTTTCATAAAAATGGGTTTCATAGTTTTTGGTCTAAACCTCTGTAATTGGGATAGGAGTAATGATTATGGGTTGTATGTGTGTTATGACATATCAAATCGTGTTTAATTATATATATTATGTAAACCATATCATCAAATTCATGAAAACATGTCGTATATGATTTCTACAAAATTACAGAGTATGGGTTTTGGGCCTTATGGCCTTATACATGATATTTTATGTATTGATCGTATATTATCCCTAAATTTTACACTTGTATGTTGTTATGCATGTTGATACGAAGAGTCCAAAGTTTAAATGAACGGATTCGGTGTTATAACGAATCCGTAGTGACAATTTTCATGTTTTATTTTCAAAACCTCTAAGAACATCAAAATCAGTGAAATTCACATGCTTTAAATCTGTTATTAAGTGTTTAAATTGGTTAATGTCAGTATATAAATGTTGGGTTATGATTATACATGAATTATATCATGTGGGTATGATTAAATTCGAGTAGTAATAATTTTATTGAGTTCTTCGCCATGTTCTACGCAATTTTCGCGAATTGCAGGCTCGAAATCGAGCTCGCACATGCAACTCGAGTTTTAAGACTTCACAAGCAGACATGCAGTAACAAGAATGCCACCGCCGACGCAGCATACTAAAGAACCACCACAATATGAGAATGAGAACCCGAGTAAACAAAGGCTCATGGCACTCTCCGTAATGTTCGAATGAGATTTTTTTTAAATGTTTAAGGCTAACAATGTGTTAGTAAATTAATTTAATGAACATGTAAACATGTTAGAACTATAATGTGAAGATAAAATAGATGTTTATCATGTAAATAACATAATTGCATATGGGTTGAATTATTGAATACATAATTAATTTATTATTCATGAGGTGATATTATATGATAATAAATGTGATAATTTGACTAAGTATAGTCATAACCAAAGTTTAGACAAAAGAATGATCATTGATGATTAGTTAAGTTATAATTAACTGGTATTGTGAATGTGAATGGTATGTAGGATTAATTCAAAGAACGTGCTTAGTTAAAGTATAATCTACGCACGAGGCAAGTTTCCCAACCCTACTTGTCATTATTGTTCAAGTTTATTATTTACCTCGAGTAATTATCATTACTATTATTCAAGTTCTAATTATTATATTAAAGATTGATTATCTTTTTAAAGTATGATGTTGTGCGATAAAATTATGATAAGAGAAGATAATAGAATCTGTTGTCAGCAAATCTGTTGCTCCCCTCTTGCTCCTGCTCTTGATCTTCAATGATCTCCAAGTTGCTTCAATCTCCAAAACTAATAAGAACTAGAGTTAATGTCTAATCTAATGGAGTGTGTCTTTAATCTAATCTATGTAATCTCCCCTTTATTTTATGTCTTACATCATGTATTTATAGGTTACAAGTCCAATTTTTAGCGTAGGAACAAACCCAATCCAATTTGGAGTCAAAAAGTCAAAATTCGCCCCAAAACTCGTCCAAGCCTGACCACTGACTTCCCCAGCGCCTCGGCGCTGGAACCCTGCCACCTAGTGCCCCGGCGCTGCAAATAGGCATGATTTGGGCACCCCGGTGCTGGCCCCATTTTTGGAAATTTTCTGCTCCGACGTCCTGTGGTAAAATGGCCATAACTTCTTCGTCCGAACTCCGATTTCAATGATTCAAGATGTTCCGGAAAGAAGAGACGTAGATCTACAACTTTCATTCTTTAAGTTCTTCGAAATAAGGTCCCGATCAATACTCAAAATGGTTCTGAAGTGACTGCTGTGTAAATGGCAAGCCGAAAACGCGCATCTAGCAACCCCAAATGTCGATCCAAGTAACTTTTGTCCCAATTCCTACAAAATAACATAAAACATGCATGAATGGACATAAACACTTAAAAACATCCAAAAGATTAAGTTCAAACGCATTCAATTATGAGTATAAAACTCACTCATCAAATACCCCCAAACTTAAATATTTGCTTGTCCTCAAACAAAAACACAAAAGAACTAAAAAAAAATAACGTAAATTAACTACATGAATGCATATGCATGATCTACTTCTTAATATACCTACGAACCCAGTAATAAATCAATATGATATATAACAACAGGCCTCAAAGATACCAATGATACTCAAATAATTTATCCGATCAAATCAAAGTCCATAACTCTAACCAATTAGTCAATCCAAACCTGTCATCACCCATGTTGTGTGTGTGTGCTTGTTAACCATTCTAACTAACCGCAGTTCAAGATAATCACATAACAAACTTCTTAGAAGGAAAATTTCAGTTTTAATTCAATTACTTTTGTGAACATGACAACTCCGATTAAAACTAAGCAATTACCAAGTATTAGGGTAAATACAAGATTAATCTATACTTTTATTCAACCACAAGGGCATTTTTGCTCTTTCTCGTGTTTTATTCATTTTTTTTATTTTTTTTCTCATGGTTGTGCAATATCTTATTCCCTTAGGCTTTTCAGTGTTACCTTAACAAGCTTTCGACCAACGACTCCCAAGCCATTAAGACCTTGGGGCACTATGTGTAAAGACAATCCCCTCGGGCTTACTTACTCAAGTAACAAAAGCCACAAAACTAGACAAGAATGCCACAGCATTTATTCTCTTTTTCTGAATTTTTTATTCTTTTTTTTCATCATATTTTTTCTTCTTTTTTTCTTCATTTTTTTTTCTTCATTTTCATTTTGTATATATATCCCATAGATTCCCCCAAACTCAAGCTTTTACGTCATTCCAACCTTTTTATCAATCGAATTCACCGATTTCCTTAAATTTTAACCAAGATTTTCCCTCGAAACAAAATTATGCACCTTTGAACCAAGTGGATTAAAACAGTTAAACTTTAAGTGCTAACCGATTACATAAGTTTCAAAGTGTGCTCGAGATTATCATCATGATCAAAATTAGAACTCATCGTCAATTATCAACATTGTTCAAGTTAATATGCAAAATCAATCTTATCATAGGCCGAGCTAAGACCACACAAACCGATCACACAGATTCATGCAAAAAAAAATTAAAAAAAAAATGCAATTATACTATATGAACACATACTAATGCAACACATATATGAATATGCAAATAACTACCATGTATTATATGCAACCTAAAAAAACACAATGCTAACACAAAAAAAATGAACTACTATGCAGATAGCTAACTATATGCACTACGACACTAAAATGCCCCCAAACTTAAACTAGACATTGTCCTCAATGGTTGAAATAGAAAAAATTAAAGTAGGGGACTTCCACGAAAATATAGCAATCTTCCTCCTTGTCATTAAGTTTGGAGAATAAAGCAAGCACATGGAACAAATTGGGAACCACACTTGAATTTGACTTGAATAACTTTTGAAACCATGATAGAAACAATTTTATTAAATTCTAAATAAATGCAAATTCAAAACTACTAATATAAAACCTAATAAAAACTAAAATAAAAATTAAACTTGGGTTTGCCTCCCAATAAGCGCTTTGTTTTATAGTCTCATCCTGACTTCTTCAATTTTCTATCCAATTCCCCTACGAAAATTGAGGAATCCTCCATCCATCAGTAGCAATGTCTCTTTTGGGAGGTTCCCATTAGCAAAATCCCTTGAATTAAAGTCATTTAGCATGCTCTTTGTAGATAGGTTCCCTATTAAGATCGTCCAACAACTAGGTGTTTTCTCCATTATGTCTATGATCCGATCGGGGCATTGAAGCTTAGTAAACACAATGAGATCTTCCTCTATCTTCTCCTTTTCAACCCACCATGAATCCACAGTTATACTAGCTCTTATGTCACAAAGAGCTTTGCCGACGACATGACTGCCAATTGGGCATGGTTTTGCAAAACTGCCCGGATTATTGAACTTTGGTGGAGGAGGCACATGGGATACTAATGAAATCGGTTCATCTTCGTTGAATCTTACAGCTAAATCTTCGTCGATCTCCTTTTGTTGGTTCCCAATTGTTTCATCTCTTTCAACATCTATATCATTTGGCACATCCGGTTGCAGATTTGGTTCGGGCTCATCATCAGTCTCGTCATCCATGTCATTGAGCCAAGTGTATTGAGGATGGTTGTTCAACGCATATGCTATCTATCCCAATTGATTTTCCAAATTCTTGATCGACGCACCTTGACTTTGCATATTCATCTCCATTTGATTAAATTTCTTTTCATGTTCCTCGTTCTTTTTTTCAGAAGCTGTAATAAATTTCTCCAAGATTTCTTCCAAACTTGATTTCCTCTCTGGTTGTTGTTGAGTCTGATTTTAGAATCCGGATGTGTTTTGTTGTCTAGGTGCTTGAGCTTGATTGTTACTCCATGAAAAATCCGGGTGATACCCCCAATCCTGATGATAGTTGTTGGGATAGACATAATTATTGGGGTAATCACCACTATCTTGCATCTTACTAAAACCCGATGGCGCATTGATGACTCATATGATTTCCAAAGACAATAATCACAAGTAACCGCCACACTTTGACGACGTTGAGCTTCAAAAAGCTTCAAACATCCTCGAAAGTGTCTCAATCTGTCCGACAATGCGAGAAAGTTTCTCGAGTCTGTCAATCTCCGCTCCCCTTGGTTGAGTCATGTTCGTGTATGGCCATTGATACGCAAAGTCATCCATGGTACCTAAAAAGAGAGAAATATAGGAAGAAAATTTAAAAAAAAATGTTTAAATTAAGACTAATTTGATTGAAATTAATATTTGGTAAATAATTATTAAATTAATTCCCTAAGTAATGCGCCAAAAACTTGTTGATCGATTTCATGATCAATGAATACATGCAAGTATACACAATTGACAAGTAATAAAGTGAAAGTAGAGTATCGTTCCCACGAGGAATTATTTAATAAAAATCACCAAGTACTAGTTCTTAACCAAACTAATTTTATTTAAACAATCTCAAATCGTGATTTTTCTAATTAAGAAAACTAAATTAACTAATAAAACTGAATTACTTTATAAATGAATTTAAATAAATAAAGGTTAAGACTTCAATATCCCTAATTATGAACTATATATCAATTATCTAATTATCCCAATTATTATGTCTACTGAATTGTTAACAGGAATTCTCAAATGCCAAAAGTCCTTTTCCAAGTGATCAATTGACTTCTATTTAATCCAGATTAATCTTGCTATATTCCTATGCAAAATAATTGAATTAAACTCCTTTAATTCCAATTCCTTATGTGTTACATGCGGTGAACAGATATTTCCATTCAATTCACAAACATAATTATTCACTTTGCAAATAACTAAGTCACATGATATCATGCCCAGTTCTAACCATAGAATTCCTCTTTCAATTCCTTCTAGAGTAACAAGGTAATTACTGATCAAATAATTAAGCAATAAGCACAAGACAAGATAAACAATTCACCTTGACATAAATAATTGGAATAAATCAAATAACTAATTTATAGACATAAAAGGTTCAATTGAAATCTTAATAAAAGAGTTAGTTCATAATTAATGAATTAAAACCAAGAATCCACAACTGAATAGACATTAAACGATAAAATTATGATAAGAGAAGAGAATAGAATCTGTTGTCAGCAAATCTGTTGCTCCCCTCTTGCTCCTGCTCTTAATCTTCAATGATCTCCAAGTTGCTTCAATCTCCAAAACTAATAAGAACTAGGGTTAATGTCTAATCTAATGGAGTGTGTCTCTAATCTAATCTATGCAATCTCCCCTTTATTTTTTGCCTTACATCATGTATTTATAGGTTACAAGTCCAATTTTTAGCTTAGGAACAAACCCAATCCAATTTGGAGTCAAAAAGGTGTCAAAATTCGCCCCAAAACGCGTCCAAGCCTGACCACTGACTTCCCCAGCGCCCCGGCGCTAGAACCCTGCCACCTAGTGCCCTGGCGTTGCAAATAGGCATGATTTGGGCACCCCGGTGCTGGCCCCATTTTTGGAAATTTTCTGCTCTGATGTCCTTTGGCAAAATGGCCATAACTTCTTCGTCTGAACTTCGATTTCGATGATTCATGATGTTCCGGAAAGAGGAGACGTAGATATACAACTTTCATTCTTTAAGTTCTTCGAAATAAGGTCCCGATCAATACTCAAATTGGCTCTGAAGTGATTTTTGTGTAAATGGCAAGCCGAAAACGCGCATTTAGCCACCCCAAACGTCGATCCAAGTAACTTTTGTCCCAATTCATACAAAATAACATAAAACATGCATGAATAGACATAAACACTTAAAAACATCCAAAAGATTAAGTTCAAACGCATTCAATTATGAGTATAAAACTCACTCATCAGTGTGACACCCCCAAAATAGGTATACATCACCCATTCTGAGTTGCCAAATACATGGTACAGAAACAAATACAACTTCAGTAATAAAATTATCGTGCAAAATACGACCACACATATACTATGAGTTTGAATACAACTATTGTCTATTAGAGAGTATACAAACTCAAAAGGAGTCCTCATTATAATTATTGATACACAATTTTATAAAATACTGAGGACTACTAATACAACTATCCTGAACCATCACTCCATACCCCTGCTAGTTCCTGCTATGTTCTCACCTCCTAAGAAGAAAAATGGAACAAAAAGGAAAAGGGTGAGCTCAACTAGCCCCAGTAAAGAATATTATGACTAAGATAATATACAACAATTTATCATTAGTCTTTAACAGGGAAAAATCTGATAAAATATAATAGACAACAAAATTTAGATCAACAACTGCAGCGGAACAACAATCCATTAGAAGAGTCAAGTAGAGAAATAATTCTACTATCTTCTAAGATTTAAAAGTCCATCATCAATATTTTATCCCTGTAACATCAATCAATATACATCTTGAATCAAATATTCATCTTTGCACTACAGGCCAAAGATATTCATTTGTATCACCAGTTGGTCATGTTCATCTCAACACTTGTTCATCTTTGCACTACAGGCCAAAGATATTTAGTAATATCATCATTTAGGACTGAGGATGATGAAAAATATCTTAAAGAAAACGAATCCAGTGAGATAAAAGATCAAAGATTAGGGATTCGTACTTTAGTTTATCCAAGTTCAAAAATATCTTATAATAATCAATTGTGGAACAAAATTCAAGAATAAAGATCAAAACATGGATACAATCAAAGATAGTAACAATAATAGACATCTTGGACAAAAAGGAGAAAATTTCATTTTTTTCGGTGAATAGTTTTGTATTCATGAATAGTGTCGTATATGTGAATAGTGTTGTATATGTGAATAGTAACCTTGACATAAAAAGGTAGAAATTCTACAATAAAATCCATACCAATATTTCGGTATAATGATATTGAAAGAATAACATCATTAGGATAAAAATAACATCACTTACCTCAAAATATCAGTACTTCTGATCGGAATATCGATATAAGCTGAAGGAAACTTGCACTGATGAATAACAACTCACAAAGTATTTTAATACTCACAAAATAGGCTCGATAATATAGAGAGATAAAGAGAGAAAACTTGTTTCTGGTGTGATTTTCAATTTTAACTACACACCCTATTTATAAGAAAATGCTTAGAACGCCATAGCCGACTAACCTGCTACCTGATGGCTTTACCTACTACTATTCAAGCCCACCACTTTTGAAATTAAATTTCAACACATTGCATTACTCACCAACCAAAAGTGGGGCCCACCATATTTCTAATAAAAACATTTTATTTTTCGAAACTTCAACAATTCATAATAAATAACCCTTTTATCAGAAAAATTCGAATCTTATGTGCTTTCCATAGGAAATTTAATTCTCTACAACTTTGTAAGTTTAAGTTTTTCCAAATTCCAAACTAAAAATGATCGAAATCCACATACGGACGATTTTCAAAACCTTCATTCCGACAAAATACTGATAAAACACCTCAGCATTAATTCCTTCATTTATAACCACAATAAATATATCCATAATTTATATCCACATACAATAAATATTTTCTTATCATATAAATCAATAATTAATTATTCACAAATAATATTACAGAATCACAATTATGACAATCAGGTCATTCTCAGGAAAGAGGGGGCTTTCCGATAAAGATTTCTCCTTATTGGCGCGCAATTAGGTGACCAAACCCCTTTTCTAGACAAAACTTCCTTAGACATTGCCAATAATGCTATATAATAATATTATTCAAATAATATGAATTATTGATCTGATAATGGAGATATCATGCGTTGACAATTATTGAACAACAATAATATAAAATATCAACGCAAAAATTATTGAATCAATAAAATAAAATATTGAATAGTAATTCATCGTAATAATTATTGAGTAGTGCCTTTCTTACTTAAGAATTAATAATTCAATAATATCTGCAATAATACCGCAGGCTACTTTGTCATCCACGCCAGACATCGTATTTTAACCACCAGGTATTCCAACAGTGTTAACGGTAACAACTACGCCGTTATTTATCCGACCATTTTCCGTTATGGGGCCCATAAATGGTTGCGCCGTCGTACGAATATTCCCTGACAACAATGAATATTTTATAACCACTTGCTTATTTTGCAAAATTAGCACATTTCACCCATAACCAAAATATTGTATCAATTAACACCTTATTATTCACAATAATAAATAGAGGAAATTTGATTTTATTCATTAACAAGTTGGGGTCTTACAACTTGGCTTCTCAGTACGACAAAATCTAGCTAGGTGACCTTCTCTTCCATAATTGTAACACGTTTTGGACTGCTGCGCATAGTTTGGACTGATGTGTCCCTCCCCTCCGCATTTGAAGCATATGATAGGTGGTCGTTCTCCTTCCTTAATAACGGGTGTTGGTGATGACGTATTTCCATCATTGTTGAATCTCCTCTTCTTGAAATGTCCACTTTTATTGTCTTGGTCATGATTACCACCGAAGTGGTTACCATTTTTGGCATGTTGATTCCCTCCACGTTTGTTGTCACCGCTTCGATGACTGTTACCACTGGTATTATCATTTTGTCGACTGCTTTCTCTTGGTTGGGTTGACTCGTTATCGCACTCCAATAACTAAGCCTTATTTACAACATCTGAATACAAACACAGTTTATAAGAAATTAGATATTGACGTATCTCAGGTTTCAAACCTCTTAGAAACATCCGGGTCATTCTCTCCTCATTATCAACCAAGTGGGACGCAAACCGGGATAACTCGGCAAACTTGGATTCGTACTGCGACACGGTGATATTGTTTTGCTCCAACTTGATGAGCTATACCTCTTTCATGTGACGCATACTTTCGGGAAAGTACTTGTCGTTGAACAGTTCTTGGAACTTCTCTCAAGACATTTTGAGTGCGGCAGGCTGGGTACGCTTTACAGATTCCCACCAGTAATCTGCTTCTCCTCGCAACATAAAGGTGGCAAAGGGAACCTTTTGCTCCTTGGAGCATCCCAAGACATCAAATATCTTGGTGATCTGCTTTATCCACGTCTCCGCCTTAAGTGGTTTTGGCTCTCCAATAAACTCCGGTGGTCCCAAATCTTTGAGCGCTTAATGGTGACCGTCAAGAGTTGCCGGTGTTTCCACCGCATTTTGGGCGGGGAGTTGCTCTCTCTTTGATGTTGCATGAATTTCATAAAGCCTCTGAACATCCCATCGTTCATCATTTGGTCAGTGTTGTTGTTTTCCTGAGGATTATTGTCTTCCTGATGCACATTATCTTGGGTATTGATCTGTGGTGACTCAACGATCTCCTGTGCTCCATTGCTATTCTCAACATTTTCAGATGTCATTTTCAAACACTGCCACAAAATAAGGGTTAATTGACATGTCACATATTATCCCTATACTCTGACCGACCAATTAAATACTAAATAAACTTAGGTAGGTTATACTAGCGAAGAATTCCCCGTCTCTCCCTTCCTAGGTCTTGTCTCACATCTCAGCCAGGGATCATATCCCTAAGCTTTGATACCAACTGTGACACCCCCAAAATAGGTATACATCACCCATCTTGAGTCGCCAAATACATGATACAAAATTCAAATACAACTTAATAATACAACTGTCGTGTAAAATACGACAAAACATAAACCGAGAGTTTTAATACGAATATTGTCTTCTAGACAGTATTCAAACTCAAATGGAGTCCTCAATACATTTACTATCACACTATTTCATAGAATAGTGAGGACTACTAATGCAAACATCTGACCCAATCACTCTGCTCCCCCCCGATTAGTCTCATTTACGTTCTCATTTCTTGAAGAGAACAATGAAAGCAAAAGGGTGAGCTCAACTAGTCCAGTAAGAAATATTATGACTAAGATAATGCAGAATAATTTATCGTTAGCCTTAAACAGTGTTAAACTGATAAAATATAACAAACATCAAGTTTAACTGTAGCGGAACAAGCAATCCATTAGAAGAGTCAAGTAGAGCATAATATCTATTATCTTCTATGATTTAAAAGGTTTATCAACAGTTTATCGCTGAGACTCAGCTTAATAAATAATCCACATCATCGAATCATCTCTGCACTACGGCCAAAGATATTCATTAATATCACGACCACAAATTATTCATGCACTACGGGCCAAGGATATTCGTGTTTTCATCAATGGTCATGATCATGCCAACAACTGTCCATCAATGCACTACGGGCCAATGAGGACTTTTACCACATCATTTGTAACATTAAGGTCATGATTATACCGAATAATCTATGGTCATAATCATACCAAGTCCATCTATGCACTACGAGCCAAAGATGACTTTCATAACAATATAAGCATGAGGATGATGACAATGATATAAGAATTCAATTAAATGAAAGTAAAGGATAAATTTTAAAGATTTATAATTTAATTTATTCAGAATTCAATAATGTTCAAATTGTCAACATGATACTGCTTTGTGGAGTAAAATTCAAGAATAATATTATATCAAAAATGATTTGGACCGAAAAAAAATCAAATTTTGTCATGAATAGTACCACGGGTGAATAGTAACCGAGTGAATAGTACTCGTGAATAGTGACTTCGAGAATAGTAACCCCGTGAATAGTACCCCGACATGAAAAAGTTAAAACTTATCAAGAATGCTCAGAATAATATTTCTATGAAAAAATACTAGATGAATCACAAATATCAAGGATATTCTACTAATTTCATGGAGTATAGAAGCCAAAACTTTAACAAAATGAGTATAGAATTCAGAATCTGAAACGAAATATTACTTACATACTACAGAGTATGGAAGAAAATATTATTTCAAGCGAATATTGAACAAAAATAACATCTCTTACCTTAAAAAGAAGAGTATTCCAACTGGTATAGCGGGGATATTCTTGAAGAAAACTTGAACGGTTTTCTACGCTTGAAGCTTCCTTAAACTCTAAAGAAATACGCTCAATATTATAGAAGAAGAATTCTCTGATTCTAGTGTGATTTTTAATTCTAACTAAGCATCCTTTTTATAGGAGAATAGAAAGGATACTATTTGAATTTCTCACAGACGCACTGTGACGCCCCCAAATCCGGGTCTCTTCCAACCCGACGTATGGTGCTCCATGGTACTACAGTTCACACAAACATTCAATTGAAAAGCCTCAAAAGAATGAATATATCTTATATATATTCCAAAACAATACTACCATTTCCCAGGTTCTTTATAACCGTTACATTTGTTCTTGTCATAATATCAAATATTATCATTACAAACATATACTATTACATAGATAATCTACAAGTTTGCTTTAGCCTTCTCTTTATCCTTGTCGAATCCTTCGGTCCATTCAGTCTAAGCTGCATTCATATGGTTCAAGCAAGAGTGAGCATAACAAGCTCAGCAAGTACAACAATTTCATTTAAAAAGCATGCTTGAAACATAGGAATCGTATATCTTCAATAACTGGATAATAGTTACGAAGTACTATTAATAATAAAAACAACATTTCTTTTCCTTCAAAACATTTTACAATGACAATATTTAGTAAAAAAATCAATTCTGGTCCAAGACCATGAGCGTTTCACAATTTCTTTGAAAAGGACAACCCGACACTAAGTCCATAAGTCCAGCATAGCTTACGAGCACTTCTAGGTGATCAGCTTATAGTACTCTATGTTGATCAACCTTACATCCATTAAATGTATGTTCGTTTAAGTTGTGGCAACCTCACGTGCCCATCGAATACTCAATGAAAATATATTTGTTTATTCATATTCAGGCTTACCTTGAATTCGTACCAACAATTGGCATAGGATAGCGTTAGCAATTCTATATTGAAAGACTTGTAAATAAATCAATCAATCTATCAAGATTAGTCTATCCGAGTTAAAACTGACATCGACTCTTTCTTTTAAAAGCCATACATGCATCTCATAACTTGAATCATTTTGAAAACCTGGCTAACACGAAGGTTAGACAAACGTTTAAGAAAAACTTGCCTTCAGTAATCTCTTTCTACGGATAATTACGTTTCCTTTGAGTCTTTACGGTCTCTACAACACATAATCACATATCATACCACATTAGGTCATGAATGAACATACTTGGTTCCTAAAGAATCTTACCCTTATTCTCAATCTAATCATATATTAGATTTGTTATTATTAGTTAAATTGTAAATCGTGCTGCTTTTACATCGTTCTTACCAACTTCGTTCTCTTTTATAACTTAACTGAATTTATTTCATTAATACAACTCGTTTCGAGTTAATCATCCTTCCTCACGGCTTACTAACGTCCTTACGTTATTAATCGACACTTAATTGTCATTGGTTAAGTACACTTATTGTACACCGTTCCCGTTCACATTCAATTGACTTATTTTTAACCCTAAGTGATCATACTTGGGGTTTAATACTAACTTAATAAGGTTTTATTAAGTTCCTTAGTTCATTGATAACAATTTCCATTCATGCTCTACTTATGTCCATTCTTTACTATCTAGATTTTAAAAAATTTGGTATTGCTTGGCTAGTAATTTATTTTTTGTTATGCTTGGCGTTGGCGTCCTGTTAGGGCTTAGAGACCGGACTCGGCGCTTCGGCGCGAGTCCCTTCGTTATGAGGCGTGCTGCAGCGTGACTCTCTAGGGGATGAGGCTCACTTTGGTATTTGTGGCGCCATTATTTAACTTGAGTCGCATGGCCAGACTCTGCTACGAATAATTTTGACAGACTTTTTGAATTGTGAGATTCCCGGACTCGTAACTTCTTTGTTATAAGTCCGAATTGGTTCGTTCAAGAGTCTACGGTTCATAAATTTTATACTCTACATAGTTATGCAAGAATTTTATCTATTCGACTTCATTTGCTAAAAATTCACCTATTAGTCCATTTTTAACGAAAACGATAAACGTTCGTGAACGTTCAACGCTCGTTTCTTCGTTCTAAGTTGGAATCCGGCCATTTTCGAGTTTGCAACTCTATAATGCCAATTACGACTTGTCTCCATCGAAAACCAATGTTTCGGAGTTCAATATCAAAATTCGACTTCCATTCCGAGAATTTCACGAATTTGACGATTATCGTCTAATCGTGTAAATTCCGCAAAACTTCGTTACTTGAGATTTTTAAACTGTTTCAAATGGATTCATTCCATCCTACTAACTTCTTAATATACATACCTCATTAACTTATATCATAATAAGTTATTACTTGTTCTTTGTGAGTTTGTAATTTATGAGAGTATAAACTACTTACATTTTCATTATTCACGACTTATGATAGTTCATGACTTCTAACCATTATTCTTGCTTCATCTTATCATACCAATTCCATTAATGTAAGCATGTTACAAGTTCCTCTTAGTTCATAACTTATATAAGTATAAATGACTTATTCATGACTTATTACGGCTTAATTCCATTTATTAATCATTCTTATCATGCCTTAGCATACAAGTTCTACCATTACCCACTTCTCTAACAATGGAAGAGAAAGAGAATCATGGTTCAAGATTGCTTACCCTTGATGTCCACTTGTTAATCCTTCTTCTTCCTTCTTGCTTATTTGAATAATGAAAGACTAACTTATTCTCACTTATTCTCTCTAACAAATAAGTTGTAAAGAGTTGGATGAAAAGAAAACAACCAACAAATGAGCTAGCTTCTCTTCTATTTATAGGAAATCCTAATTGAGGGCTTAATGGTCATTAAACCATCCACCTCCTTACTATTCATTACCTAGCCCTTAAGTTAACTTGACCACCACCTTTACTTAGCCATTAAGTATTCTTGCTAATCACATAACTTATCCTTTATTTGCTCACCACATTATTTACTTGGTCATTACTTAACTTAGCCATTAAGCTTACTTGATTACCACAACACTTAGCTATTAAGTTTCTTTTACTTGCTCATCACTTTGGATCACCCATGGGTTGCCCCATGGTTCATGTTTATCTATTAGATACTTACTTTAGGCTTGTAATTAAACAAACATTAGGCTTGTTTATTAATTCACTTTGGAATTAACCATTTCCATACTTGGGCCAACATAATCCTTAACACATCCTACAAGTCCAATACATTTGGCTTAAAGCCTTATAACGTATCCTATACGTATAATTCTCATATTCTAACTCGTATACTTATTCATCATATACGATATACCATCATTCATACATACTCGCATAATACCTCGTATCATACTCGTATACTCTACCTCACACAATACCTACGTATCATACAATCATTACCCTAACTTCTTAACGTTTGATTTTCCTAACGTCCTCAAATTAAGTCCACAGGCGAAATATTATGTTTTTCATAACTGAAATATTATTGGATATTCCATCTCACCTTGATATTCTATCGTTACGTATTTCTCAGAAGTTCAAAATCAATTCCCGAGCAGAAATATGTGAATAGTGTTTTTCGGAAAATTTCTCAGAAAGATTTTATTTTCGTCTTGAAAATTCAAACATTTTAATTCTACCACGTAGCCAAAATACTATGACTTTTCGATATATCTAGGTCATAGAACGACCTCTAATTAGCTTACTCCATAAATAATCAATTAAATTCATTTAATCGACATAATTAAATAAAATTTTAATTCTCCTAAAAATTCGATTTTCTGGGGCGTTACACGCACAATATTTAGAAATCACGGACGCTGAATTCGTTTGGCCAAATTCAACGAAATTATTTTTGATTTTACTATGCAAACACTATGCAGGCACTATGCATAATAAAATACAATATATTCTATTTTTTCATAAAAAAACAAAACTTATAATAATATATAATATTAATTTACCCTCTTCCCCCGGGCAACCTATCCGCCCCCCATTCTCATTACCAAAATCAATCCACCAAAGTCATATATATATATATATATATATATAATCCCACCATCACACCATCCTTAATTCTTTTCTTACTACCCGTGATAACCCCCCCCCACCACCACCACCACCACCACCACCCATGTGACGCCCCCAAAACAGGTATACTTCACCCACCTTGGATCGCCAGATACATGGTACTGAATTCAAATACAACTTAATAATACAACTGTCGTATACAATACGACAAGACATAAACTGTGAGTTTGAATACAAATATTGTCTACTAGAGAGTATACAAACTCAAACGGAGTCCTCATTACATTTATTGTCACACTATTTCACAGAATAGTGAGGACTACTAATACTATCATCTGGTCCATCACTCCGTTCCCCGACTCGTCCCAGCTATATTCTCATTTTCTGAAAAGAACAGTGAAAGAAAGGGTGAGCTCAACTAGCCCAGTAAGAAATATTATGACTAAGATAAAGCAGAATAAATTATCATTAGTCTTCAATAGTGTTAAACTGATACAATATAACAACCATCAAGTTTAACTACAGCGGAATAAGCAATCCATTAAAAGAGTCAAATAGAAAATAAAATCTACTATCTTTTATGATTTAAAAGGTTTTTCATCACTCTTATCGCTGAGACTCAGCTTAATAAATAATCCACAACATTGAATCACCCTTGCACTACGGCCAAGGATATTCTTTAGTATCACGACCACAAATTATCCATGCACTACGGGCCACGGACATTCGTATATTCATTAATGGTCATGATCATGCCAACAACTGTCCATCAATGCACTACGGGCCAATGAGAACTTTTACCACATCATTTGTAACATTACGGTCATGATTATACCGAATAATCCCTAGTCATAATCATACCAAGTCCATCTATGCACTACAGGCCACAGATGACTTTCAACATAATATAAACATGAGGATGATGACAATGATATAAGAATTCAATAAAACAAGTTCAAGAATTAATTTATCTAGGAACTAATAACGTCCAAATTGTCAACATGATACTGCTTTGTAGAGTAAAATTCAAGAATGCTCAGAAGAATATTTCCATGAAAAGATACTGGATGAAGCGCAAATATCAAGGATATTCCACTAATTTCATGGAGTATAGAAGTCAAAACTTTAACCAACTGAGTATAATAACGAATGGAATAACAAAAGAAATCACCATGCATGCGGTACTTCGCATAGACAGGTTATTCCAACAGAATAATAAGTAACGGAACCGGTCAAAGTGTAAATTAATGCCCGGCGGCATGTTCCAACGAGAATAATAATAATAAAGATTTTAACGAACGGTCCCACAGAAAAGCATATGAACATGATATTCCAAATGTAATAATAATAAAGACGGAACGAGTCCGATTGTAAAACGCATGCATGTGATATTCCAATAAAATAATAATAAAGATTTTAATAATAGAAGAATGTCACCAAGTATAGGGTAGTCCATATATCTTTGGTTATTTCAAAGAGAATAATAAAGAATGAAATAATGAAGTTCTCTTCATGAATACAAAAGAAATAATACCCCTTACGAGTACAACAAATAATATCCCTTACGAGTACAACAAATAATATCCCTTACGAGTACAACAAATAATATCCCTTACTGTAAAAGAAACTGGATATAAGAGTAGGGAAGTAGCAGAATATTTTTCTATAGTTTCTCTATGATTTCTCTCTAAAATTTCAGTGAATTCGTAAGAAATTATGAAGGAATGAGCTTATTTATAGAAGAATGGATTGCATAAGAACTAATCCATGAACGGTCCAGATTGATTTACTTTTAAAACTTCCTATCCATTGATTTAATAAAATATTCTAATAAAACAAAATCTTTTAAATAAAATAAAATATATTATATATATATATATAACGCCTGATAACTCACTGGTTCCTACCCCCGTGATTACCATCTCAGCCAAAATTTCAACTATAAAACATATAGTACTCCCACCATCCTTTAAGGCACATGTATAAATATATAATAATAATAATCGTACTCCCTCCTACACATTTTCAACATTACACATATAGTACTCCATTTTGTGATCTCTCCCCCCCTCCCTACAACTATAATCATCATATATATATATATATATATATATATATATATATATTATCATACTCACAACACACACTAATTTGAAAAAAATGAGTAGATGGAGATCCAGATAATACGCCAATTTACACAAATACTTCATAAAATCACCTCTATATTTTTAACAACATTTATCATCATTATTATAATTCACAATACTAATCGACCAGGTCGTTCCCAGGAAAGAGGGGGCTTTCCAATAAGGATTTCTCCCTATTGGCGCGCAATTAGGTGACTAAACCTCTCGATTGTAACTTCTGACATCGTTAATATTGCAAATAATAATATTAATAACTTTGTCGTCTCAATTATTGATTTAATAATATATAAAATATTGACAATAATTGAATCAAATAACGTAAGATATTATGCAGCAATTACTGTAGCAATAATTGAACAAAACTGATTGACTTCTCACGTAAGCATCAATAATTAATACCATGTTCTACTATGCAACTACGCGTATTACTGTACTTTTAACACCGGGTGTTTTAACAGTTAACGGTAAAACTTTCGCCGTTATTTTCATAAAGTATTTTTGTCGTTTTCTCAATCCGACAATAATTCCGTTGTGGGATCCACCAATGATTGTGTTGTTGTCTCAATATTCCTGTTAAAACGAATATTCCCCACCAATCGAATATTATATAACAACTTGCGTACTTTGCAAAATTTATAAATATAACCCTTGATTATAACATTATATCAAATTTATTCCATAATATTCAAAATGATAATTATAGAAAATTCATCTTTATTCAAAAGTTGGGGTCTCACAACCTCCCCTTCTTATGAAATTTTTCCCTCAAAATTAGAGTACGTGCACGGTATATCGAAGAGGTAAGGATACCTTGATTTCATTTGATTCTAACTCCGTGTCATTTCCTCAACATCGTGGTTTTTCCACAAAACTTTAACTTGAGGTATACCCTTGGAGCGTAGAATATGTTCCTTCTTATCCAAGATTTGAACATGAAGCTCTTCATACGTCAAATATTCCGCTATTTCATCCGGTTCTAACTCAATAATGTGGTTCGAGTCTTCCACATATTTACGTAACATGGATATGTGAAAAACGTTATGAACACGAGACATATTTGGCGGTAAAGCGAGTCTATAGGCCACAGTTCCTAATCGATCGAGGATTAAAAATGGGCTGATGAATCGAGGATTGAGTTTTACTCTCTTTCCAAATCTCATAACTCTTTTCCATGGAGCAACACGTAACAACACATGATCTCCTATATCGAATTCCATGTCCTTTCGATGAAGATCATCATAACTCTTTTGTCGATCTTGTGAGGTTTTTATACGTTGTCGGATCGTTTGAATCTTTTCCGTAGTCATTCGTACCAACTCCGGTCCCAACAACGTTGCTTCACCCACCTCATCCTAGCATACTGGAGAACGACACTTTCTTCCATACAACGCCTCAAATGGAGCCATGCCAATACTTGCTTGATAACTGTTGTTGTAGGAAAACTTCACCAATGGTAAAAACTTATCCCAACTTCCCTTGAAGTCAAGGACACAGAGTCTTAATAAATCTTCAAGAGTTTGAATAGTCCTCTCCGATTTGCTCGTCCGTCCGATGCGAGGATGATATCTAGAGCTAAATCGTAAATGCGTGCCCATAGCTTTAAAATTAACCCAAAATCGTGAAGTGAATCTTGGGTCTCGATCGAAACTATGGATCTTGGCATACCATGCAGTCTTAAAATCTCATTTATGTACATACGAACAAGACGTTCAAGTGTATAAGTTTCTCGTATAGGTAAGAAGTGAGCAGACTTGGTCAATCTATCAACAATGACCCAAATTGCACCTATGCCTTGAGAAACCTTGGGAAGACCAGTAACGAAATCCATGGTAATGTGCTCCCACTTCCATTCTGGAATTTCAAGTGGTTTCAATGGACCTTTTGGTACTTGATGCTCCGCTTTAACTCGTTGACAAGTTAGACACCTTGAGATAAACAGCGCTATCTCTCTCTTCATATTGCTCCACCAAAATGTATGACGAAGATCATGATACATTTTGTTACTCCCAGGATGAATTGCAAATGGTGTGTTGTGCGCCTCCATCATGATTTTATACTTTAAATCAGGGTCGTTAGGAACACAAAGTCTGGATTTGACTCAAATTATTCCTTCTGCATCGATTCTTGCTTCCGGAATAGCACCTTCTTGCACTTTCTTCCTCATACGTATCAGCTCCAGGTCTGTAGCTTGAGCAGCTTTAACTTTATCAATTAAAGTCGGTTATACTCGTATATTCGCCATCATCACATGGGTCCCTAGAGTCTTTAACTCTATCTCCATCCTTTGTAAGTCATACAAAATGGGCCTTTGCGTTGACAATATTGCACTTGTACCCACATATGATCTTCTACTCAATGCGCCAGCTACCACGTTCGCTTTTCCAAGATGGTATTGGATGGTATGATCATAATCTTTCAACAGTTCAAGCCAACGTCGTTGTCGCATGTTGAGTTCCTTTTGAGTGAAGAAATATTTGAGGCTTTTATGATCCGTAAAGATCTCCACTTTCTCCCCATACAAGTAATGCCTCCAAATCTTAAGTGCGAAGACAACAGCTGCTAACTCTAGATCATGAGTAGGATAATTCCTCTCATATTCTTTGAGTTGTCTTGAGGCATAGGCTATGAATTTCCCATGTTGCATGAGAACACATCCCAACCCTTTTCCCGAAGCATCACTGTAGATGACAAATCCCTCCGAGCCAGATGGTATTGTCAGAACAGGTGCTGGAATGAGTCTCCTCTTGAGTTCTTGAAAACTCTTCTCACATTCTTCGCTCCAACCAAATTTTGTATCTTTACGAGTCAGCTGAGTTAATGGAGTAGCTATTCGAGAAAATCCTTCCACGAATCTCCGATAATAACCAGCTAAGCCGAGAAAGCTACGTACCTCGGTCACTGATTTAGGTTGCTCCCAGCTTTAAATTGCTTCAATCTTTATCGGGTCAACAGATATTCCAAGACTTGATCCTACGTGCCCAAGGAATGCTACTTCCTCAAGCCAGAATTCACATTTCTTCAACTTGGCATAAAGCTTGTATTCACGAAGCTTTTGGAGTGTCAGCCTCAAGTGTTGCTCATGATCTTCACGGCTTTTGGAATAAATAAGGATGTCATCAATAAAGATGACCACAAAGTGATCCAAATATTCCTTGAATACTCAGTTCATCATATCCATGAATGCAGCAGGAGCATTAGTCAATCCAAAGGACATGACTAGGAATTCATAATGCCCGTACCAAGTTCTGAAAGCCGTCTTTAGAATGTCATCGGTTACGATCTTCAATTGGTGATATCCTAACGAAGATCAATCTTTGAAAAGAATTTGGCTCCTTGCAATTGGTCAAACAGTCATCAATACGTGCGAATGGGGTACCTATTTTTGATGGTGACATGATTGAAATCCCGATAATCAATACAAAATCGCGCATACTCCCATCTTTCTTCTTCACGAATAGAAATAGAGCACCCCAAGGAGAAGTGCTAGGGCGAATAAAGCCAATGTCTAACAATTCCTCGTGGTTGGGTCTTTAACTCCACGAAGTTCAATAGAGCCATTCAATATGGGGCTTTGGAAATGGGTTTTGTACTGGGTTCAAGGTCGATACAAAATTCAATTTCACGCTCTGGGGTAGGCCGGGAGTTCTTCAGAATCGTCGAGGAATTTATTAACAATAGAAATATCATTCAAAACTGACGTATTTTTGTTTAGATCCATGACATGAGCTAAGAAAGCTTGACATCCGTTTTTCAATAAACGAATAACTTTATGGCTTGAGATGACCGTGATTGATTTTAATGGTTTGGTCGCTTTAATTCGCATAATAGGTTGATTAGGAATATGAAAGCTAACAACCTTACGAAAATAATTAATTTTTGCATGATGAGTAGTTAACCAATCAATCCCTAGAATCACGTCAAATGCAAGTATTTTCAATGAAATAAGATCGACGGGTAATATGAGGGTACCGATTTGAACCAAACAAGACCTATAAACAGTGGATGTAATGAAAGTTTCTCCCAACGGAGTTTCCACAGATAAGTCAAAGTCTAATTTCTCCTGAGTCAAATTTAATCGTTGGCGCGCAAGTAGGAGAGAAATAAAAGAATGGGTAGAACCCCAGTATCAAATAAAGTATAGACTTATTAGAGTTTATGATAAGCTTACCCGTGATGACCTCATTCGGGTTCCTTGCTTTACGGGAGGTCACAACAAATGCTCTCCTTGCACTACCGGGCTTTGACTTTTCTCGGGGACGACCTTTTAGTGCCTCCATCCTGGCTGAACTTGTCTTCGATGAACGACAAAATCGGGCTAAGTGACCTTCTCTTCCACAATTATAACATGCTTTGGATGGCATCACGCAGTTTGGACTGATGTGTCCCTCCCCTCCACATTTGAAACATATGATAGGTGGTCGTTTTCCTTCCTTAACAATGGGTGCTGGTGCCGACGTCTTTCCATAATTGTTGAATCTCCTCTTCTTGAAATGTCCATTCTTATTATTTTGGCCCTGATTACCACCGAAGTGGTTACCATTTCTGGCATGTTGATTCCCTCCATGGTTGTTGTCACCGCTTCGATGATCGCTCTCACCGGTTTTATCATTTTCTTAAATTTGCTCTCTTTTTGGTTGGGTTGACTCGTTATCGCGCTCCACTAACTGAGCCCTATTTACAACATCTGAATACAAACACAATTTATGAGAAATAAGATGTTGACGTATCTCAGGCTTCAAACCTCTTAAAAACATCCGCGTCATTCTCTCTTCATTATCCACTAAGTGGGACGCAAACCGGGATAACTCGGCAAACTTGGCTTCGTACAGCGACACGATCATATTATTTTGCTCCAACTTGATGAATTCTACATCTTTTATATGACGAATACTTTCAGGAAAGTACTTGTCGTTGAATAGTTCTTGGAACTTTTCCCAAAACATCTTCAGTGCTGCAGGTTGAGTACGCTTTATCGATTCCCACCAGTAATCTATCTCTCCTCGCAACATAAAGGCGGCAAAGGAAACCTTTTGCTCCTCGGAGCATCCCAAGACATCAAATATCTTGATGATCTGCTTTATCCATGCTTCCGCCTTAAGTGGTTTTGGCTCTCCAATAAATTTCGGTGGTCCCACTCCTTGAACTGCTTAGCGATGACCGTCCGAGAGTTTCCGATGTTTCCACCTACATTTTGGACAGAGGCTTCTCTACTTCTTGCTGCATGAATTGCGTAAAAGTCTCTGAACATTCCATCATTCATCATTTGGTCGTTGTTGTTGTGCTGCATGCGGATTATCGCCTTCCTAATGCATTATCCACGATTATTGATATGTGGTGAATCAACGATCACTTTGTGTTCCATTCTTATTCTCAACATTCTCGGATGTCATTTTCGAATCTTCGCTACAAAACAAAAGGTTAATTGACATGTAACATATTATCCTTATATTCTGACCGACCAATTAAATACCAAAAAAAACTTAGGTAGGTCATACTAGCGAAGGAATTTCCTGTCTCTCCCCTCCTAGTTCTATTCTCACATCTTAGCCAGAGATCATATTCCTAAGCTTTGATACCAACCGTGACGCCCCCAAAACAGGTATACATCACCCTTCTTGGGTCGCCAGATACAAGGTACTGAATTCAAATACAACTTAATAATACAACTGTCGTATACAATATGACAAGACATAAACTGTGAGTTTGAATACAAATATTGTCTACTAGAGAGTATACAAACTCAAAAGGAGTCCTCATTACATTTATTGTCACACTATTTCACAGAATAGTGAGAACTACTAATACTATCATCTGGTCCATCACTCCGTTCCCTGACTCGTCCCAGTTATATTCTCATTTCTTGAAGAGAACAGTGAAAGAAATGGTGAGCTCAACTAGTCCAGTAAGAAATATTATGACTAAGATAAAGCAGAATAAATTATCATTAGTCTTGATAGTGTTAAAAACGATACAATATAACAACCATCAAGTTTAAGCTGCATGTGAACAAGCAATCCATTAAAAGAGTCAAGTAGAAAATAAAATCTACTATCTTTTATTATTTAAAAGGTTTTTCATCACTCTTATCGCTGAGACTCGGCTTAATAAATAATCCACAACATTGAATCACCCCTGCATTAAGGCCAAGGATATTCTTTAGTATCACGACCACAAATTATCCATGCACTATGGGCCAAGGACATTCGTGTATTCATTAATGGTCATGATCATGCCAACAACTGTCCATCAATGCACTACGGGCCAATGAAAACTTTTACCACATCATTTGTAACATTACTTGGTCATGATTATACTTAAGAATAATCACAGTCATAATCATACCAAGTCCATCTATGCACTACAGGCCACAGATGACTTTCAACATAATATAAACTTGAGGATGATGACAATGATATAAGAATTCAATAAAATAAGTTCAAGAATTAATTTATCTAGGAACTAATAACGTCCAAATTGTCAACATGATACTGCTTCGTAGAGTAAAATTCAAGAATGCTCAGAAGAATATTTCCATGAAAAGATACTGGATGAAGCGCAAATACAAGGATATTCCACTAATTTCATGAAGTATAGAAGTCAAAACTTTAACCAACTGAGTATAATAACAAATGGAATAATAACCGAAGTTCTGAAATAATTGATTTTTGGAAGTTTTAATTGTTTTAATTAACAAAAATGTTTTTGTGTTTGGTTAGCCTCATTAAACACATGCAAGTTGCTGAATTCAAATGGTTCTAGGTGCGTAGACAAATTTGTATGTATATATTATTATTATATTAAATTTTCTACTTTGGTTTTCTAAGCATTTTCCTATAAATAGGGTGCTTAGGTTAGAATTGAAAATCACACGAAATGCTGAGTTTTCTCTCTATATATTATCGGCGTATTCTTGTGAGTATTTTTAGTATACTTTGAGTATTGCTATCTGGTGCAAGTTCAAGTCATAGCTTTATATCCGAGGTGTTTCAACTAGAAGTCACTTGTCTTTTCGAGGTAAGGGATATTATTTTTTTTGTAATGATATTATTTCTTCAATATCATTATCTTTGAAATATTGATCTGAAGTTTTTATCAAATTTGGAACTTTTGGTGTGGGAGTTACTTATTCACGTATACGACCTTTATTCACGAATCTTACACTTATTCATCGAAAAATGAAAATTTTCCTTTAAGATCTAAAATATCTATTGTGGATACTAGCTTTGATTGTATCCATGTTTTGATCATTCTTGAATTTTACACCACTATGATTATTTTTGAGGTATTTTTGGACATGGATAAAACAAAATCTGAATCCTTAATCCTTAATCCTTGTCATTTTGTTTCACTTTGGATTCATTTCTTTAAAAATATTTTCATCATCCTCGGTCTTAAATGATGATATAATTGAATATCTTTGGCACATGTAGTGCAAAGATGAATGATTTTGATAAATATCTTTGGCCGTAGTGCAAAGATGAGCAGTGTTTAGATGAACATGACCAAGTGATGAATATCTTTGGCTTTGTAGTGCAAAAGATGAATATTTGATTCGGATATATATTGATTGATGTTACGAGGATAAAAGATGAGCGATGAACTTTTAAATTCATACATAGAAGATAGTAGTTTGCATTCTCTACTTAACTCTTACAATGAATTATTATTTCAGCTGCGAATATTGATTTAAAACTTGTTGTCTATTGTATTCTATTAGAATTTTTCCTGTTGAAGACTAATGATAATTTGTTGTATATTATCTTAGTCATAATATTCTTCTTGGGCTAGTTGAGCTCACCCTTTTCCTTTTTTGTTCCATTTTTCTTCTCGGGAGGCGAGAATATAAGCGAGTGCATGCAGTCGGGTATGGAATGAAGGTTCTAGAGAGAGTTGTTTAGTAGTCCTCACCATTTTTATAAAATAATGTATCAATAAATGTGATGAGGATTTATTTGAGTATAGATATTGTCTAGAAGATAATATTTGTATTCAAACTCACAATTTCTTGTTGTAATAATAAAGTTGTAGTTGTTTACATACCATGTATTGACAACTCGGAATGGGTGATGTATACCTATTTTGGGGGCGTCATGGTTGGTATCGAGCTTAGGGATATGATCTCTGGCGGAGATCGGGAATAGAACTAGGAGGAGAGAGACAGTAAATCCTTCGCTAGTGTGTCTACTAAGCTTATTTGTTAGTTGGTCGATATATAAGGATATTATGTGATATATTGATTTCCTTAATTAACCTGTTTTTTTGGCATGGTTTTGAGAATGTCGATTGAGAATATTAATAATGGAAATGAGGCCGTGGAGCGTCTGTACTCACCAGCGAGGAGAGCGTGCAATGACTGGCAATGTTCCTCCTGTGAACAACACCATTGAAGCGAGATGATGAGCGAGGGATGTTTAGAAGCTTTTGCGATTCATGCAAAATCGAGACGAGGAGACTTCGTGTTCAAAATACGAGGAGAAATGATAGCAATTCATGGGTTGTCACGATGAAGCGATTCGAAGAGTTGGGACCACGAATTTAAGAAAGCGGATCCGATCATGGCGGAAACATGGGTCAACAAAAATTACCAAGATATTCGATGTCTTGGGATGCGGAGAGAACGAAGGTTCCATTCGCCACCTTTATATTTCGTGTGGCGAAGCGGACTCTTGGTGGGAGTGCGTGAGCGTACCATCCGGTACTTTTCGGCGTGTCTTGGGAGACGTTTGAAACTATTTAATAACAAATACTTTCACGAAAGTGTTAAATCGTATATGAAGGAAGTGGAGTTCATCAGATTAGAACAAAACAACATGATGGTGTCTCGATGCACGAGGCAAAGTTTGCGAGTTATCGAGTTTGCACCTCATTTGGTGGAGAATGAGGAGCGTATGATGCGGATGTTTCTTAGAGGTTTGAAACCCGGCATCGTCGATATCTCATTTCTCATAAATTTTCTCTCTATTCGGATGTTGTTAGCGAGGCTCAATTATTAGGCGAGATAACGAGTATGTTCAACCGGGACCATAACGAGGATCATACCGGAGATAGCGATCAACGAGATAACGATAACCGGTAGGAGAAAGAAAAAGAGACGGACAAAATGGTAACCACTCTCTGGTGGTAATCATAGCCATGAAAATAGAAGAAGCGAGTCGGGAGGAGATTTTAAAGAGGAGATTTAACAACGACCATGTGAAGGCAGCGATCTTACGGCGATGGCGGTTCTAAGGGAGGAGAATGACCACCGGTCGTATATCTTATAAATCACGGAAAAGAGGACATATCGGTCAAGCTGTCCCTGACAGATTCAAGGTATGCTATAATTGTGGAAAGGAAGGACATATCGCTCGAGATTATACGGTGGCGAAACCTAGTTCGGCGGGGACGGTGACTCAAAAAACTATCGAGAAAAAGTCAAAGTCAGCGGTTTCGGAAGAAGCGTTTGTTGTGGTTGGTCAAAATCGAGAGAACCCAAGCGAGGTGATCACGGGTAAGCTATTTATAAATTCTTGCGAAGTTTATACCTTACTTGATATCGGTGCTACCCATTCATTTATCTCTCTGCTTGTGCTCAGCGTTTAAACTTGACTCAGGAGAAATTAGACTTTGACTTATCTGTGGAAACTCAGTTAGGAGAAACTTTTATCACATCCACTATTTATAAATCTTGTTTGATTCAAGTTGGCACCATCACCTTACACATTGACCTTATCTCTTTAAAGATACTTGCTTTTGATGTGATTTTAGGGATTGATTGGTTAACTACTCATCATGCCAAAATTGATTGTTTTAAATAAGGTTGTTAGTTTTCATATTCTAACCAACTGTTGTTGTATGAATTCAAGCAACTAAACCATTAAAATCAATCAACATCATATCTAATCATAAAGCTATTCGTTTATTGAAAAGCGGATGTCAAGATTTCTTAGCCCATGTTATGGATTTGAATAAAGACACGTCAAATTTGAATAATATTCTGTTGTTATTGACTTTCTGGCGTATTTCTGAAGAACTTCCGGTTACCCCCAGAGCGTGAAGTTGAATTCTTTATTGATCTTGAACACGATACAAAGCCCATTTCTAAAACCCATGTCGAATGGCTCTATTGAACTTGAGGAGTTAAAGGTCCAACTCTGAGAATTGTTGGACATCGGTTTCATTAGTCTAGTACATCTCCTTGGGGTGCTCTGTTTTTATTAAGTAAAGAAGAAAGCGGGGAGTATCGACTTTATATTGACTATCGGGAATTGAACCATGTCACCATCAAGAATAGGTATCCTCTACCTCGTATTGATGACTTGTTTGACCCGATTCAAGAGGGCACAATTCTTTTCAAAATCGATCTTAGTTACGGATATCATCAATTTGAAGATTAGAATGAGGATATTCAAAGGCGCCTTGAACTTCGATATGGGCATTATGAATTCTTAGTCATGTCTTTGGATGACTAATGCTCTCTTGACTTTCATGGATATGATGAACCGAGTATTCAGGAATATTTGGATCGGTTTGTTGTTGTCTTTATTGATGACATCCTCATATATTCCAAAAAGTCGTGAAGATCATGAGCACCATTTGAAGGCTTTGGTACTCGAAAGCCCGTGAAAACAAACTATATGCCAAATTGAAGAAATCGCGAGTTACGGCGAGGAAGTAGCATTTCTTGGGCGCGTGGTGTCAAAACATGGAGTATCAAGTGGACCGGCGAAGATTGAAGCAATACTGAAGTTAGAACAACCAAAATTCGGTGGTCAAAATCACGTAGCTTTTGGGCTAAATTTGGTTATTATCGGAGATTCATGGAAGGTTTTCTCGAATCGCTACTCCATTAACTCAACTAACTTTCGGAAGGATACAAAATTCGTTTGGAGCGAAGAATGCGAGAAGAGTTTCAAGAGCTTAAGAGGAGACTATTTGACTGTTCTAACAATACCATCTGGTTCGGATGGATTTGTTATCTCTGACGATGCTTGAGGCAAAGGGTTAGGATGTGTTCTCATGCAGCGTGGGAAAGTCATAGCTTTATGCCTCGCGACAACTTAAAGAATATGAGAGGAAATTATCCTACTCATGATCTAGAGTTAGCGTGATCGTTTTCATGCTTAAAGATATGGAGCACTATCTATATGGGGAGAAAGTGGAGATATATTCGGACCATAAAAGCCTTAAATATTTCTTCACTCAAAAAAAGAACTCGACATGCGGCGGCGACGTTGGCTCGAACTATTGAAGACTACGACCACACTCAATACCATCTGGAAAAAGCGAGCGTGGTAGTGGCGCGTTGAGTAGAAGATCATATCTTGAGGAATGAGTGCGATTGATGTCAAGTATCGCGTAGAAACTGACTTTAATAGAAAAAGTTAAGGTTGCTCGAGCCACTAACGGAGTGATCATTATGAAGAAGAAAGTACAAGAAGGAGCTATTAGGGCGAGAATTGATGAAGAAGGAATACTTGAGTCCACTCTAGACTTTGTGTTCCTAACGACTACGATTTGAAGTACAAGATTATGATGGAGCACACAATACACCATTTGCAATCCATCACGGAAGTACTAAAATGTATCGTGATCTTGACATACATTTTGGTGGAACAATATGAAGAGAGAGATTGCAAAGTTTATCTCGATGTGTTTAACTTGTCAGCGTGTAAAGGCGGACATCTAGTACCTAAGGGTCCATTGCAAACCACTTGAGATTCCGAAATGGAAGTGGGAACACATTACCATGGATTTAGTTCTGGGTCTTCCTACGGTTTCTCAAGGCATCAATGCTATTTGGGTTATTGTTGATAGATTAACCAAGTCGGCTCATTTCTTGCCGTCACGAGACTTATTCCTTGAGCGTCTTGTTAGTATATATATAAATGAGATTGTGAGGTTGCATGGCATGCCAGATATCCATAGTTTGGGATCGTGACCCAAGATTCACTTCAAGATTTTGGGTTAGCTTGCAAAAAGCTATGAGCGCAGTTTTACGATTGATTGGCATACCATCCTCAAGCAGACGGACAATCGAGAGGACTATTCAAACTCTTGAAGATTTATTAAGACTACATGTCCTAGACTTCAAAGGAAGGTTGGGATAAGTATTTACCATTGGTGGAATTCTCCTACAACAACGATTATCGAGGAAAGTATAGGTGTGGCTCCATTTGAAGCATTATATGGGCCGAAAGTGTCGCTCTCCGATATGTTGGGATGAGGTGGGTGAAGCAACATTGTTGGGACCCGAGTTGAAATGCGTATACGTTTGTAATATTCATGATTTGCATGATCAAATTGCAAAAAAAATGCGAGCGCGTGTAAAATCGAGTTTAAAAATTTTTACAAACCATATACGGATCACCCTTTATGCACAATTATTAATTAAGCGAAAAGATAAAGAATAAAATCATACCCTTGAAGATCGAGCTTCCTCGGTCACAGTTCACCTCCAAATCCTTTTAGCGTTCGACTTGAATCCACAGGGTTTGGTTCCTTCCTTTGATCGGCGTTAGCCCCACCATATGTTTGGCCTCTGGGGTGATCCACGAGGAAGAAAAAATTCAAGAAGATGGTGGTTGGCTAAACCCTAGTTTTTCTATCTCTATAGAAAAGGCGTACTCTCCAACAATTGGAATTATTATATGTTGTTGTAAAAATCGACAACCCCCCCACACCCATAATAAGACTCCTCTTATTTATAGATGTGGGCAACCAACCCATAACAATTAAGGAATTGGGTTTTATTTAATTAATTAAATTCTTTTAATTAATTAAGCTCCCTAATCTTATTAGGGATAATTAATTAAACTCCTTTAACTAATTTTCCTTCTAAATCCATTAGGAATAAATGAAATACTTATATTAAATTAATTCCTAAACTCTTTTAGAAATTAAAATAATAATAATTGTAATAATATTAATAAGACTCCTCTTATTAATTTATATTTAATATTTCTAAAATATTAAATAATAAATATTAAACTATTTAATTTATTCTATCACCATAGATTAAATTAAATATAATATACATATTATTATTACGATTATGCCATTAACTTCTTAAATAATTATTCTTCCTTTTATGGTGTGACCCTTTAGGTTCTCCATATTAAGCGGGTTGTGAATAAATCAATTAGAACAATTCTAATCTTATTTAAATAAATAAATTAAACAATTAATTTATTTAAATAAATAATATTTATTCTCTGATAGGGATAAGCCTCCTAGCGATCAACGACTTTCCGGATAATATAGATTTCAACATTAATCATTAAAGAACCTTTGAGTAAATAGTTCTTAAATCTGATTCAATCCTTCCACCATCTGATGTCCCGATTAAATATAAGGCATGGAATTCTTTGTCGAGTCTTATTTTATTTAATTATATGTATTTCGATCCTTAAATGCACACTCAAATAATGCAAATTAGAAACTCCTTTCTAATTTCATTACGCTTAACAACCCGAGACTCTCTTGGGTTGTCATTTATCGAATCACATAGGACATTTCTCTTCTTTTATTAGAAGTGGTAGATTCTTTATTGATCATACATTATCTCCATATACAACTTATTATACCCAAGCATACCCTTTGATATACCTAAGGGTCTTAAGGAATAAGTCAAAGTATAACTCATCATACACAATCTTATGATGATCTCAAGTCGAGGATCACTTGTCTTACTATCACTCTGAAATTCCTATTGACGAGCAAATAAAACTCCATTAGGTATTCCTTAGCGAGCCACGTTCGATGAACTTATTCTCTAATAAGCACCTACATACTTGCTTTAGTGTCTCCACACAAATGATCATGAGATCAATCATCCTCATCGATGAAGCAAAACAGCGTATGTACCCGATCTATCAGGATTCACTAATCCCCGATTTAGTAATCGATGATTGGGAACTATTTTAGTTTTAAGCTTTCTAAAAATTTAGATCTCATTAGAATGATCATCATCATTATTCTAAAAGCATTGCTTAAAACTATGGGTTTATCACATATTATAAAAAAACGACATCATGTAGATAATTAAAAGCCTTTAATAAATTAATACTTTTTATTAATAAATGAATAAGATTGTTACAAAGTATATGCTTTATCATCAAACATGATTGGCTTGTGTGCATACTACTTTCAATCTCCCACTTGCACTAAAGCCCGATCGTCGTCGTATGGTATCTATCTCTTCTTTCTTCTCTCTAGTGGCGATTATCCTGCATTGGATAAGCTTTAGTTAATGGATATGTAATGTTGTTCTTGAGAGTCCACTATCTACATAGTGATTTCCCATCTTTCATGATTCTAATAATCAAATGAAAGTGCCCTGACACATGTTTAGATCGAAGATGAGACTTAGGAACTATTCTGATTACGTAATGAACTTTTAATCCAAACAATCAACTTGCGACTTCATTTATAGCTATATACTTTGTCTTTATCACTAAACCCGCAACTCTTTCTTTGTTTGGAACCTTTCGATTCAACTTGCACCCTTTGTTCGAGTAACACTTTACCTTAAAGTGGATTTTTACATCATCTTGAGTGCATGCGAAAAAACTTGAGTGCATTAAGCCCTCTGGTTTTAATTTAGACCCACCATGAATATGTCACACATCCTTAGTCTTGGTTAAGCACTTTAAGATGTTTTCAGCGACTCATAGTGAACTTCTCCAATATATGGTGATCGACATCGGTCTCGTACATTTCATTGCATACATGATTGTCACTCATGCGACCTCTCTTTTTTTAGAGTGCATGGGGACTATTAAGAGATACACTCCATAGCTCATCGACATGAGACATCTCTTGGAGTTTGCCATGCTAAACGACTTTAGCATCAAATGAATATCGTTCCTTGGGTTAAGTCGAGCATCCTCTTAAATCTATCTATATAGATTTATATCCCCAATTAAGATACTCTTCCCAAATCATTCATGGAGGAATGTTTGAACAACTTTATCTTTCTTGATTGTAGCATTGGTATGTCATTCCTTATCAGTAGTATATCAACATATAATACTAGGAATGTCACGATGCTCCCACTGACCCTTTTGTACACACTAGGTTCATTCTTATTTTTGATAAAATCAAACTCTTTTGATTGCCTCTCAAAAGCAGAATGTTCCATATTTGAGAAACTTGCTTGATCCATTTCTCGAGTGTCTACAACACTTACCTCATCGTATATATATGGATCATCATCTTCATGATGTGTACCTCATCATCATCATCATCATGATGAATCCATACCTCCTAGGTATCTTGATACTATTCGATTTACGATTCGGTTGTGGTATAATAGAATTACATCTACGAGGTTCCTCTTATTTGACTTATAGTGTTTTGTGGTTCTTGAACTCTTGAAGATCTATTATCCTCCACTAGCCCTTGATGATAAACACCTTTATCTTAGAAGGCGTGTTGTTCATAACAAACACCTTTTGCTAAGTAGGATTATAGAACATATACCTAAACTTACTTTAGGATGTCCCACAAATCTGTACTTGTCAAATCTTGTCCCAAACTTATCCTTTGAAACCTTTTCACATAAGTTGGACAACCCTTATCTTAACATACTTAAGATTAGGAATCCTCCACATCCATAACTTTTATGGAGTCTTGGGGCGGGATTTTGAGGTTACCTTTTTAAATGAGATGTCTGACCATTTCTAGGACATGATCCCAGAAGATCTTTGGAATGTCGGTAAAATCATTATGGACCGCACCATGTCCAACAAGTGCGATTTTTCTTTCGAGATACATCAATCAATTATTATGTATCGGGATGTGTCCATTATGAAAAAACCATTTGAGATGATCTAGAAACTTATTGCACAAGTATTTATTCCTTGATCTAATCAAAGAATCTTAATACTTTGCCAATTTGTTTCATTTACGAATTCTTTGAACCTTTCAAATAATTCACACTTGTATTCAACAAATACACACATTCAACTCTTTGAATGATCATCTCCTTTTCTTATACTAATTTGTTCAATATGCAAAATTATTTTCATGTAAGTCAGTATACAAAATTTATTAAGTAATATTCGATTCTATACAAAACATTATTATTATAAATAGAACAACAATTGTTCTTAATTATAATACCAAAAGATTTCATTGTCCAACAATAAAATGGAAATAATATTTTTAACAAGAATTGGAATCTGATAACAACTTATTGACTTAATAGATTTGCCGTGAGGCATTCTTAAACTATAAGTTTCTATAGCTAATGTGGCAACCTTTGCTTCATTTCCACACATAGGATTACTTATATTTGTTTAGCTTTCTACTTACTGCTTGGTCCTTCATAAATCTATATTTATGATAACCAAAATCGGTATCCAATACCCAGTAGAACCTTGACTTAAAGAAAAATTTATTTTAAATCATGAACAAAAAGCGTATTATATAGCAAAAACTTCACTAAGCTTCTTTGGTTAGCCTCTGCAAAGATGCTTCTCATGATTTCTTTCCGATGTCGAGGCTTATTGCGGTGGAAGCAAACTCCTTTGCTATCCATATCGATTTTGTTCTTATTATCCTTTGTTTTGCCTTTCTATTTACCTTCTTTGAATCGTTCTTCTTTTTTGAGAGATCCTTTTGGCCCCTACCGGTAAGACTTGATCTTTCTTGGTTGGAAAGTGACTCTCGACATTTTTCAACATGTTAAGCAAATCGGTGAGGCGATATCTAGCTTGTTCATATGAAAAATTCACAACAATTGTGAAAGAATTCAGGGGAGTGAGTGCAAGAGATCAAATCTTGGCTCAACTCTCCATCCATGACAAAACTTCGTTGTCTAATTGATCAATCAAATTGATTATGTTAAGAACTTTTTATGCATCTTATATAGTGCCATTGGCCGTTCTAGATCGGAAGAGCTCCTTGAGATGTCGATATCTATCGGTCCTACTTTCCTCACCATCAACTACTTGATGTGCGGGGAATATAGTAGGAGCATCCATAGTTTCATCTTGTGGCTGAAGCTCGTTACTCGTGGATCTGAGCATGATGCGTTGAGCCATTGTGCATCATCTTGCCACTTTCTAAAAGTAGCAATCTCTTCCTCGAGGCATTATGCGCAACCATTGCGAGGATAGGCGTATTAAGGACATAAGATAGCTTTTTTTATGAGAACTATTCTCAAATTCCTTAACCAATCCAGTTTAATTGATTACGGTTAATTTAGCATCTAATATGCTTGCGATGATAGTAATTTTAGACATTGTAAAATTACGTAAATGAATTTATAATTAACAACATTTTAACATACATTCTTTTATTAATTACCAAAATAAATTAGGTCTTGTTTTAAATTGGTATCTCCCTTTTTTTTCTTCAAACTATATTACCTCACTTATATAGTTAAATAAAAATCTAATTAAAGATTTGCTAGTGAGAATAAGGATCCCATTTCAAATGTATATAGCCTTGTGGTGACACAACAAACTATATATAAATAAATAGGTAGAACAACTTTTGTCGATTACATCAACTATCTGACTCCTTTTCTTTTGCCTCTTAGATTATTTTGATCAGTGGTGGCACATCAAGAATCAAAATTATCCAGTTAAGTCCAACCTAGCACTCTCCATATATTCAAAAAAGAAAAATATCATCCTTGTGGTGACCTGACAAAAAACAATATTGTTCAATTTTCTTTATAAGCATCAAATGTGATAAATTAACATCTTAAATACTTAATACTTGCCTTGTGGTGACACAACAAACTCATATTAAATATTTAATACTCTATTAATTTTATCATGCTTTAAAAAGCGACGTTCGATATTCCAAATATCTTTGAGCGCTTAGGACTTAATATAAAAAAAATTGAGGGTTTGTTATTAATTTGTCTCATCTTGTTTAAGCGCATACATATATATATATAAAAAAATGCGTCGTATTAATGAACATGAAGAAGCATGTTTGCATAATATATAATATATATATAGTATAAGCATGCACATATAGAATACTATATTCTACACGGGATTGATTATGGACTTTTATTCTAGTTTGGTTCACTAGAGCCACCAAGTGAACCAAAAATTCAAAACCCCAGGGTGCGAAATAATATTTAAATATAACTATTACATTTAAACTTGGGCTCCCATTACAAGCGGGTCTTGGCGCTCCTTGCTCCTTGATCTCCAATTTTTCAAAATTAATTCTAACTATTCCTATTACAAAACTATTTAAAATAAATAGAAACCTTGATCGTGATCGAGGGAAATACATAGGAGGAGATAGAATTTACATTAAGAAAAATTAGAGAAGGCGAGTCTGTGAGACCCCATTTAATAAAACCCATACATTCATACATCCACTAAAATAAAATCCAATCATATTGGTCGATAGTCCATAATCAATCCCATTTATTATCATACACATCATCATATGCATCGATAAATAACATTCATCTTATGAATAATAAACATTTAATATATATATTGATATCATTTAATGGGCAAATTTAGTTAGTATAAAATCTAATTTTGAATCAAAATAAACTCCTTTATTTTAATCAAATTTAAATCAAAATAAAACTATTTTATTTTAATTTATCCAATTTTGAATAAAATAAACTATTTTATTTTAATCAAAATCTTTAATCAAAATAAACTCCTTTATTTTAATTAATTATGGAATCGATTCCATATAAAAAAAAAATCTTTAATTAAAATAAACTCTTTTATTTTAATTAATTTATTCATAAATAAACTCCTTTATTTTGAATAATATGATTCTTCTTTATTTCATTAAAAAAAAAATCTTTTATTTTGAAAACATATTCTCTTTCACATTCACAAATAAACTCCTTTATTTTGAATAATATGAAATCTTATTTCATATCTAAATAAACTCCTTTATTTAGAAAATGGATTCTCTTTCTATTTCACAAATAAACTCTTTTATTTTGAATAATATGAAATCTTATTTCATATCTAAATAAACTCCTTTATTTAAGGAAATTAGGATTCTTTTCTATTCATTCACAAATAAACTCTTTTTTTTTTTGAATAATATGAAATCTTATTTCATATCTAAATAAACTCCTTTATTTAAGGAAAAATAAAATCAATTTCAACTCCAATTAGTTATCATGGAATCCATTCCAACTCTAATTAGTTAGCATGAAATTTAATTTTAAAATTAAAATAAACCTTTTATTTTAATATTAAAATAAACTTTTTTTTTAAAATTAAAATAAACTTTTTATTTTAATTATAAAATTAATTAAAATAATATATATATATATATATATATATATATATATATATATATATATATATATATATATATATATATATATATATATATATATATATATATATATATATATATATATATATATATATATATATATATATATATATATATATATATATATATATATATATATATATATATATATATATATATATATATATATATATATATATATATATATATATATATATATATATATAATATTATATTATATATATATTTATTATATATTTATATATTAAATTTTAATTTTTTTTAAAAAAATATATAATAATAATTATTATAATTTTTTTAATTAATTATAATTATGATTATATATGATTTTTTTAAATTAAAAAAAATTTTTTTTTTTTTTTTTTTTTTTTTTTTTTTTTTAAATTAATTTTTATCTGATAAAATTATGCCCAATTAAATTATTCTAAACACATATCAATATACATATCAAATTAAAACAATTAATAATTAGCATAAAGGTTTGGCTCGATGCCCTTTTATTAGGTTTGTAATATTCATGAAACCTGATCAAATTGCAAAAAAATGCGGAAGCGTGTAAAAATCGAGTTTAAAAATTTACAAACCATATACGGATCACCCTTTATGCACAATTATTAATTAAGCGAAAAAGATAAAGAATAAAATCATACCCTTGAAGATCGAGCTTCCTCGGTGCAAGTTCACCTCGAATCCTTTTCGCGTTCGACTTGAATCCACCGGGTTTTGGTTCCTTCCTTTGATCGGCGTTAGCCACCCATATGTTTGGCCTCTGGGGTGATCCACGAGGAAGAAAAAAATTCAAGAAGATGGGTGGTTGGCTAAACCCTAGTTTTTCTATCTACATAGAAAAGGTGTACTCTCCAACAATTGGAATTATTACGTATGTTGAAAAAGTCAACAACCCCCACTATATAATAAGACTCCTCTTATTTATAGATGTGGGCAACCCACCTTAACAATTAAGGAATTGGGTTTTATTTAATTAATTAAATTCTTTTAATTAATTAAGCTCCCTAATCTTATTAGGGATAATTAATTAAACTCCTTTAACTAATTTTCCTTCCTAAATCGATTAGGAATAAATGAAATACTTATATTAAATTAATTCCTAAACTCTTTTAGAAATTAAAATAATAATAATTGTAATAATATTAATAAGACTCCTCTTATTAATTTATATTTAATATTTCTAAAATATTAAATAATAAATATTAAGCTATTTAATTTATTCTATCACCATAGATTAAATTAAATATACATAACTATATTATTACGATTATGCCATTAACTTCTTAAATAATTATTCTTCCTTTTATGGTGTGACCCTTTAGGTTCTCCATATTAAGCCGGTTGTGAATAAATCAATTAGAACAATTCTAATCTTATTTAAATAAATAAATTAAACAATTAATTTATTTAAATAAATAATATTTATTCTCTGATAGGGATAAGCCTCCTAGCGATCAGCGACTTTCCGGATAATATAGATTTCAACATTAATCATTAAAGAACCTTTGAGTAAATAGTTCTGTATCTGATTCAATCCTTCCACCATCTGATGTCCCGATTAAATATAAGGCATGGAATTCTTTATCGAGTCTTATTTTATTTAATTATATGTATTTAGATCCTTAAATGCCTGACTCAAATAATGCAAATTAGAAACTCCTTTCTAATTTCATTACGCCTTAACCCAAGAGACTCTTTGGGTTGTCATTTATCGAATCACATAGGACATTTCTCTTCTTTTATTAGAAGTGGTAGATTCTTTATTGATCATACATTATCTCCATATACTGACTTATTATACCCAAGCATACCCTTTGATATACCCTAAGGGTCTTAAGGAATAAGTCAAAGTATAACTCATCATACACGAATCTTATGATGATCTCAAGTCGAAGGATTACTTGTCTTACTATCACTCTGAAATTCCTATTGACGAGTGAATAAAACTCCATTAGGTATTCCTTAGCGAGCCACGTTCGATGAACTTATTCTCTAATAAGCACCTACATACTTGCTTTAGTGTCTCCACACAAATGATCGTGAGATCAATCATCCTCATCGATGAGCAAACAGCGTATGTACCCGATCTATCAGGATTCACTAATCCCCGATTTAGTAATCGATGATTGGGAACTATTTTAGTTTTAAGCTTTCTAAAATTTAGATCTCATTAGAATGATCATCATCATTATTCTAAAAGCATTGCTTAAAACTATGGGTTTATCACATATTATAAAAGCGACATCATGTAGATAATTAAAAGCCTTTAATAAATTAATACTTTTTTATTAATAAATGAATAAGATTATTCTGAAGTATATGCTTTATCATCAAACATGATTGGCTTGGCTGTGTCGAAATAATTGATTTTTGGAAGTTTTAATTATTTTAATTAACAAAAACGTTTTTTGTGTTTGGTTAGCCTCATTAAACACATGCAAGTTGCTTGAATTCAGATGGTTCTAGGTGCGTAACAAATTTGTATATATATATATATATATATATATATTAAAAATTTTACTACTTTGGTGTTCTAGCGATTTTCTATATAAATAGGGTCTTGGGTTAGAATTGAAAATCACACCGAAATGAAGTTTTCTCTCTCTATATTATCGGCGTATTCTTGTGAGTATTTTTAGTATACTTTGAGTATTGCTATCGGTGCAAGTTCAAGTCATGCTTTATATCAGGTGTTTCAACTAAGTCTCATCTTTCGAGGTAAGGGATATTATTTTTTTCGTAATGATATTATTTCTTCAATATCATTATCTTTGAAATATTGATCTGAAGTTTTATCAAATTTGGAACTTTTGGTGTCGAGAGTTCTTATTCACGTATTCATGACCTTATTCACGAATGAAGATGTTTTTGTGAATTTCTATCTTTTGACCTTATTCATCGAAAAAATGAAAATTTTCTTCTTTTAAATAAAAATATCTATTGTGGATACTAGCTTTGATTGTATCCATGTTTTGATCATTCTTGAATTTTACACCACTATGATTATTTTTGAGGTATTTTTTGGACATGGATAAAATAAAGTACGAATCCTTAATCCTTAATCCTTGTCATTTTGTTTCCTTTTGGATTCATTTCTTTAAAAATATTTTTCATCATCCTCGATCTTAAATGATGATATTATTGAATATCTTTGGCTGTAGTGCAAAGATGAATAATTTTGATGAAGAATATCTTTGGCCCGTGGTGCAAAGATGAGCAGTGTTTAGATGAACATGACCAAGTGATGAATATCTTTGGCACATGGTGCAAAGATGAATATTTGATTCGGATATATATTGATTGATGTTACGGGGATAAAAGATGAGCGATGAACTTTTAAATTCATATATAGAAGATAGTAGTTTGCATTCTCTACTTAACTCTTCTAATGAATTATTATTTTATTGCGAATATTGATTTAAAACTTGTTGTCTATTGTATTCTATTAGATTTTTCCTGTTGAAGACTAATGATAATTTGTTGTATATTATCTTAGTCATAATATTCTTTCTTTGGGCTAGTTGAGCTCACCCTTTTCCTTTTTGTTCTATTTTTTCTTCTTAGGAGGCGAGAATATAGCGAGTGAGTCGGGGTATGGAATGAAGGTTACTAGAGAGTTGTTTAGTAGTCCTCACCATTTTGTAAAATAATGTATCAATAAATGTGATGAGAATTTATTTGAGTATAGATATTGTCTGAAGATAATATTTGTATTCAAACTCACAATTTCTTGTTGTAATAATAAAGTTGTAGTTGTTTCTGTACCATGTATTGACAACTCAGAATGGGTGATGTATACCTATTTTGGGGGCGTCACAGAAGTAGCAGAATATTTTTCTATAGTTTCTCTATGATTTTTCTCTCTAAAGCTTCAGTGAATTCGTAAGAAATTATGAAGGAATGAACTTCTATTTATAGAAGAATGGACTGCATAGTAACTAATCCATGAACGGTCCAGGTTGATTTACTTTTAAATGAACGGTCCAGATTGATTTAATAAAATATTCTAATAAAACAAAATCTTTTAAATAAAATATAATATATATAATATATTATATATATATATAACGCCTGATAACTCACGGGTTGTTACCCCCGTGATTACCATCTCAGCCAAAATTTCAACTATAAAACATATAGTACTCCCACCATCCTTTAAGGCACATGTATAAATATATAATAATAATCGTACTCCCTTCCTGCCCATTTTCAACATTACACATATAGTACTCCATTTTGTGATCTCTCCCCCCCACCAACTTCAATCATCATATATATATATATATATATATATATATATATATATTATCATACTCACAACACACATTAATTTGAAAAAAAATGAGTAGATGGAGGTCCAGATAATACGCCAATTTTCACAAATACTTCATAAAATCACCTCTATATTTTTAACAACATTTATCATCATTATTATAATTCACAATTCTAATAGACCAGGTCTGTAAGACCCCAACTTATTATTAATGAAATTTAATTTTCTCTATTTATTATTTTGAAATAGTAAGGGTTAATTTGATTAATGTGGATAGTTAGGGGTTAAATCATAAATATTTCAAAATAAGCAAGTAGTTATAAAATATTCATTGTTGTCGGGGAATATTAGTTTGGTGCGTGGAATATTAAATCTTGTCGGGGAATATTAAATGCGACGGCGCGACCGTGTATGGGCCCCATGCTTGAAAGCGATTGGATGAAGAAAGCGACAAATATAAGTTGGTTAAAAATAACGGCGTAGTTATTCTGAATTAAGGCTGTTAGAATACCCTATGGTTTAAAATCGATGTCTGGCGTGGTTGCCGCGATGAAAGACACGGTATTACACGATATTGTTGAATTATTGATCCTTACGTGAAGGCCTTTACTCGATAATTTTCACGGTAATTCTTTATTCGATATTTTATTTTATTGATTCAATAATTCTTTGCGTTGATATTTTATATTATTGTTGTTCAATAATTGTCACTTTGCATTATCTCCATTATCGGATCAATAATTCATATTATTTAAATAATATTATTAGATAGCATTATTGCGATGTCTAGAAAGTTACATCGAGGAGAGGTTTGGTCACCTAATTGCGGCATGATGGAGAAATCCTTATTGAAAGCCCCTCTTTCACAGGAGGAGCGGCTGGTTGTCATAATTGTGATTACGTAATATTATTTGTGAATAATTAATTATTGATTTATATGATAAGAAAATATTTATAAATGATGGATTTATTTGTTTTATGTGGTTATAATTGAATGATTTAATGTTGAGGTGTTTTATCGATAATTTTGTCCGGAATGGAGGTATTAAAATCAAATCGATATTTTTACGATATATTGTGTGAGTTATAATTTTTAATCAAATAGTTGGATTGTTGTAATTTTTGGGTATGTTATACATACATAAGTTGAGTATATGTCCACAAATTTTGAGCAGATTAAAATGAACGAATGATTTGTTATGAATTTTAAGAGGTGGTGATTCGGAAATTAGGTTTATAATTGATTTTGGTGGAAAATTCTAGAATTGAGTGGGCCCCACTTGTGGTTGGTGAAGAAATGTGCTGAATTTTATTTCAAATGTGGTGGGTGGCAATAGTAGCGGTAAAAAGCCATCGGTGCGCGAGTCAAGTCTGCTTTGTTGAATAACATTTTCTATAAATAGAGGACTAAGTTAGAATTGAAAATCACACGAAAACATAAGCTTTCTCTCTTTCTCTCTATATTATTGAGCGTATTTTGTGAGTATTTAGATATTTTGAGAGTTCTTTGTTAAGATCTGAAGTTTCATTCAACATCACTTCGACCTTTCATTAGAAATCTTGATTCTTTGAGGTAAGGGATGTTATTTTCTTCTCAAATGATATTATTTCTTGATATCATTATCTTTGAAATATTGGTTGGAACTTTTTATCAAATTTGGAACTTTTTCATGTCGGGGTTACTATTCATGAGTTCTTATTCACGAGTTACTATTCATGAGTTCTTATTCACGAGTTACTATTCACGAGTACTATTAATGAAGCGTGAAGATGTTTTTGTGGAATTTCTATCTTTTGGTGTCGAGTTCTTATTACTATTCATGTATCTGATTATTCACGTATACTGACCTATTCACGTATCTGGCCTTATTCAATTTAAAAATTAAAATTTCTTCTTTTGTCCAAAACATCTATTACGGATACTAGCTTTGATTGTATCCATGTTTTGATCATTCTTGAATTTTACACCACTATGATTATTTTTGAGGTATTTTTGGGCGTGGATAAAACCAAAGTACGAATCCTTAATCCTTAATCCTTGTCATTTTGTTTCACTTGGATTCGTTTCTTTAAAAATATTTTTCATCATCCTCGGTCTTAAATGATGATATTATTGAATATCTTTGCACTGTGGTGCAAAGATGAATGATTTCTGAAGAATATCTTTGGCTTTGTAGTGCAAAGATGAATAGGTGTTTAAATGAACATGACCAATGATGAATATCTTTGGCTTTGTAGTGCAAAGATGAATATTTGATTCTGAGATGTATATTAATTGATGTTACTGAGGATAAAAGATAGAGCGATGAACTTTTAAATTCATACATAGAAGATAGTAGTTTGCATTCTCTACTTAACTCTTCTAATGAATTATTATTTCATTGCGAATATTGATTTAAAATTTGTTGTCTATTGTATTCTATTAAATTTTTCCTGTTGAAGACTAACGATAATTTGTTGTATATTATCTTAGTCATAATATTCTTTCTTGAGCTAGTTGAGCTCACCCTTTTCCTTTTTGTTCCATTTTTCTCGGGAGGCGAGAATATAGCGAGTGCAGTCGGGGTATGGAATGAAGGTTTTAGAAAGGATTGTTTAGTAGTCCTCACCATTTTGTAAAATAATGTATCGATAAATGTGATGAGGATTTATTTGAGTATAGATATTGTCTAGAAGATAATATTTGTATTCAAACTCACAGTTTCTTGTTGTAATAATAAAGTTGTAGTTGTTTACATACCATGTATTGTGACTTCGGAATAGGTGATGTATACTATTTTGGGGGCGTCACGGTTGGTATCGAGCTTAGGGATATGATCTCTGGCGGAGATCGGGAATAGAACTAGGAGGAGAGGCGAGTAAATCCTTATTTAGTGTGTCCTACCTAAGCTTATTTGTTAGTTGAGTCGATATATAGGGATATTATGTGATATATTGATTTCCTTAATTAACCCTTGTTTTATGGCGGTATTTAAGATGGCATTTGAAAATGTCAACAATGGAGTGAATGAGGCCGTGGATATACCTCTAATCACCAACGGGGATAATGTAATATCAAGCGAAGAAGGAATTAGAGATATCCATGTGGTGAGGAAGAATTAATAGTTGCACCCAGAGAGCTAGTCGCGGAGGTGGCGGTGAGAGTGAGGAAGAAGAGGAACACGAGGAGAATTTATTAGAAGAAATTTTTGATCAAAATGTAGAACTACGAGATCGTATTCGTGAGCTAGAAGAACGGGTTGAAGAAGCTGCAAGCGGTGCGTGGAACAAAGAGATATCTGACAATTCAAAATTGTGTTTTACCCGATATGTGATGCTCGAACAAAATCACGCTTTAGCGGAGGGTAAGATATTAAAGTTGGAATCGAGAATTCAAATATCAAGGATCGGTGAAAGAAGAAACAATTGAGAGCAGTGAGAATGAAGGATGCGTGGGTAAAAGCCGCATACGACATGTTGATATTGTAGAAAGAGGCGTCCGATCCAAAAAGGTTAAAATAGATGATATACATTTCTCTTTTTGAATGAATGATTGGAAGAACCCAACATCGAGTTTTAAATTACCACATGCAGGCGGTCGATCTCAATTCGATATGGATCAAAGATTGATGATTCGGATCATGAATCGAGAATGCGATGAAGCGATTGAAGGTGGAATATGCCCTATAGAAAAGTCGATTCCAGCGATAGTATGCTGACACCAAATGCTACCCCGAGACAAGTCAAAGCCGGGTAGTTCGAAGGAGGCGGTTGTCGCGACTTCCCAACAAGTGAGGAACCGAGCGAAGTTAGCATGGGTTAGTTAATTATAATTCTTGCGAAGTTTATACCTTATTAGATATCGATTCTACCCATTCTTTTATCTCTCTTGCGTATGCTTCAGCGTTTAAACTTGACTCGGGAGAAATTAGACTTTGACTTTATCTGTGGAAACTCAGTTAGGAAAAACTTTCATCACATCCACATTTATAAATCTTGTTTGATTCAAGTTGGCACCATTACCTTACACTGTTGACCTTATCTCTTTAAAGATACTTGCTTTTGATGTGATTTTAGGGATTGATTGGTTAACTACTCATCATTACCAAAATTGATTGTTTTAAAATAAGGTTGTTAGTTTTCATATTCCTAACCAACTGTTGTTATGCAATTCAAGCAACTAAACCATTAAAATCAATCACTATCATATCTAATCATAAAGCTATTCGTTTATTGAAAAGCGGATGTCAAGCTTTCTTAGCCCATGTTATGGATTTGAATAAAGACACGTCAAATTTGAATAATATTCTGTTGTTATTGACTTTCTGACGTATTTTCAAGAAGAACTTCCGGTCTACCCCGAGCGTGAAGTTGAATTCTTTATTGATCTTGAACACGATACAAAGCCCATTTCTAAAACCCCATATCGAATGGCTCTATTGAACTTGAGGAGTTAAAGGTCCAACTACTGAGGAATTGTTGGACATCGGTTTCATTCGTCTAGTACATCTCCTTGGAGTGCTCTGTTTTTATTTGTAAAGAAGAAAGAGCGGGAGTATGCGACTTTATATTGACTATCGGGGAATTGAACCATGTCACCATCGAGAATAGGTATCCTCTACCTCGTATTGATGACTTGTTTGACCGATTCAAGGGGCACAATTCTTTTCAAAAATCGATTTTAGATTACGGATATCATCAATTGAAGATTAGGCGAGGATATTCGAATGGCGCCTTGAAACTTCGGTATGGGCATTATGAATTCTTAGTCATGTCTTTCGGACTAACTAATGCTCCTGCGGCTTTCATGGATATGATGAACCGAGTATTCAAGGAATATTTGGATCGATTTATTGTTGTCTTTATTGATGACATCCTTATATATTCAAAAGTCGTGAAGATCATGAGCACCATTTGAAATTTGGTACTCCAAAGGCTTCGTGAAAACAAACTATATGCCAAATTGAAGAAATGCGAGTTACGGCTTGAGGAAGTAGCATTCCTTGGGCACGCGTGGTGTCGAAACATGGAGTATCTGTTGATCCGTGAAGATTGAAGCAATATCTGAAGTTAGAACAACCGAAGTCGGTGGTTGAAGTCGTAGCTTTTGGGCTTATTTGGTTATTATCGGAGATTAGTGGAAGGGTTTTCTCGAATCGCTTCTCCATTAACTCATTAACTTTCGGAAGGATACAAAATTCGTTTGGAGTGAAGAATGCGAGAAGAGTTTCCAAGAGCTTAAGAGGAGACTTATTTGGCTTTGTTCTAACAATACCATCTGGTTCGGATGGATTTGTTATCTCTGATGATGCTTGAGCAAAGGGTTAGGATGTGTTCTCATGCAACGTGGGAAAGTCATAGCCTATGCCTCGCGACAACTTAAAGAGTATGAGAGGAATTATCCTACTCATGATCTAGAGTTAGCGTGATCGTTTTAGCTAAAGATATGGAGGCACTATCTATATGGGGAGAAAGTGGAGATATATTCGAGACCATAAAAGCCTTAAATATTTCTTCACTCAAAAAGAACTCAACATGCGGCGGCGTTGGCTCGAACTATTGAAAGACTACGACCACACTATTCATACCATCTTGGAAAAGTGAGCGTGGTAGGCGGCGCGTTGAGTAGAAGATCATATCTTGAGGAGCGAGTGCGATGATGTCGAAGTATCGCGTAGAGCCAACTTTAATAGAAAAAGTTAAGGTTGCTCAAGAGCCGCAGGCCGGAGTGATGCGTATGAAGAAGAAAGTACAAGAAGGAGCTATTAGGGCGAGAATTGATGAAGAAGGAATACTTGAGTCCACTCTAGACTTTGTGTTCCTAACGACTGACGATTTGAAGTACAAGATTATGATGGAGGCACACATACACCATTTGCAATCCATCACTGGAAGTACTAAAATGTATCGTGATCTTGACATACATTTTGGTGGAACAATATGAAGAGAGAGATTGCAAAGTTTATCTCGATGTGTTTAACTTGTCAGCGTGTAAAGGCGGAGCATCTAGTACCTAAGAAGTCCGTTGCAACCACTTGAGATTCCGGAATGGAAGTGGGAACACATTACCATGGATTTAGTTCTGGTCTTCCTACGGTTTCTCAAGGCATCAATCTTATTTGGGTTATTGTTGATAGATTAACCAAGTCTGCTCATTTCTTGCCGTCTGGGAGACTTATTCCCTTGAGCGTCTTGCTAGTATATGCGTAAATGAGATTGTGAGGTTGCATGGCATGCACTGTATCCATAGTTTCGGATCGTGACCCAAGATTCACTTCAAGATTTTGGGTTAGCTTGCAAAAAAGCTATGGAGCGCAGATTTGCGATTTAGTTGACATACCATCCCCCAAGCAGACGGACAATCGAGAGGACTATTCAAACTCTTGAAGATCTATTAAGACTACGTGTCCTAGACTTCAAGGGCGGTTGGGATAAGTATTTACCATTGGTGGAATTCTCCTACAACAACAGTTATCGAACAAGTATAGGTGTGGCTCCATTGAAGCATTATATGGGCCGAAAATGTGGTTCTCTCGATATGTTGGGATGAGGTGGGTGAAGCAACATTGTTGGGACCCGAGTTAAATGCGATATGACTACTGAAAAGATCTAAATGATTCGACAACGCGTATACAAAGCGGCACAAGATCGACAAAAGAGTTATGCGGATCTTCATCGAAAGGGCGTGGAATTTAGTGTAGGGGATCATGTATTGTTTCGAGTTGCTCCATGGAAGGGAGTTACAAGATTTGGGAAGAGAGGAAAGCTCGATCCACGATTTATTGGTCCATTTCAAATTCTTAACCGGTAGGAAATGTAGCTATAGACTTCGCGTTACCTCAAAGTATGTCTCGTGTTCATAATGTGTTTCACATATCATGCTTAAGAAATATGTGAAAGACCGAACCACGTTATAGAGTTAGAACCGGGATGAGATAGCAAAGACTTAACGTATGAGGAGGTACACATCAAGATTTTGGATAGGAAGGAGCATGTCCTACTGTTGCGAAAAGGTCATACCACAAGTTAAAGTTTTGTGGAGGAATCATGCTTTATAGAGGAAATGACTTGGGAATTGGAAGCGGAAATGAAAGCGAGGTATCCTCATCTTTTGAAACACCAGTACGTCACGTCGATTTCGAGGACGAAATTTCATAAGGAGGGAGGTTGTAAGACCCCAACTTATTATTAATGAAATTTAATTTTCTCTATTTATTATTTTGAAATAGTAAGGGTTGATTTGATTAATGTGGATAGTTAGGGGTTAAATACATGAAAATATTTCAAAATAAGCAAGTAGTTATAAAATATTCATTGTTGTCGGGGAATATTAGTTTGGTCGTGGAATATTAAATCTTTGTCGGGAATATTAAATGCAATGACGAAGTAGCGACCATGTGTGGGCCCATAACTTGAAGCGATTGGATGAAGAAAACGAGCAAATATAAGTTGGTTAAAAATAACGGCGTAGTTATTCTGAATTAAAATTGTTGGAATACCGGTGGTTAAAATACGATGTCTGGCGTTGGTTGCAGATGGCACCACGGTATTACCGCAGTATTGTTGAATTATTGATCCTTACGTGAAGGCCTTTACTCAATAATTTTCACGGTGAATTCTTGTTCAATATTTTATTTTATTGATTCAATAATTGTTTGCGTTGATATTTTATATTATTGTTGTTCAATAATTGTCAACGCACATTATCTCCATTATCGGATCAATAATTCATATTATTTAAATAATATTATTAGATAGCATTATTGGCAATGTCTAGAAAGTTACATCGAGGAGAGGTTTGAATCACCTAATTGCTTGCGCCAAGTGAGGAGAAATTCTTATTGAAAGCCCCTCTTTCTGAGGAACTGGTTGTCATAATTGTGATTACGTAATATTATTTGTGAATAATTAATTATTGATTTATATGATAAGAAAATATTTATAAATGATGGATTTATTTGTTTTATGTGGTTATAATTGAATGATTTAATGTTGAGGTGTTTTATCGATAATTTTTGTCGGAATGGAGGTATTAAAAATCAAATCAAGTATTTTTACGATATATTGTGTGAGTTTTAATTTTTAATCAAATAGTTGGATTGTTGTAATTTTTGGATATGTTATACATTTTGGGTTGAGTATATATCCACAAATTTTGAGCAGATTAAAAATGCACGAATGATTTGTTATGAATTTTAAGAGGTGGTGATTAGGAAATTAGGTTTATAATTAATTTTGGTGGAAAATTCTAGAATTGAGTGGGCCCCACTTGTGGTTGGTGAAGAAATGTCTTGAATTTTATTTCAAATGTGGTGGGTGGCAATAGTAGCGAGTAAAGCCATCGGTGGCGAGTCAAGTCTCTGCTTGGTAGGCTAACATTTTCCTATAAATAGAGGACTTAGTTAGAATTGAAAATCACACGAAACATAAGCTTTCTCTCTTTCTCTCTATATTATTGGCGTATTTTGTGAGTATTTAGATATTTTGAGAGTTCTTTGTTAAATTACAAGTTTCATTCAACATCACTTCGACCTTTCATTCAAAAATCTTGATTCTTTGAGGTAAGGGATGTTATTTTCTTCTCGAATGATATTATTTCTTCAATATCATTATCTTTGAAATATTGGTTGGAACTTTTTATCAAATTTAGAACTTTTTCATGTATGTCGGTTACTATTCATGAGTTACTATTCACGAGTTACTATTCATGAGTTACTATTCACGAGTTACTATTCACGAGTACTATTAATGAAGCGTGAAGATGTTTTTTGTGGAATTTCTATCTTTTGGTGTCGGATTTACTATTCATGTATACGGTCTTATTCACGTATATCTGCACTATTTCACGATATCTGACACTATTCATAAAAAATAAAATTTCTTCTTTTTGTCCAAAATATCTATTACGGATACTAGCTTTGATTGTATCCATGTTTTGATCATTCTTGAATTTTACACCACTATGATTATTTTTGAGGTATTTTTTGAACGTGGATAAAACCAAGTACGAATCCTTAATCCTTAATCCTTGTCATTTTGTTTCCTTTGGATTCGTTTCTTTAAAAATATTTTTCATCATCCTCGGTCTTAAATGATGATATTATTGAATATCTTTGGCACGTAGTGCAAAGATGAATGATTTCTGAAGAATATCTTTGGCTTTGTAGTGCAAAGATGAATAGGTGTTTAAATGAACATGACCAATGATGAATATCTTTGGCTGTAGTGCAAAGATGAATATTTGATTCGGATGTATATTAATTGATGTTCTGAGGATAAAAGATGAGCGATGAACTTTTAAATTCATACATAGAAGATAGTAGTTTGCATTCTCTACTTAACTCTTCTAATGAATTATTATTTCTTGAATATTGATTTAAAATTTGTTTTCTATTGTATTCTATTAAATTTTTCCTGTTGAAGACTAACGGTAATTTGTTGTATATTATCTTAGTCATAATATTCTTTCTTGAGCTAGTTGAGCTCACCCTTTTCCTTTTGTTCCATTTTTCTCGGGGAGGCGAGAATATAAGCGAGTGCAGTCTGGGTATGGAATGAAGGTTTTAGAAAGGATTGTTTAGTAGTCCTCACCATTTTGTAAAATAATGTATCGATAAATGTGATGAGGATTTATTTGAGTATAGATATTGTCTGAAGATAATATTTGTATTCAAACTCACAGATTTCTTGTTGTAATAATAAAGTTGTAGTTGTTTACGTACCATGTATTGACAACTCGAATAGGTGATGTATACCTATTTTGGGGTCGTCAAGTCGTTCCTGAAAGAGAGGCTTTCAATAAGGATTTCTCCTATTGGCGCCTGATTAGGTGACCAAACCTCTCCTCGATGTAACTTCTAGACATCATTAATATTAAAATAATAATATTAATAACTTTGTCGTCTCAATTATTAATTTAATAATATATAAAATATTGACAATAATTGAATCAAATAACGTGAGATATTATGCGGCAATTCTTCGTAGCAATAATTGAACAAAATGAGTGACTTTTCACGTAAGCATCAATAATCAATACTGGTAATGCACTCTTTTGTGCAACTACGCCAGACATTCTTGTCCTTTTAACACCGGATGTTTCAACAGCTTAACGGTAAAACTTACCGCTGTTATTTTCATAATAAAGTATTTTTGTCGTTTTCTCGATTCAACAATAATTCCGTTGTGGGGTTCACTAATGATTGTCTTGTTGTCCTAATATTCCTGTTAAAACGAATATTCTCCACCAATCGAATATTATATAACAACTTGCGTACTTTACAAAATTTATAAATATAACCCACAATTATAACATTATATCAAATTCATTCCATAATATTCAAAAATGATAATTATAAAAATTCATCTTTATTTAAAAAATTGGGGTTTCACCACCCACCACCCCACCACCAAAACATGTTACTTTCAACATATATATATATATATATATATATATATATATATATATATATATATATATATATTATCATACTCATAACACATATTATTTTGAAAATTGGGTAAATGGGGGTCCATATAATAAACAAAATTTATAATAAATACTTCATAAAAATTCCCTCAATATTTTTAACAACATTTATTCATCATTATTATAACTCGCAATATTAACAACCAGATCGTTCCCAGGAAAGAGGGTGCTTTTCGATAAGAATTTCTCCCTATTGACACGCAATTAGGCGACCAAACCTCATCGACAGAACTTTCTAGACATTGTTAATTATGCAAATAATAATATGAATAACTTGTCATCTCAATTATTGATTTAATTATATATAAAATATTGATAATAATTAAATCAAATAACGTGAGATACTATGCAATAATTACTGTAGCAATAATTGAACAAAACTGAGTGACATCTTACGTAAGCATCAATAATCAATATCGTGTGTTACTATGCAACCACGCAGCGTATTCTATTATTTTAACACCGGGTATTTCAACAGCTTAACGGTAAAACTTTCGTAGTTATTTTTATAAAAGATATTTACGTCGTTTTCTCATTCCTAATAAATTACATTGTGGGATCCACCGATTGATTGTCTTGATCGTCGCATTTAATATTCCCTTAAAAGCGAATATTTCCTGACCAATCGAATATAATATAACAACTTTCGTACTTTGCAAAATCTATCTAATAAAATACAAATAATTTTGAATTTCTCGTTCACTCAATAAATCATCTGGGCCGTCCAAAGTTTGGGATAAATCCCACCATCCATCTATCTAATAAAATACAAATAATTTTGAATTTTCCGCTCACTCAATAAATCACCTGGGTTGTCCAAAGTTTATGATAAATCCCACCGTCCATACAGTGCCGGAGGCACGGGACACATCTAGTTTATAAATATTACCCACAACTATAACATTATATCACATTCACTCCTTAATATTCAAAAATGATATTTATAGAAAATTCATCTTTATTCATAAAAGTTGAGGTTTTACAACATACATGAGTAAATATATAACTTTATCTATTTAGTCAACTTTAAAATTTTATAGAGGTACTAACTGTTACTTAAAAAATTAGAAAAATTGTGAGTTTTATTATGATTTTTTTAGAGAGAGTGTCACTGTATTTTGTTTATAAAATAAAAATTTGGATGAGTTCATATATCAATTTCAAAATAATAACAACCGACGACTCTGTTGATTTATTGGTCCTTTTTTAAGAAATATTTTTAATCCCGTGACAATTTAAAACCCATTTTTTCTTTAAATGAAAAAGATAAAATATTTTTAAATTAAAATCAGACTTTACAAAATCCAGCCAACTTTTTTCCTAACACTTCCTCACAAAAAAAAAAACACCCCTGGGCCCGACAATATTAAATGTTTTTTTAATAATTCTAATATTTCATTTCATTTTAACACAAAAATGAAACATTTTTATAATTCATGGTCAAATGATACTTTAGTACCCTAAATTGGACCATTTATTTTCGGCCAAATTTCTATTGCTTTAATTTCTGAAATTAGAATTAAAAAAAAAGAAAAAAGAAAAATGGACTAAGTTCAAAGTACCGAACTCCAAAGGGGATCAAATTATATTATTTTTATTATTTTAAATTGGCATGTAAATCCCCAAAAAAAATTTATTAAAAGAAAAGTAAATAAAAAAATAAAGAAGCAATGGAAATTGGTAATTGAGTATTCAATTAATTTGATAAAAATATGAAGAATTGGTCCATTAAAATGCCTGGTGTATATAAATTAATTAGAAAGGGCAATAATGTCATTCAGCAACATTCCTCTGCCCGTGGGCATAATTCATCATTGCAAATGATTTACTAGGTTGAAAACCTAACTGTACCCTGCGGAGTACATAACAACCATACCACTGTTTTCATACCTGTCAGGCTGTCACTAACGTGGCATTTCTATAATTGTAGTAATACAAATTTTAATAAATTATAGTAATAATCTACAATCAAGAATATACTAATTCATTCGTACCACAAAGAAAATATATTTACTAGTAGGTGAACTCGTTTGAAAGACCGACCTATTTTGAATTTTAGTATGAAAATTTATTTAAATATTATAATTGTAAATTCTAAAATGTCTAGTAACAATGAAATTTTTGAATAATATAAAAATCTCAATATTAAATATATGTAGATTTTATGGTGATAAATATGTATAAATAGTGTAGAAAAAAGATCCACATGACTTTAGAAATGATTTTTTTATTCAATGTAAACTATCAAAACTGTGTTCATAAGTGTTTTTTAGAGGAAGAGAAAGGAAGAGAGGGAAAATAATTAAAATATCTCTAAATCTTTTTTTTATGGAGGAAGATAAGAGATTTTGAGGTGATGTAATATTAATATGACGTCTATGAAAATTTTTATCTCAGTATATAAGAAATTATGTTCTTCTATAATAACTTTCAAATCATTTATATATATTTAATGTCCTTATTTGGATGAATTTAATTCGATTCAGACTTAAGATTTGACCCGAAATTTGTTTCGGACTCGAGATTTGACCCGAGTTGTTTCTGGTAAAATCAATTTTATTTTTGGTTCAAAACTTCTCCCTAAAAGTGAGAGGATTTGAACCGATATAAAATGATGAAAAAGTTAGATATTTTATACTACCTCCGTTCTTAAAAGATTGTCGTTTAAGATTTTTACACATAGATTAAGAAATTCATTTAATACTACTACATCATTTAACAATTAAAATTTGTTTGAAATTCCATCACTACTCCTTTATGGGAAGTTGAAAACTATTAATACAAGGGAGAAATTTTTTTGGGATAATGAGAGAAGGTAGGGGTGATATAGGAAAGTAAATAATTTATTCTCCTAAAAAGTTATAAATTACAAATAAATTATTTTTTTTTTAATCTTTTAGAAATAGAGGAATATTATCTAAAATAACATTTCAAAATAAATTATATTATTTATTACATTAATATGTAATAATAATATAGTAATAATATAACTTAAAAATAAAAATATTTTTCATTCTCTTCCTTTCTCTCGTGCTAAATGCACAAACATTACCAGAGAAAATTATAATCCATTCACTCTCTTCCCCTCCTATATTTTTTCTTTTAGATATAGAGATTGATTTATCGGGGCAAATGTGTAATAAAACTGAATTGGAACACCAGATTTAGAATTTCAATCCACAGGATGCATTATATATGGTGATGTTATGATGGTCATGATTGTACATACATGACATAACCATAGAACTAGAAGAAGAGGATTTGACTTCGTTTGAGAAAGAAAAGGTAAAGAAGGAATGTAGAAAATTCAATCAGATCTAATGCAGCTTTGACGTCCGCAAAGAACCCATTTCTCTCTCCTCTTTCTCTCTCTAAACTAAAAAGATACAACAGCGAAGAACAGGAAACTCTCTCTTTCTCTCTCCTCTCCCCCCTAGTCTCTCTACTTGGAGATTCAACACTTTCATTTCACTGAACAAAGACTATATACACAAAAAAAAAAACCCCAAACATATATATTATATATACACACTACATATATACACACTTGAAATATAGTGTTGATGTATGTATCTAATGCAAACGAAGGAGAAAAAAAGTTGAAGTCCAGAAGAGTGAGTGTAACATCAGATTATCTGCAATTCTGGTCGGTTAATTTGCTGTTAAATCAAAATCTGCCGAGTTATAAATAATTTCACTGTTCAAATTCGTTTTCTTGGTAAGTTTTTACAGCTCATTGCAACTTTAAACGCCTAAATTTCACTCTGGATCGATTGTTTTGGGTTAATTGCATGATTTAGGTCTCGATCGAGTGGTTTTATAGTTGGTATTAATTGTAGTTTTAGGTTGTTTTACTGTTTTTTTATATATAAAGTTTCCTAGTTTGCTTAGATTCTTTTGCTTAAAAATGGAATTTGAGCTGGGGGTTATGTATGAGATTTGGGTTTTATGGCCAATTTTATGAAAGATGTAAAAGGTATTTTAGGTAATCTAAGTTTGATTTCTTTACTTATTGACCTTCTACGGAATAAGGCAAATTTGACCTACAAAATGAAAAATTGTGCAGAAATTCTGGCAATAGTCGGCGGAAGATTATTGCTTCTAAATTCTTAAGACAATTATAGAATGGTTAGAGGCAAAGCCGGTTTGTTTTTGGTATGCTTTGGTATTCGGCCTGCATCTAATAACACCCAAGAACACCGCATGCTCGGGAGCAAACATTTTCCAATTCTTTTGATGCACTATAAGGGCTCTAGAAAGTTCAGTCTTAGCTGTGAGTGTGAAAGGCTTGCTGCATTGATTAAATTCTCAGGATCTGCTTGCATTTTTCTGTAGTTGTAGTGTATCTGGAAAAAATTTGTTGCACAAGGTTCTGGGTTCTTGTCATTTCAGATATTGCTTGTAGTTAAAATAAGTCTTATAGTTGTTCTATTGGAAAGATGGTTCCGCCAGGGCCTCCAAATCCACTTGGTGGTGCCCAGTCTGTTCCGGCTTCACTGTTGCAATCAAATTCTGGTCTTTTGGGTGGTCAAGGGGGTTCAATGCCTTCTCAGTCGGGTTTCCCATCTCTTGTCTCACCACGCAATCAGTTCAGCAGCATGAATATGCTTGGAAATGTGGCAAATGTTTCATCCCTCCTCCATCAGTCGTTTGGGAATGGCGGACCAAGTTCTGCTCTATCTGGTCCAGGGAATCCTCAGCGAGGACTTGCTGATAATGGGGCTGATTCTGATCCACTTTCCGGTGTTGGAAATGGAATGGGTTTCAATTCCCCTTCCTCATCATTTGTTACGTCTAATATGGTAAATCCTAACTCAGGTCAAGTTCAGGGCCAACAGTTTTCTAACTCTTCTGGGAATCAGATGCTGACAGATCAACAACAGGGACAACAACTTGAACCCCAGAACTTTCAACATAGTCAGCAGGCTTTGCAACAGTTTTCTTCCCCTAACAGTAACCATCAGCAACAGCAGCAGCACTACCAATCTATTCGAGGTGGGTTGGGTGGTTTTGGACCTGTTAAGATGGAGCCGCAGGTGACTAATGATCAACATGGACAACCGTCACAGCAGTTGCAATCTTTGCGAAATCTTGGTCCTGTCAAATTGGAACCTCAACAAATACAGACAATGCGAGGCTTGGCTCCTGTAAAGATGGAACCCCAACATTCTGATCAGTCATTGTATCTACATCAACAACAGCAACAGCAGCAGCAGCAGCAGCAACAACAGCAACAACAGCAGCAGCAGTTCCTTCACATGTCCAGGCAATCCCCCCAGGCTGCTGCAGCTGCCCAGATTAATCTTTTGCATCAACAGAGACTCTTGCAACTGCAGCACCAGCAACAACAGCAACTCTTGAAAGCTATTCCTCAACAAAGATCCCCATTGCAATCTCAGTTTCAACAGCAGAATTTGCCAATGAGGTCTCCGGCAAAACCAGTATATGAACCGGGAATGTGTGCCAGGCGGTTGACACATTATATGTATCAGCAACAACACAGACCTGAAGTGAGATTCCATATTGAGAAGAATCTTTTGTCTCTGATAATTTTAGTGGGATTGCTTTAAATTCTCATTGTCACTTTTTCTGTTGTAGGACAACAATATTGAGTTTTGGAGGAAATATGTTACTGAGTACTTTGCTCCTAATGCCAAGAAGAAATGGTGTGTTTCCATGTATGGAAGTGGCCGCCAAACTACTGGAGTTTTCCCTCAGGTTTGTTTCTAGAGGAACTCAGTCAATTAGACTACTTAGAGGGATGCCGCCCCATTTTTGTTTATTGCATCTTATTTGGTACTTTAGATCGTTAACGGTTGCATGATTTAGAATTTCAAGAATATGCATCTTATTTTTTCGTCAATACATTAATGCAAGCAAGTATTAGTTAGTTCTAAGTTTCGTAGTATTATTGATAGCAGACATTTCTGAATGAAACTTTTGTCAACAATTCATACATTGCCTATTTGACACAGGCTAACAGCATAGAAATGATATAATCCTTATTTACAATTACGCAGGATGTATGGCACTGTGAAATATGTAACCGCAAGCCAGGGCGTGGTTTTGGTAAGTTTTGGTATAATCATATCGTAGCCTGATTTGATTTACATATCTATTTAGCCTGGTTCTAATTTTCTTTATTTGCCTCATTCCATTGGTGTTATATTCTAGTTATTCTGTCTCTCTCTCCCTCCCCCTCTCTTTCTGTATATTTAGAATAAATATTTATTATGCATTTGTAGCATATTCTACTACTTTTTCAGTATCTAAAATACTAAGAATACTTGCAGAGGCGACTGTTGAGGTTCTGCCTAGGCTTTTCAAAATAAAGTACGAAAGTGGAACCCTGGAAGAACTTCTTTATGTTGATATGCCTCGTGAATACCAGAATTCATCTGGACAAATTGTCCTGGACTATGCAAAAGCCATACAAGAGAGCGTTTTTGAGCAACTTCGTGTTGTTCGTGATGGACAATTGCGGATAGTTTTTTCTCCAGACCTTAAGGTTGGTTATACATTAACAAAGTGGATTTGTTTTCCACTCAATACTTTAATGTTATCATTTAATTATTGTCTTTGTTCATACTGGCTCCTTGTTACCAGATATGCTCTTGGGAATTTTGTGCTCGGCGTCATGAAGAGCTTATCCCTCGAAGATTGTTGATACCTCAGGTTATGGATTGGCGCCTCATTCTCATCACGTGAAGCCTTCTTTATTGCTTTTTGAATTGTTTGTAAACTTATTCAACAGACTAGTTGTTGCGTCTTTTGAATGCTTGTTCTTTAGTGTCTTGACTTTTTTTTTGCTTATTTTGTTCTGTGACTTGCACAAAATAAATTTTGGAGTTGGTTTTGGCTTTCCCCTTTCTATGTTACTCGTATAGTACTGATACTTTAATTTGTAGTATTTTCGGTATTAGTATATCATCATGACATTTTCTATATATAATCCTCTGTACTTGACTAATTTCTGAAGTTACTGCTTCTTTATTTAAGAAATCCATTTGAAGCTTGTATCTTTGCTGCTGGCTGATGAGACTTCAAACATTTTAATGAAGTTTTGACTTTAAAATTGTGATCTTTAATGGCATGACCTTTTCAATACTGTTCCCGCAATTTCCCTCCCTCAGCTGTTTCATCTTTTTAGTACCCATCATGAATAGGAAGTCAGCCACCCGCAGTATAGATTGTTGCCACGTTACTTGCATAAAAAATTTGTTACATTTGTACTTCGTGGCTTTTTTTCAATTAAACTCTCCCTCTGTGTGTGTGTGCATCCCTTTTTCTATGTTTTTGCCAACACTATATGAATGTTACATCTTAGCCTTTTTTATCCAGCATCTTTCCTTTTGGTTCTTTTTGTTAAAATGTACCTGTTTAGTGAATTTAGATGCTGGTAGTTTCATGCGGGGTTGTACCTAGTGTTATCCCAATTCGCTAGTCAGGGTGCAAAAATCACAATGTGGATCTTTCTTTCTGGTTTGCGCCTTTGTGGTAAGGTGGCGATCCGGATCGCTAGAATACCTGATCCCTTTTCAAAAGTAGAAATCGATTTTTTTTGTTGCTAAATTAGAAATCGAAAAAATTCGAGAAAGGCCGCCTTTTGGCTTGAAGTTTAGGGTATTTGATCGGCCAAGACAATTTGTTTCATTGTTGTCGTAGAACCAAAGAAGAGAGAGAAAGGGGAAGTGGCTATGGAAAGAGGGGAAGAGATGGATTCGTTTATGGGAGTACAGGGAGCGGGAAAATAATGAATTTATTTCATCTTGGCAACTAATGAACTATATAGTTAGAAAGAAAATACAATTCATATAGAAGAAGATATGGAAAAAGACTGGGTTCTTAATATTTTTTTTTTGTAACTGAATAATCCATTTTGAAATATAAGGCAATCAATTAATGCATATATTGTGAATTACTACATCTAATAGTATCTCATTGAAAATTGAACTCTTATTCAAAATCCTAGCTGCATTCAATTATATTGTAGACATGCATTAATCATTATACAACTTATATGACATTTATTATATTTATAACAGTCATCATCATCTATGTTACATAGACTCGGTACGGGAATTAGGTGTTGGTAGTGTCTAGGTGTCAGACTGTTTATTCCTAAAATAATAGGGTAGGATATGGGGACACAATGTCAAAGGATCTAAATTTAGATACGTCTGGGTGGATATGAAAAGTGATGCGTTTAAAGTTATTGTTTTGTGAGATTTAGAGAAAAACAATATTTGGTGCTAATTTGAATATAAGAGGTAATTAATGGGGTATATTTAAGTGATGATTTAAATATGACAGATTGGTGAAAAAATACTACATCCGTCCTCAAAAAGATGCCTAAAAGTATACTGGGCACACAAATTAAGGTCGGCACATACGGAGAGTATAAATTTGTTCAAACTATACCCTTTGTTTGGACCCACACAAATACCAAAACTAACTAGGGAGTAGAACCTTGGTATGGGGATATGTGCTTGGGGTAAATTAGCGTTTATTCCTTATTTTAAATTTAGTTTGTGTACTTTTAGACATCCTTTTGAGGACGGAGGGAGTACTAAGTTTATGGGTTGGTTTCAACTATCATAAAATTTATGGGTACAATATCAATTGTTTACGACTCAATGTGTCCGGCAAGTGAAGGATCTGTCAAGGATCCCATACCCACACCCATGTCCACTCATGTCAACACGAGTAATACATTCACAACTGAAGAGTCTATTTGTTACAGGTCACCGTCAAGTCTCATAACATTTTAGTACTTTTTCTATATACCATAATTCATTTTGTTGACACACATGCACGCACACACAACCCTTTCATAATAAGCATTCCCTGGTCCGAATTAATCTCTTGCCTGCATTCAGGTGCGTTCTGAAGAAGCCTACCCCACTATAGCCTGTTCCATTCCAAGTAGCGTTTCCTTTCCTGTTCCATGTACCATAGTGATCCCTGTTCCTGGTAACATTTGAGTACCTATCCAAAAAAAAAAAGGTTTCATGGTGTGTTTTGTCTGGAATCAGCTAAAGGTGACGTTTATATGTGGTATTTGGGCTATGTGTGTTTGCTATCTGTATGAAATTTGTATGATTGAACTTATGCATTGTGACTGAAATTTTGTAGTATAGAGCAAGATTGAAGTATTATAGCAGTTGTGTGATTCATATCTGACTATTACTGATTTTACTCTGCAGGTTAGTCAGCTTGGCGCTGCAGCTCAAAAGTATCAGGCTGCTACTCAAAGTGCATCACCTAACTTGTCTGTTCCAGAGTTGCAAAATAACTGTAATATGTAAGTCTCATTTTCTTAAGTCACATTTTTTTTATCAAGTTTTTCAGCTTTCTGCCTCCTACCTTAGATGGGAATTTGCCAGTTCCTTCATATGTTTTCTTTTTTAGATTAAAAATCTTAAATAAATTACAGACTTGACTTTAAATTCATGCCTATTTCTTCTCTCTATTAGTCTCTCTCTTTCTCAGTGTGTGTGTCTATATGTGTGTGTGTGTATATATATATGATTAATTTTATGATATATGTTCATTGAGCACTGTTCCTCATCTATCAATAGACTTTACCAGCCAACAATTTACTTTACTTTGCCACCTACAAAGTCATGACTTTGCCCAATCTCGAAGCGGTGATTAAGGAAGACGGGCATAGTTTTATGTCTCCTAGTTAGTTAGAGAGTTTGTGAAGTTTATCTGAGTTTCTTAACTAGTCTGATGGGGACAAGCGTTAGACAGAGTTCACAACTAATGTTTCGATTTTCTAATGCATACAGATCTATATTACATTCAACATGCGTATGTTCCCTTGTTGCAAGTGTGAACATAGTCCCTGTCATCTCCTTCGACAGGGGCTGCAGTGATGGATCTTATCTTTAATTCTTTATAAGTTTATATACTTCTTTTGTATGTGTAAATAAAGTAAGAAAAGTAATTAACTATTTAATAAACCAGTATAACAAATGGTTTTCAGTTTTACTTGTAAAATTTTGGTGCTGACTGCTGTATTACATTTGTCAATTGGGTTCTAAATACACCTTATTTAATAAGTGATGTGTTTCTAAGATCAATAACGTCTGCTGTAGGTTTGTTGCATCAGCTCGTCAGTTGGCAAAAGCATTGGAAGTTCCTTTAGTAAATGATTTAGGATATACAAAGAGATATGTGCGATGCCTTCAGGTAATGTGCTTCATTCTCCTTTATACATATGTATATAGACACACACACACATACATATATATATATATATATATATATATATATATATATATATATATATATATATATATATATATATGTATACATTTGTATATAAATATATGTATATATATATAACAGGTAATAATTGATGTTGTTCATTTTCAAGAAAGCTGCATTTCTATTTTTTGAATTTTCTCTACCTATCCAAGGAAAGCAAAAGGAATATTTGAATGCTATATTTAAGTCTTAATTAACAAAGTTATAGACATAGAAAGTTAAGGGTATGGGCGTCAAAATGAAAGTTAGCACATTAGAGAGAGAAGCAAACACGTCAAGCTATAGTGGGGATTAGGCACTTTCTGAAAGATTGCTAGAGAAGGCCAAGGGGATTCCTTTTCTCCCATTTCGGCCCTTGCTGTAATTTCAGCCTTGTTATGGAGAGACCAAATAATAACATTGTCATTGTTTCAGTGTAAAACACAATACATGATACTGTTTGTTTTGAGGTATGAATAATATAATTGGTGGACAAACTAATGAAGAATTATGACATTCTGGTTACTTCGACACCATATCCGATTTTCAGATCTAGCACTGAAACAGGTCTTATTTGAATGATGAATACTAGTGTGTTCATGTAAAGGCTGCATTGATGATTATGTGGTTCATCTGGGCAGTCAAAGTTAGATCTCTGTGTGAAACGCAAAGTCAACAAGTAGTAAGAATACATAGTATCCTATTTCTTTCCATTCCCGTCCACTAGAGAGTGCTGTTCCCAAGAAAGCAAATATTTGCCTCCCAAATTTTTGCATTTAATAGAATGACTATTGGGAATTACAATCACCATGATCCTAAGCTCTTTTATTATCTCAGGAGTGTACAAGTCCACGAATCATAATATTTGATAATTATTTATTTATTTATTATTATTATTTTAAACTTCGGTAACTGAGGGCCAGAACCAGTTCGTGTAAAGAAAGATGAATATATTTTCGGGTGCACATACAACGACTTGTATCTTTTAGAGTTTATTGCTGCTTGATTTGGTTAGTCAATAACAATTTTGTTTCTGGCTTCATTGCAGATATCAGAAGTGGTTAATAGCATGAAAGATTTGATTGATTACAGCCGAGAAATTGGGACCGGACCTATGGGTAAGCTTAATTCCAAGTGAATATTTCCCCAATGAATTTTATGTATTATAAATTGAAGACACTGAATGTATCGATGGAAAATTAAACAAAAGGATGAAGCTGGAAGCACATAGAATTTTATTTTGAGATGAAATGAGGATGACGAACTGGATCTTGCATTACATCCTGTTTCTTACTTTTAAACATCCCATAACACTTAAATTTAGACGTAGAAACAAGATAGTACTTAGAAGTTCTGAGATTTTTTGACCTTATATGGGGATCTTCCATGTTTTTGACATAAAATAAATTTAGAGCACTGATATCTGATTCCAGCATAATGACAATTAATTTCTGATCATTTTTTTATAGCAAAAGGAGATTTTTTTAGAAAATGGAAATTATGATTTCCCGAAGTTTGTTATATTAACTCTACCTATCAATTTTTTTTTGTTATGGTAATTTTGCACCTATTTAATTATCTAAGGTTTAGTTTCCACTGCTCTATAACATTCTTATTCCTTTTGGAGATCATAGTTCCAATTTGGGTTTCTTAGGTATTTGTTTTGTATTATTTCATATCGTTCAATGTTTCATGAACTCATAATGTTTAATTACGTGTGCTCACATTATAGTGGCATAGGAAGGGTATCTGATAAACCATTAGGCTACGTTTTTTCCCCAAAAATGATGGCGAGATATGACTATTTGTACTAATTTAATATCATTATGGACTACTTTATCCCATGATTACTCCGTTATTAGCCTTATTGCTTGTGTTTAGAATTAGTATACATAAGTGTAAAAGGAAAGGAAAGGAAAGCAAAGGAAATCAATTAGGTTTGAGAGCTGCCCTGTAAAGTAGGAAGGCTGTAAAAATAACTGTGGCATCCTTCCATTTTCATTTAGCTTTAGTTTGAACTTCTCTGATTTTGCCTTTTTTGGTTTGTTTTAGTTTTGTTATTTTCCAAAGTGGTTTTAGTTGAAATCCCAACATTTAGTGGAACTTTGTTGATATTTTTTTCCTTTAAAGTTTTAGTTCTGTATGTATGCCTAATGTTCTTCTTTAAATGATATAAGGTTTTGGGTCCTAAATTTAGGCCTGGTTTTCTACCAGTATCTCTTTAAGCCCATGCATTCGTTTTAGTTGTAGGTTGAAGTATGATTATTGCCTACAGTCAGAACAGTGGCTTTATAAGAGTATGCATAAATTCTGAGAATTGTCATACAATCTTCTAAGTTATGTCACTATTACCTGAGGTCAGGACTCGGGACCAAGGTTGTAACCTGATGTGGACTATGCATATATTTAACATATAGGTGTGATACTCGGTTAATGAGTTGTTACTTTACAACCATGGCAGATGACAAACTGCTCCTTTCAGCCCAGACTAATTTTCTGATGTGCATAAGTGTGTGCATATGTTTTTTCTTGGCAAGTTTATTTGATCAGTGTATTTGAAACTGTTAACTGTTACCAATTACTTCTAAATGGATTAACTTGGAGCAATTTAATTTTGGAGAATGTAGACATGTCGACATGTCATTCTTTGACCTTTCTAAAGAGTAGTATAATTTAGCTTTATTTATGCTTATTATTCTAATCTTGGTTGCTATTAAATCATTTACCACATTTTCATTCAATTCTTAATTTATCCACAGAGAGCTTGGTCAAGTTTCCTCGGAGGATAAATACTTCAGGGTTTCACGGTCATACTCAACAAGCTGAGCAACAGCAGCAGCAGCAGCAGCAAACAGTGGCTCATAACTCAAACAATGAGAACTCTGTCCAGACAACTGCAATGCAACTTGCTTCTAGCAATGGTATGCAGAATGTAAATAACTCCCTCAGCTCAGCACCTGCTACTTCCTCTACTAGTACCATTGCTGGTCTTCTACATCAGAACTCAATGAACTCTAGACAGCAAAACCCAATGACTAATGCAAATAGTCCGCATGGAGGAAATGGCGTTCAGATTCCATCTCCTGGTTCCTCGAGTACAATACCACAAGCTCAACCAAACCCTTCTCCTTTCCAATCACCGACCCCGTCATCATCTAATAATCCTCCGCAACCTTCTCATAGTGGCTTAACAGCAGCAGCACATATGAATTCTGCAAATTCTCCAAACATTTCCATGCAACAGCCTGCACTTTCTGGTGATCCCGATCCAAATGATTCGCAGAGCTCTGTCCAGAAAATAATACATGAAATGATGATGTCTTCACAACTTGGTGGGGGTGTTATTGCGGGTGTTGGTTCATTGGGAAATAATGCGAAAAGTGTTAATGGATTATTGCAATCAAGCAATAACACCAGTCTCAATGGTGGCAATGGCCTTGTGGCAAATGGATCAGCCAATAATAATTCAGGTATGGGGGTGGTTGCTGGATTTGGAGGCATGGGTAGTGGACTTGGTCAGTCTGCCATGATAAATGGCATCCGATCTGCAATGGGTAATAACCCTGTGCCCATGAATGGAAGGATAGGGATGACAATGGCTCGAGATCAAAATATTAATCATCAACAACAGGATATTGGTCTGCTTAGTGGTCTTGGATCAGTTAATGGTTTCAATAATCTTCAATTTGATTGGAAAGCATCTCCATAGAGTGTTCAATGGATTGTAATTAAAAAGCTGTTAACGTAAACCTGCTTGGGCAGCACAGGAAGTTAAGAATTCACCTGGCCTTGTGAAGATAACAGATGAATGGTTTCAGGGCTTGCCCAACGCTTTGCACTAGTTCTAGATACAAGGAAAACATACAACAGTGTGTTTATCGTTGAGATATATGATCCAGTTGCTCTTTGTCTTCCCAACTCCGTTGTCTTGTGGTTCTATGACTAAAAGTTTAACATATAGCTGCTTATTCCCGCTAACACCATCGGAATTGGAAATTCAGGAAGTGAGGTTTGCCTTGTGGAGCTTTTTTGACATCCACTTCCTGTGTATCCTCCTTTCTCCAGATTGTTTGTAAACTAGAGTTTCAGTTCTCTGACAAGTGAGTGTAAATATTCTTTGGAATGTTTTAAGCCATTCTCATTAGTAACAGCTGCAAATTGATTTTTGGTGAGTTATCTTTGCGTTGCCATTTGTTTTTCGTACAACGTATACTTGTCATTCAACCTTTAAATATAACAGGGTAGTTGTAATTTGGTTGCATCCTATGAATTTTTGCTTAGGTAAAAATCTCATATTTTTCTTGGAGCAACTTCATCATGTCTACGGCTGCCTCTTCTTCCTTGTGTTCCAAAGTTCAAAATATAATGCTTAAGCAAAACTCCTGATACCAAATTGGCATACCTTGGTGAGCTTCACTAGTATATTTTGCCTTCCAATTTTATTACATATCTATCCCTTTTCCGGCCGCCACAGCTCAAGGCCGGGCTGCACTACGCTTCCCCTTCCATTTTCAGGACATCTGAAAGCCAGATCAAGCTTGGGCACTTCATCAAGTACACTAAATTGGAATACATAATTATATTAGTTCAATACATTTTTAATTTATGATATTCGTAATTGATATAAACACGAAAAATGAATCATGTCAATTTTAAACTTAAAAATATTTAAAATTGACTTTAAGTCAATATTAATTTTATAATTCAGAACATGGAAAATATTTTTTATTTTTTTAATCCTTTAATTGGTCCTACAATCTGATGGACCTATATTTTACTTACCACAAGGCCTTGTGATAAAAAAAGAAAAAAGAAAAAAGAGAAAGGTATTATTTAATGTCACATTCTTCCTTGAAATTATATAATCACCATAAATGGCTTTAGAAATGAAAAATTTAAAAATTTAAAAAAATCCATGAGATTATCATTAACACACTAGTTCAAGAATAATTTTTTTAAAAAATATTTAAACTATTATAAATAGTCCAATCACATGCAACATAATTACAAAGAAACATAGCCCAACGACCAGGACAAACAGAGGAAGGAATTAAACAAATGATCTCATTATAAACTCTACCAGTTGAACAAGAATGACATCTTAAAGTAATGTTGGACCGAGAGTAGAACTGATAATATAGTTAATTAATTAATTAATTAATACGTCAATCAAATATTAACTATTTTAATTTAAGTAATTATCCAAACCAATTAACTATTTTTTAACTCATATTTCATTCCAAATCAAAATCAAAAGTTCTTTCCACCCTAGATTCAAAAATTTTTAATTCAAAAAAATAATATTTAGTGATTATGTATACACCCCCACCTCCACCCCACCTCCACCTCCACCTCCACCTCCACCCCCCAAAAAAATATTTACCGATTATGTATACACCCCTACCTCCAAAAAAATATAATATTTAGTGATTATTATACTCACATCCCTAAAAAAAATTAATATTCAGTGTTTATGTATATACTCCCACCTCCACCTTCACCCACTCCAAAAAAAATATTCAGTGATTATGTATACAACCCTACTCCCATTCCCACCCCCACCCCATTAAATTGATTACTCTCAACCCCCCCCCCCAAAAAAAAAAAAAAAAATTAAAAATAAAAATAAAATGATATATTTAATAATAATTTATTTAATTAGATCATAATAAAGATAAGTTTAAAATTTAAAATATGAGTCGACATATATTTGAACCATAACTATACGATTCCAACCCACACAATTCATATTAAAAATAATTAATATAATTTTAATTTTTAAATAAAACCATAACCATATTTTGTAAATCAAAACCAACTCATAACCATATTTTGTCAAGTCTAACCGATAGTAATAGTCAAGTGTAGATGAGATGCAGTTAGGAACATAAATTTTCACAAAAAAGGGAATTGTACCTACATAATTCTCCTTCAAAAGTAACAACACAGTCCACATTATCATTTAGTTAAGAAATTAAATTCCTTGATTCGCAAAAAAAAAAAAGTTCTTAAAAAGTTCTTAATGTCAATTATATATATATATATATAACCATATATATATCTATATTGAGCTCACGAACTCACTCTGCTTTTTTTTTAAACAACTAATAAAAATGTGTAATAATTTTTAGAATTGAAAGTCTTAAAAAAGCATAGTATATATAACAAAAGAAAAGATCGATGTATACGTACTAAATCACACCCGAAATGACTTTCAATTCCAAAAAATTATCACATTTTTATTATTATGTTTTTTTTTAAAAAAAATGCTATAACTCAGAAAACCAAAAATTTTATATATAAATAAATGATATATAGCAATACGATGAGATCGGTTCATTTTGGCGACGATTGGTCTTTTCCTGTTCGTTTTTTATGATTTAGCGAGAAACCGTCAATTTTTAATTTTTGGTCTCTTTATTCGTTGATATATATATATATATATATATATATATATATATATATATATATACCATGATCATATATTAGTGCAACCTAATCCCAAAAGATAAATATAGTTACAAAGGCAAACAAGCCTTGAATTAGCTAGACATGTCAATAATTTCAGCGACTCAAAATGGCCATTACCTCCATGCTGAAGAAACAATCAAGACTCTATTTTCCCACCCAAAATGAAGCGCGCCTGTTTCCACCCTCACTGTGAACCTGTCACTGTACTGTTTTATAAGTTTCCGAATTGCATCATTGACATTTGGACCTATAGGAGACGCAGCAAAACCAGCCATCATCATCCTAGCTCTCCATTTCCCGGCAACTTCATAACGCTCAATCCTTTCCTCCCCCTCGCAGGCAACAACGTTAACTATGTCACGTGCCAAACACTGCTTTTCCACATTCATTCTGTCCTGGCTATCTCTAGGGAGAGTTGCATCTAGAGACTCGAAGATAGCAGAATAGTAATTGTAGGCTTCAACAAATCTTGGTAAAAATGGAGCAGTGTTAGTATTCACATCTTGTTCAACAACAGTCACGAGTTTCGGATTCATGCTCTTAACCATCCTGAGAAGTTGGTCTCTTTGGTTTATGGTTGAAACACTTTCATCAGGCATGTGGTGCAGCTGGAAAGCAAAGTTCACCACGAGTGCTTCTCCAGGACGACAGTCCAGAATTGCAGGAGTTACTACTTTCGTCTTTGCTCCAACAGCTCGGAACTCAAATGGCACTTCAAGTAGTTCAGCCAGTTGCTCGAGCCTCTGCCCAATGAGGTTTAGGCCTCCAGTGGCACGTTGAATAGATTCAGGGTCATCAATTCCAGTTAATCTCAAGAAAGGCAGTTTACCAGGCTGCTTGGCGAGAGTTTGCAAGAGTGTTATGTATTGACTTCCTTGATTTATGTCGAAATCTATTATATGAACCCTCCTTTCATTTTTAAAGGATTCTATAATTGCACCATTTGCAGCCATAAATCCAAACCTAAAACACGGGCACACCTCAAAGAGTACTTGCATGGCTGAAAGACGATCAAGAGAGGGTGCTTCTTTGCATTTCAGAGCTTTGTAAAGTCCTTTGCCAGATGTAGCCATTCGAGCTGCAAGAGCTTCCACCATGTACGCTGCAATTCTTTCAGAAGGTTCTCCCTGGATTGAGACTCTTTGCCGCAGCTCATTTATCACGGTCGATGCATTCTCAAAGTTTCCATCTGAAATTGTGGCAGCACAGTCAAAAAGCAACTGCTTAGGAGTACAAGGTGAAACTAGTGATATTTCTTTGTTGCTGCTGATGCTACTGATGTTAGAATCTGAGGATGAAGATTCTTTGGGCGAGTCATGGAGCAGTACATTATGGATCGGGTCAGACCATTCATTATCAATTTCCATGCTCCGATCAGGGCCAAACACAGAATCATCATCTTCATCATTTCCGTCAAGAAGCGCCCTTTCAAGTTCTTGAAGCTTTAATCTCATTTTATCATCATCTAAGCCTATTGCTTCTGGACTGTGACTACCCAAGTAGTCTAAATCAAAATTGGCTTCATACGCATCAGAATCTCTCATGGACATATAAGAATCAAATGTGTCTTGGACAGCCATTAGCTGGTATGAAGCAGCACCTTGTGCATGAAAAGGATTTTTAGCAAAACAAGAGGTAGATTGGTGTATAAGTTCATCAGTGGGGAAATCGAGGAAGTACTTTGGATCATAACTCTCAGTGCCGTAAGACTCAGTCGCATACATAATCTTATGCTTATTAGAATTAACTATAGATGTGGACAAGCCAGAGCTCTCATTACTTCCATTTAGAGAATAAAGCTTACGATTACCATATGATGAGGTAGAACGAACTAACGACATGGTGTACTTCTGTTTCTCAAACTGTTGAGCGTTCTGAAAAGAAGTTAATTCCAAGTCTCATTAACTATGTACATAACTCTTCACTAAGGGAAGCTACGTGGGTGGTTACCCAAAAGAGAAAAAAAATCAATTAAAAACAATAAACTAGCATGTGGTTCAGGCCACTCACACTTGAAATCTCTTCAAGGCTACGGCTACTGGAAAGGCTCTCTTCAGCAAAAAGAAACTATGGTGCAGATTCTGATAACTAAGAATAAACAAAAGAAGAAATGAATATGCATACATGTCAATATATGTATTTATTGAGGGACAAGAAAATAATATTATTAATACTATGAAGTCACATGCAACAAGATAGAGGGAGAAAGAGACTGCGACAATACTCTCACGCTGTTAAGGATGTTTAGCTAATCAGAAGGCATACTATCATGTACAGCATAAGAACTCATAACCTTAGCTTTAACTTCATGTCAAGATAACAACAATAATTACTTAAGAAAGGAAGGGGGAAAAAGGAAAGGAAGGGGAAAAAACAGAAGCTAAAATTCCAAGCAAATCAATCTAGTCTAGAAGTGATTATATTTCCATAATAATTACAGTTGAGTCATCCAACCATATAACTTCATTGACTACTTTATCTTTATTTAAAACGTCTGTGACACCACAGTTGGAACTAAAGTTTTTCCCTTCCTAAAGTTATGGAAACCCCCATCATTTAGTTTCCACAGTTGGTTATTCACAATATTCTCTGAACTGAAATGGTATAACCAATGTTCATCCTTATTTACTCTCATGTAGTCAATTTACACAACCGAGAGTCATAGTCAGGAAGGTAATAGGAGATATATTGATGTGACATCCCTGTTCCTTAACAAATTGTGCCGTCTGATTGGGAAAATTTAACGTGGACGAAGATGATCTAAATGTAAAGAAAGAAATTACAACTGTAGACACTACGCAACATATCTGGTCATTGGATACAAAAAAAAACAATAACTCCTACATCCTAATACTTGATTTTGTTCTTCCATTATTTGGTGGCTTTTAAGAGGTCACCATGAATGTAGAGTAACAATACAATACCAAAAACCATTTTAACTGATATTGGATATAAAATTACTCTCAACTTCATGCCATCCATCGGGTGCAGTAAAAAAATCTAGGTCGAGAATCAACCGCGATAATAGATACAGTATTTTGTAATCGTTTGTTAGATTCTTTGAATCCAAAATCTGTGGCATATTTATAGTTTTCAATAGATGAAACACTGAAAAGATTTGATTTCCAAGCTGAGCAACCTATGTTAGAAACAACACCCCTGCAGATGACAGATGCAGTCTAAAGACAGATTTTAATCAATTATTTATCCATTCAAGTATATATGACTAAAAGGAAGTAATGACTAGCACTAAAGTGTCCTACAAATTTCACTTACTATTAATATTATTCTCTTTGTCCTTCCATTTATTCTCAAATGCAGACTGACGAGACCTGACCCAAAATTATAGGATATCACTGAATTAGGTAGCTGAGGTAAAATATTCATCGTGAAGACAAAATTCAAGCTTACGTGATCAAAAGCACTAGGAAACAAAACTAAGTGTATAGAACAGATCTTGCTGGTAATGCATCTGCCAGCTGAACAAAGTTCTTTTGGTTCGTCGAATCGATACGGGTACGTGGTAAGCTCCATAGGCTAAAACGTGGTATACTAGGATACTTTATATGAGTGCTTATAATTAAGAATTCTCTTATAATCTAAATGCAATAAAAATAAAACTAAGTATATAGAATTTTTTTAGTTAAATCAACAAGTTGATTGTTTTATAAATAGTTTAGTACAAATGTGATGTTGGGCATCCAAATCTAAGCTAGAATGTTGATATTTGTGCAAATATAGATATAACAACAAAGTAATATTTCGGTACGCTAAATTCAGTATCGGCACGTAAGAAGACCATGTTTCATAATGCAAGTACCAATACATAGTTTCCAAGGTCAATAAGAGACTTTTGTAACTATTTCCTTGCCCTTTATATCCCGGCAAGCTATGATGACATCAACAGGCAACGTCGAATGGAGAACACAAGTTCTGTAATCTCTTTTGATAAGTAGATCACCAGTTCAACAAGTTTTTTATGATAAGTAGACCACAGGTTCCATAATTCACTAGGATCTAGACTTATTTGTTTTTTACATCATTACATTAATTTAATTTATCAATCAACGGTAGATGTGAAAGAAATTGTACAGACGGCAAAGCAAGATGCTTTAGATGAAGACTTCATCAGATGTATTCATCCCCTACAAGCACATATAAACATCAAGACAGAGAACTGTAATATTGAGAAAATGGGTATCCAAAAGGCAATGCAGCCTTGTAAGAGGCTTCCTCTTTGACAGATCACATACAGAAACTTAAATCCTCTCCCCCCAAACACACACACACACACACACACACAAAAGGGAATTAATATATCTGTCAATAAAAACTGGAAAATCAATATTGGAATGAAAGTTTATGTTCTAATCAATTTGGATTCAAGTCTATAGAGGTCACCTGTTAAGAAGACAACAACTCAATAATGGGCATCATATATATTTAAAGCCACTATCTGCCTGAAGTCATGGACATAAACAGATTAAAGAGAAAATGTTTTAAAAATCATCAAAATCCAAGATAAAAATTAAGATTTCTCAATTATTAAGCATAGGCAGACACAAACCATAAATTACATATGAAGTTTTCATGTACGAGAGAAGGAAAGGCATATATATATAAGTACACACGCACACATCTATCTAACAAAATACAAGTTATTTTGAATTTCCTGCTCACCCTAATAAATCATCTTGACTGTTCAAAATTTGGGATAAATCCGACTGTCCATTAGTGCCGGAGGCACGGAAACAGCTAGTAATATATATAATACCCGAAGTAGAGAAAATTGTCCAAGAAGTGGATACAGGACAATATCAATACTCAAAATCTGCAATTCAACATACCCTTAGAAGGACATGAACAAAAGAACTGGCTTTAAGAAAGAGGAAAGCTTAGGGTTTATTTGATCACAAATCCACTATATGGAGACAATCAAAAGAAAAATCGTAATTATACCAATTTCTGGTATCCTTACATTATTATTATTATTTATTTTTTTTGCAGATTGTAAGGTTAGGTTGGTACAAGAGCATCATACAACAGAACAGAACAAAATTAAAGAAGAACAATCTATAAATAAAAGAAAAGAAATTCATAAAGTCTAAATCAGATGCAGTTGAAAAAAATTCCAGCTAACCAATACAATTATATGAAGAAGATCAGATTTCCAAGACCCATTTGAAAAAAATATAAAGCAAAGAAAATCCAACCTTCTGGAAAAATTTAGAAAAAATAAATGGAAACTTACCCACAAAATTTTCTTGAATAGAAATAAAATTCTTATGAGCTTGATTTCATCATCTTTGTAGTCTTTCTACTTTTTGTCTGTTCGAACTTGTTGCATGTATTTACACAACTTTGTCCGACTGTAGTGGTTGACTGTTCTATTTCTTCGTCAAAAAAATAATCATCATAGGTGGGCCCTCGTTTTCACTTTCATGAGTGAATCTTGGCCATTAATTTCTGATCTTAATTATCTGCTCCAGATGGGTTGGTTCATCATAGATGATTGTTGAACCAAAGTTTCTGTTTTAGGTTGGTAAGTATCCGTTTTGGGTTGGTGAAGTTTGCAGTTTTTTTTCTTTCTATTTTACAACTTACACTATTTATTAAATTTAGGGATATTTTTCTATTTTACAATATATTCTCTTCTTTTTATTTAGATATACATTTATATTTTTGAATTATGAAGTGATACATAATTTTTGATAAATTATTATTACAAATTACGATAAATTTATATCAAGTAAATGAAGGATTATATGTATATACACAAATCAGTAAGACACAAATCTTCTTTTATTTACAATTTTTTTAGACTATATCGACGATTGTCATAGAGTAAAATATTTATCCATGATGATTGCTCAACCGTCATTATAATTCAAAAAAAAAATCGTCTAGTAAAGCATCAGTATATACATGTACATTACATGATATATATATATATATATTTTTCCTTATATCAATATTAAATATTAAATGCTAAAGTATACAGATACATGAAACCTGAAGATGTAAATGAGGGAATTACAGGATTCACATCTTATTATTCTATTTGATAACATAACTTTCAGGTTAAGCGTAATTCACATTCTTTATGTATAAATTATTTTCTTTTTTAATATATCATTTTTTCTTAATTAATTAAATATTAGCATGATATTAATATTATATTTTTAATACATGTAAAAAAAATTAAAAATTATATATTTAAATTTATAATGAAAGGAGTAATTATTGTTTATCTTTGCAAGCGTATAAAATGATGAAACATTGTGACAAAGTCAAAGTCCGGAAGGTCCCTCCATCTTAAGAAAAGCAGCTTCCTTTTCCGTGTACTCTGAAATTCAAAGGCGTGTTATGTGAAGGAATAGGCAAACAAGGCCTTTGAATTTTCAATTTGGGGAAATAGGAAGAAACTAAAACTAAGGTGCAAAAATGATTCGAATCGAAGCGAAGATAGAATTGTTCAATTCGATTCGAAATATTAAATTTATATTCAAATTCAATTTGTGTTTGAAAAATTCTATTTGAAAATTCTCTTTCGATTTCATTTCATTCTAATATTTATTACTTGAATTCGATTTGACTAAGATCGAAATATATTCAAACCACAAGCGAATTTCAAGTTCAAACTCGAATTCGAGTCTCCATATAATAACTAGCTATATAATAAATATAACCATAAACTGAATTTGTTATTTTACTTAGAAATGAGAAAATATATTTAATATTATACTTTACAAATATAAAATCACAATTAAAATTAAAAACAAAACAAAACAAAAATAATTAATTATCCTAATTTGATTTAATTTTATATATATTATAAGAGAATGTATTGAGTATATAACCGAATCTGTATCAATCGAGTATGTATCGAATCACAATCGAAAATTTGAGTAGTTTGTGTCAAGAATATGCATGTGAATATTATTCCTTATTTATATATTTTGATGATGAAGTTAATGAATGAATATGCAAATATGTCTGCATTGATAAAAGTTGTAAAGTCCTTAATAGATGATAGACAATATGGACAAGGACTTAGATTGAAATGATCAAATGTGTTAGGTTGATCTAATATGAATGAATAGTTTTGTAAAAGTCGTTCAAAAGATCATGATGTATAAGGACTATGATTAGAAAGATCAAACTTGTTAGGTTGATCTTATAAATTGTAATAGATAGGCATGTCTGACCGAAGAGCATTGCACCAGTCACTATAGTATGCCAAGAAAGTAAGGCAGAATCGTAGTTTATCGAAGCATAATCGTAGACTACACTCGAAATCGTAGAAGCTTTCTGTCGAGCGTCTGTCGAGCTAAAACAAGAATCGTAGGCTTCACTCGAAATCGTGAAGTCTACAAGTCGTCACCAATTAGAATCGTAGTCTGTAGAACTAGAGCCAAAGTCGTAGTCAGCCAAATGCTTACATAGCTATATCATAATCGTAGAGCACTCTACAATTCTCAACAGATGAGCAATCCTGAAGTGTATGCATAGATCTCATCCTCTGGTAAAAGCAGTCAAGTTTTAGATTGCAGTCTACTTGAAGAATATCAGAAAGCATTCTCTGAATGACCTACAAGCAAATAGAAGATCAAAGCCCTAACTCTATTAACAAGACTGATTGAGAAGTGAAAAGCCATTCAGAAGAAGTCTCCTACTAGTGCTCATCAAAAGACAACGATCGTAGTGTCTGCAAATTAGCAACAGAGTCTAATAAAGCACATACAGAGACAAGGGTAAACATACAGATGATAGATGAAGAGGATTGTCTATGTTCAGACTCACCATAAAGTATGATCAAGAGATCATAAGGCTGAAAGTTAAGAAAGTTGAGCATGACTTATCAAAAGGGGTATGTAAACCAAAGTGTCAAATCAGTCAATCAACTTACTAGTTCCTGAAACAAGGCAAACCAAGCAGACCAAACTGCAAGAGCTAGTTACAAGATGGTACAACGTTGAGCACTATCGGAATCATAAAAGATGTCAATGTCAAGTCACCCTACGATTTCCACAGACAAGCTACGACAAAAAATCGTATAGTTCATAAAGGTCAACATCATAATCGTAGAGGGCATTTGTCTGATGAATGAGAATGTCTAAACAAAGAAGACTGACATTCGAACGTCATGAATTGAGGATCCCGATATACTCTCCAAACTTCCTTAATGTAAATCGAGGAAACAAAAGAAAAGGGTGACTACCTACAAGTCTGCTAAAAGTGACGTTTCAAAAGTGTTAGGTGGTAAAGCATACTAATGTGTCAGGCAAGTTAAAAAGGAGTTGTCACATCAACCCAGTATGTCTACATCAAAGATTTTAGAATATCTAAAACATTAAATGCTCCAAAGAAAAGCTCTTCAACGGAAGACTTCCAATGGCTATGTTCCAACGGGAAGATGATACATGAATCTATAAAGAGCCGAAGCTTCAAAGAAGATAGAGTTATTGACTTGAGATGAAGTAAGTCATATAGAGCTTAACAGAGAAAAGGTCTTAGTGAGAGTAAGACCACCATAGAAGAGTGAAGCACAATTAATGAGAGTCTTACAATGAAAAAGCTTGACTTAATACAAAGGAGTATGACAACGAAGTGACATCTGTACTGAGAGTCGGAAGGCCAAGAAGACAACAGCTAGAGTGGCAAATCAGAAAGCAAAATACTTGAGTCACTCTATGATTCACCATGAACACACTGACACTACAAGGAAAACGACTAATTCCGATGGAATATTCCGTCGAAAATAAGGTTATTCTGTCGATAATACATTATTTTCAACATAATATTTTGTCAGAAGTTCGGACGAAAATATTACCGCCGAGCTTATTTTCGTTGCAAATTTGGTCAGAAAAACATATTTACAAGGGACTTATTCCCGACGAACTATCCGTCAGAAATAAACTATACCTGACGAAATTTATCCCGTCAAAAAAATTGTCGGATACAACTTACCACGTGGCCCAACATGAAAAGTGAGATTTTTTTAATTTCGACGGAATGTTCATTGGAAATAGCGTCAAATCCGTCGAAAATAGCATTTTATTAAATAAATTTATTTCACTATTTTCGACGAAAATTCTGTCGGTTTTAACTTAGTCAGTCGAAAATAGCATTTTTTTACTATTTCTTTTGATTTTGCATTTTATAGGTTTTAAATCCCTTTTTTGTACCTGTAACCTGTTTAACACAATAATACATACAATAATATTCAACTCATAATACAATTACATCCAACAACCAACAACAACCTATGTATTATAATCAATCCATAATACAATGTTGTATATACTTTTCTTCTAATACATTCTAACGTTAAATAATAATGCTAATTAAAACTAAACTATAAAGAATAACAAAACAACTAAACTAAACTTATAAACTACAATGATGTATCTTATAAACTTCAAAACTAAACTACAAAATAAAACTACAAAAATATAAACAATGATCATGTATAGATAACAATGGTGTTTATATGTAGAGTGTATATATTTTAATATAGTATAACTTATAAACTAAAAAATAAACTAAAAAGAACAATGAAATGGCGCCGAATTATCACTACGTGCCTATATAATGTTCTACAAAACATCTAGATAGATATATGATAGACACTATATATATATATATAAATATATATCAACCTAAACTAGTACTACCACCAGTAGGATCAAAGTCATCTGGCGGGGGTCGACGATACTGCTTTGGTGTCCGAAAATCCTGCTCGTCATCACCATAAATAGTATCGTCACCTTGTTAATAGAATTAAAAATAAAACACATTAGTCCTTATAAGAGAATCAAAATAGACAGTATGAAAATTAAATAACATGCAAATTAATAAGCTTAAAATAAATATAATACCTGAGTAGGTGGGGGATGACTTCCTATCGAGCCAAAAGCCTCAAAGAGTAAGATAACCACCAACCGAAGCACCTCGTCGTGTATCGCGATAAACTACTCCTGCGGGATACACGTACTCTCGACGATCGCCCCTACTGCAATATCATGCGCTAGCTGGTGAAGGCGATCTCGGCTGGGCAACTCCTGACGACGGATAACCAAATCCGTATGAAACGTCTCCGACACAGTCGCCATAACCCTCTGGAAAATCTGGTTATCCAAGCTAGCGCCCGTATGAGATGGTCCAACAGGTGCTCTCGGGCGTTAGCGCTGGCTAGAGCTTGCGAAAACAAATATATCATTACTAATAATATTTGAAATTAAATTATATGAACTTATATAGCAGAAATAATATTACTTCCAGGTAATGTATACGCCGGTATCCTCGGTAGGCCTTGAACTCGATACCTGCTGGTACTACAACTAGGGGGATCCTGAGATGTGACCCATAGTCTCAACTCGTCATCCCGAGATAATACAATCTCGGGCGGAGGAATGGTGGAATCTAATGGCTTAGCACCACCTAGCATCCTCCAACTCAGTTATACGTTGATCTCGAAGCTTCTGAAATTAGTCATATAATTTATTTTGCGACATTGAACCTTAATGAAATCATTATATCAACTACCTAATATTAATAATTATATACATTAATTTTTATTAGTCTTACCCATATAGCTAATGATGCGGGAGACATGCTAGAATCCTTCGGCGTGTGGGCTCTATCCCAAAACTCTAGTATGATAGGAGGTCAATCCAAGCTATCCTGCATGGCCTAATAAATACATAAAAATAAAATTTAATAATTATGATAATGACAATCGAGTAACTAAATAACTAAATTAAGATACTTACCGACTTCACTTCCTCAAATAACCGTGAGCTGGTAGTGTGTACGACTCAGAGCTGGCCACGATTCTTTTTTGCCTGCTCAGACTTTTTCCTGAAGTCATCAGCATCCCAATGTGCACACATAGTCTCCCATGCTGCATCAGAGACTATGCTAGGCTGATGATCCCGTATGGTAGTCCTAGACTATTGAATAACTCGTCAGGCATTTCATTGTCTCATCTCGTATAGCCACCGAATAGTTTTTTATATGACGTGTCGCATAGAATAACACTATCGCCGACAAATATTAATTCGACATAATGTTAAAATATTAGAAATTGATGATAATACCTAGAATCTTACTTAATTTAAGCTATGTAATTCGACTTATATGAAACTCTCACAACACAGTAGTCATATAGTGTGCATCATACTGCGGGAACTAAGTGAATCACATACATCCTGTAGGCAGGTGTGTCAAGCAAATAGCGTGTAGTGTATGCTTAGCGACCGGGTCCATGATACTGCAATAATTTGAAATATATATGTTAATTTAATTCATGCAATCATATAAAGTAATTTATATGCGTGAGTTATATTATAGTTGACATGTACTGCGCCAAGTCGACATCAACTATAGCAATATCTGGCTGGGCCGACAGATGGCCAAATAAGCCGAGGTTAGTCCCTCGCTAGCATCGACGAACATTATCTGTAAGTATATATAGTATTTCATTATGTGTAAAATAAAATTGGCATAATAAATTAAATTACAAAAAAGATGGAAACTTAATAGATGATGACGACGTCCCGCCTTGGGAGTCGTCGCCAAATCATGTACGACCACCCCCGCTGCGACCTCCACCGCTATTTCTAGCCATAATTGTGCTATTGTAATTAAAAAAAATGAGAACATTAATTTATACTAAAATTATCTTAATAAATAATGTTTTTATTAGTGAATTATTTAAAAACAGCAATAAGTTAAAGTTAAGACTTAATACGTCATCAAACCCGTCAAAATTAATATCAATTTCATCCTCAAATTCAGTCTCTTCCTCGTCCGTATCAATTAATGTTTCTTCGTTATCATCTTGTACAACGACATAATCATTAACAATAATGTCATCATCGACTTCTTCATCATCGAGTACGTTAACGACATCTTCTGCCAATAAATCGTCATCATATGGCAGTACTTGGATGGAATTGCTAACTTGTTCTTGAAACGGGTCATCCGTTCCAAACAAATCAGTACTATCAAATGCCTTGGTTTTCATTGTGACAACTGTATACGATGGGGTTCTAGAGTTTGCTACATTAGGAGCATAGTACACTTGAGTCGCTTGGTTGGCTAATACGAACACATCATCAGATTGTAGCTTTGACTTGATAACTAGTGTGACGATTCTATTAGGATCAACTTTAACACCTTTTTCATTATCAAACCAACAACATTTAAATGTAACAACCCTTTTACCTCTGAGATAATTGAGCACAACCACGTCCTCTAATCATCCGTAGTAATTGGACTCAGAATTTTGGTAACAACTTCCCAACAAGGCAACACCAGAATTGACTGATGTCAGTTCATTCAAGTCATCAACCTTATATATGTATCCATTAATGATACAACCGTGATATGAACTAATAAGTTTGTATGGACCAAAAATAACATCTCTAAAATGATCATAGGCGTTATCTTCTTCAACCCTTCTCTTAAACCACTGTTGAAAATTTTCATTGGTGAATGTTTCCAACTATACTGTAGTTAGTCCTGGGTTAGAAGCATACGCTTTATTTTCGAATGAACTGGCATAATAATAATAGGGTTAAATTTGCGATAACAAGGCAGGGAAATATGTTTAAACTTGACAAAAATTAATACATACTTTATGTATGTCGATACTTCGGGCATATTTAGAAGCACGTATGTAGATACAATTTTCAATTCTTTATCGGTTATGTAAGTCATCATCTCTGCGCCAAATGGTTTAGCCGAATAAGAGAATATAACTAACTCATTAACACGAGATTGGGGTCCGACAACCTCATTCTGACTAAGACAGGTGTGTTTCGTTGAGACTACATCCTTAAAGTACAAGGAGCAGAAGTTGACAAACTCTTCCTCCGTATATCGTTCAACAATAGATCCCTTTACACGAGCTTTATTTTTCACTTTCTGCTTTAATCGTCGCATATACCTGTTGGTACAATGATTGAAAGACATTAATTTAGAGTATTAAGTATAAATGTCATCAAAGTTGCATAATATATATAGATGATGTTACCTCTCAAAAGCATACGTCCGATGATATTGCACCGGTCCTCCAAGCTTAATCTCATATGGTAGATGAATAGGCACAAGCTCCATCGAGTCAAAGAACCCTAAAGGTAAGATCATTTCAAGCTTTCATATTGTTAGCACTATATTTTTCTCCATCTGTTCCACATCATTGTACTTTATAACCGTTAAGCAAAGATCCCAAAAGAAATTTGAAAGTTTGGTCAAGACGTTAAAAATTTTTCTGGGTAGCATATATCTCACGAAATGCAATTGGCATCAACTTCTGCATGAATATATGACAATCGTGACTCTTGAACCTAGTTATTTTCAATTTTTGAACCTTACTGCAACGAGATATGTTAGAATCATAGCCATCTGGGATTTGCAATGCACATACCCACTTACAAATGTCTTGAACCTGTTGCTTGGTAAGACAAAAAGGATCTTTTGATTTTAAGTTGTTAGGACTGAGCAACAATTCCCGCCTGATGTTCATAGCCTCCAAATCTTTACGTGAATTTTCATTGTCTTTTGTTTTACCACTCGTATCTAGCACGGTGTAGAACACGTTCTCGAATAATTTTTTTTCTTTATACATGATATCTATACAATGACGGATTGATAGTGTGACCCAATATGACAACTCAAACTAAATAGGCGAGTGAGTCCAGTTATGAGTTTTTCCGTACCCTATTGCTCTCAACTTACTATGCTCCTTCCCTGGCGATGGAAATTTTAGATCATTGAGCCAGCCCAAGACCTCATTCCCCGAAAATCGACCAACAACACCCTTATTCTCTATCTTTCTATTGAACTGTGCAAACATCTTTTTGTAACCGTGTTCAGTAGGCAAGAATCTACGAGCAGTTAAATTGAATCAATATTGGTATTTTCAACCATGAAGAAATTTGGGCATCAAAATTTAATATTATTGAAATTAGAAATTGTTATTTGTTATGTTTGAATGATATCGTACTAATGCTATTTTTAAAGAACGAGATTTTCAAAATATTTTGCATGTTGTATTGATTCATAGCATGATTGCTCAATTTAGAAGTTGTTATTCTCCTGGAATAAGAGGTAATATTTATTGGTATGTTTTCTTTTTAATACTTATTTTTTTAACTTAAATTTCTTTTTGAGAACATATGTTTGACAAAAGTAGCAACCTTGTTGGAGAAAAGAGGGAAGTAGTAAGAATGTATTGTTATTTAGATTTTTTGATATATTTGAAGAGGGAAATAGACGGGTATGTAGGTATAGGCGTAGGAAATAACTAATTTCATAGGTTCTAAATATTTAGGGAAGATATATATATATATATATATATATATATATATGTAATATACATATGTATGTATAAAAGTATATCTATATATGTAGTAATATAATATAAATTATATATAATTTATAATAATTTGTTTGATTGTTCCTGCTTAATGTGATGCTTTGTTGGTAATTATTGATTAAACTACCAAGAATCATCATGACTTAGGGTTATTGTGATATTGATTTTGAATGAGTTCTTCTGTGTATCTTTTCATTGCATTTGTTATACTTGTATTTAATATTCTATTTTATTTTGTACTTTTGTTGAGAGATAATTTTACATTTAGGGCAGAATATTTTGAATGATATTAATTAGGGAAGATGTATAAATATATATTATATTATATTATATTATATTATATTATATTATATTATATTATATATGTAATAAACATATGTATGTATACAAGTATATCTATATATGTAGTGTGGGCCCAAGTACAAAATTAGGGTTCACATGACCTAATTGAAATAAATGCACAATTAGGGTTCCACGACCTCATTAAATGTGCAAATTAAGGTTTGCATAACCTAATCGAATGAAGACAGAAAAGTCAGAAATAAATGTGTTAGACCCGGGAGAAGCCTCCACGTGTCCCGGGGTAAAAGACTCGTGGAGGCGTCTCGTTTTGAGAATTGATTGAGGGATTGGATTGGTGGCTAGAAGGACAAAGCAATATGGACATTATTCTAATGACTAAAGGGTATTTCTGAAACTTCCTTGAAAGCATGTGCCTAGCTAACATGTGATTACTTAATTCTAGGAAACTCTATAAATACCCCTTCCATTCTAGGAAGGAAGGGGGACTCTTTTGGTGGCTTAAGACTTGGATATTCCATCTAAAAGTACTAAAAAGGTTTGAACACTCTCTCAACTCGAAGGATTCAAGAAGGCTCTTGAAATCCTTGCTACCCTAACACAATTTTCGGATTCTAGGAGTTTTGCCACGTGTTATTGGAGTAATCGTCCACCTGTTCTTTTCCCCTCTTCAATCAATCAACCAATTCCGTGCTCTTCGTGGATTTTTCTCCTCCTCAGCCAACACGAAATCCTAACTGGCGAGGCGCAATTTCTTTGCCTACATGTAGTATATTATATATTATATTATATATGCCATATACATATGTATGTATACATACATATTATATATTATATATTATATAAAATATGTTACATATATTGACGGATTGATTTATGGGTTGAACAATATATGAGTAATGTGACGACCCCAAAATAGGTATACACCACACCCATTCTGAGTCGCCAAATACATGGTACAGAAACAACTACAACTTTATTATTACAACAAGAAAAGCGTGAGTTTAAATACAAATATTATCTTTTAGACAATATCTATACTTAAATAAATCCCCATCACATTTATTGATACATTATTTTACAAAAATGGTGAGGACTACTAAACAACTCTCTAGAACCTTCATTCCATACCCCGACTAGTACTCGCTACATTCTCGCCTCCTCGAGAAGAAAAAATGGAACAACAAGGAAAAGGGTGAGCTCAACTAGCCCGAAGAAGAATATTATGACTAAGATAATATACAACAAATTATCGTTAGTCTCCAACGGGAAAAATCGATAGAATACAATAGACAACAAGTTTCAGATCAATATTCGCAATGGAAATAATAATTCATGAAGAGTTACGTAGAGAATGAAATCTACTATAATCTATGAATTTAACATCCATCATCAATATTTTATCCTCAGAACATCAATCAATATTCATCTCAAATCAAATATTCATCTTTGCACTACGGCCAAAGATATTCATCAATCCAGTCATGTTCATCTCAACACTGCTCATCTTTGCACTAAAGGCCAAAGATATTCGTCGGTCAATATGTTCATTTAAACACCTCGCTCATCTTTACACTACGTGCCAAAGATATTCATCATTCGGTCATGTTCATTTAAACACCTGCTCATCTTTGCACTACAGCCAAAGATATTCTTCGAAATCATTCATCTTTACACTACTGTGCCAAAGATATTCAATAATATCATCATTTAAGACCGAGGATGATGAAAATATTTTTAAAGAACGAATCCAAAGAAAACAAAATGACAAGGATTAAGGATTAAGGATTCGTATTTTGTTTTATCCATGTCCAACAATACCTCAAAAATAATCATAGTGGTGTAAAATTCAAGAATGATCAAAACATGGATACAATCAAAGCTAGTATCCAAAATAGATATTTTGGACGAAAAAGAAGAAATTTTATTTTTCGATGAATAGTGTCGTATACGTGAATAGTCTTGAAATATCGTGAATAAGACTCAACACCAAAAGATAGAAATTCCACAAAAAACATTTTCACGCTTCATTTAATAGTACTCGTGAATAAGAACTCATGAATAAGAACTCATGAATAGTAACTCGTGAATAGTAACTCATAAATAGTAACCCCGATATGAAAAAGTTCCAAATTTGATAAAATTTTCAGATCAACATTTCAAAGATAATGATATTGAAGAAATAATATCATTACGAAAAAAATATCTCTTACCTCAAAGAATCAATTACTTCTAAGGAAAGGTCAAGTGATGATCTTTGAATGAAACTTGTCTTTGAACAAAGAACTCTCAAAGTATCTAAATACTCACAAAATACGCTCGAATAATATAGAGAGAAAGAGAGAAACTTTGTTTCGGTGTGATTTTCAATTCTAACTTAGCCCTATTTATAGGAAAATGTTAGCTACCAAGGCAGACTTGACCAAGCACCGATGGCTTTACTTGCTACTATTGCCACCCACCACATTTGAAATAAAATTCAGCACATTTTTTCACCAACCACAAGTGGGGCCCACTCAATTCTAGAATTTTCCACCAAAATCAATTATAAACCTAATTTCTCGAATCAGACACCTCTTAAAATTCACAACAAATCATTCGTGCATTTTTTTACGGTTCAAAATTTGTGGACATATACTCAACTTATGTATGTATAACATACCCAAAAATTACCATTAATCCAACTATTTGATTAAAAATTATAACCCCAGTAATATATCTCAAAACCCCGATTTAATTTTTAATACCTCCAACTGTAAAATATCGATAAAACACCTCAACAATAATTTCTTCATTTATAACCACATAAATAAATCCATCATTTATATCCACATAAAATAAATATTTCCTTATCATATAAATCAATAATTAATTATTCACAAATAATATTACGTAATCACAATTATGATGACCGGTGCCGCTCCTGGAAAGAGGGGCTTTCCAATAAGGATCTCTCCTTCTTGGCGCAATTAGGTGACCAAACCTCTCCTTAGACGTAACTTTCTAGACATTGCCAATAATGTTATCTAATAATATTATTCAAATAATATGAATTATTGATCCGATAATGGGAAATCACATGCGATGGCAATTATTGAACAACAATAATATAAAATATCAACGCAAAGAATTATCAAATCAATAAAATAAAATATTGAATAAGAATTCACCAGAAAATTATTGAGTAGTGCCTTCACGTAAGGATCAATAATTCAACAATCTTGTGCAATCGTAATACTGAGTGTCTATCATGCTGCAACCACGCCAGACATCAGTATTTTAACCAATTTGGGTATTCCAACAATCTTAACAGTAATAACAACTACTGCTATTTATAACCACCCAAACTTTGCTCGCTTTCCTCATCCAATCGCTTTCCGTTATGGGGCCCACACACGGTCAGCTACCGTCAGCATGCGAATATTCTTCGACGATCATGAATATTCCACGACCAAACGAATATTCCCGACAAAAAAAATAAATATTTTATAACCACTTGCTTATTTTGAAATAGTTGCGTAGATTTAACCCTTAACTATCCACATTAATCAAATCAACCCTTACTATTTCAAAATAATAAATAAAGGAAATTCCTTTTATTTAAAAAATTTTGGTCTTACAACCTCCCTCCTTATGAAATTTCGTCCTCGAAATTGACGTACGACTGTGTGTTTGAAAAGATGAGAATACCACGCTTTCATTTCCGCTTTCCAATTCCCGTGTCATTTCCTCTATAGCATGATTCCTCCACAAAACTTTAACTTGTGGTATGACCTTTCTTGCGTAGGACATGCTCCTTCCTATCCAAAATCTTCGACAGTACCTCCTCATCGTTAAGTCTTCTGCTATCTCGTCCGGTTCTAACTCAATAGCGTAGTTCGGTCGTAACATCGACACGTGAAAAACGCGCATGAACACGCTGTCATACTTGGCGGTAAACGCAGTCTATAGGCCACGATTCCTATTCGATCGAGAATTTCAATCGGATTAATAAATCAAGGTTTGAGCTTTCCTCACCTCACCGATTCTCGCTTTTGAAATAACAACTTCTTGCACCTCCTTCTTCAAATTCATCACCTCGATTGTGTAGCTTGAATGTTTTTAACTTTATCGATTAAAGTCGATTATACTCAGATATCATCACGTGGGTACCTAGAGTTTTCATCTCCATCTCTATTATTTATAAATTATACTGAAATTAGTCTTCGACAATATCGTACTCGTACTTGTATAACGATCTTCTACTCAACACGCCGCCTACCACGTTCGCTTTTCCAGGATGGCATGGTCGAACATGTCTTTGAAATGAGTCTCCTCTTGAGTTCTTCAAGCTCTTCCCACATTCCTTGCTCCATTCGAATTTTGTATCTCTACGAGTCACCGCGATAATGGAATAGCGATTCGAGAATATCTTTCAACGAATCTCCGATAATAACCAACTAAGCCTGAAAGCTACGTGTTTTCGATTCTCGACTTAGGTTGCTCTCAATGTGACTCATATCCCAATCTTGGATAAGACGTCACAATGACACCTATCGATTTACTATCGCATCGAATACGACGTCCCCTATAGAGAGTCCGCTTAGGTAAATTCCACAAAGGAAGTCACCAGATAAAGGCTCGTGTACCAAATTTATAGTTGAATTTTTAACTCCTCGAAGTTCAATAGAGCCATTCGATATGAGATTTTAGAAATGAGTTTTGTCTTTGGGTTCAAAGTCGATACAATATTTAATATCGTGTTTTAGGAGTAAACCAAGAAATTCTTCAGAAATACGCCGGAAAATCAATAACAACAGGAATATTATTCAAATCTGACGTGTCTTTATTCAAATCCATAACATGGACTAAGAAAACTTGACATCCGTAATAAACGAATGACTTTATGGCTTGATATGAAAATGTTTGACTACAATGGTTTGATTGCTTGAATTCGAATAACAGGTTGCTTAGGAATATGAAAACTAACAACCTTACAAAAGCAATCAATTTGGCATGATGAGTAGTTAACCTTAAAATCACATCAAAAGCAAATATCTCTATAGAAATAAGGTTAACGGTAAATGTGATAGTGCCAACTCTTGAATCAAGCAAGATTTTTAAACAACGGATGTAATGAAAGTTTCTCCTAATGGAGTCTCCACAGATAGGTCAAAGTTTAATTTCTCCGTAGTCAAGTTCAAACGTTGAGCGCAAGTAAGAGATAAAAGAATGGGTAGAACCAATATCTAGTAAGGTATATACTTCGCAAGAATTTATAATTAACTAACCCATGCTAACTTCGGGTTCCTTGCATTTTATTTGTCACGATAAACGCTTCTTCCAAGAACCGCTGACTTTGACTTTTTCTCGACATCCTTTTGAGTCACCATTCTCATTGGATCTGGTTTTCGATATCGCATAATCTCGAGCGATATGTCCTTCTTTTCCACAATTATAGCATACCTTGGAAGGCTTTCAACAAATAGTTTGACCTTTATATGTCCCTCCTCTCCACATCTCAGTAGCATCTAACTGGCGATCGTTCTCTTCCCCTAGAATTTGTTGATGGTGCCGATGTCAGCCGACGCCTCTTCCGTCATCGTTAAATCTTCTCTTTTTAGATTGACATCTCTTTCCATAATATCAACGCGTCGTGCGCTTTTTATCCATGCATCACTCATTCTCACTCGTTTAGTTATTTCTTCTTTCAAATTTCGATTCCAAATTTATCATCTTATACTCGCCAAAGAGTGCTTCATTCAAGCATCACATATCGGGTAACACAAGCTTGAATCGTTGCATCCTTTTGCTCCACGATCGCTCAGTAATTCTTCAAATTTCGCTTCTTCTAACTCATGAATACGATTTTGCAATTCTATATTTTGATCATAAAATACCTCTAATAAACTCTCTTCGTACCTCTTCTTCCTCTTCTTCCTCACTCTCACCGTTACCTCTGCGATTATCTCTAAAAAACTATCAATTCTTCACTCACCACATGGATATCTCTAATTCCTTCTTCACTTTGACATCACATTATCCCGGTTTGGCGATTAGAGGTGTCTCCACGATCTCATTTACTCCAATCGTTAATATTCTCGTTGACATTCTCAAATCACCGCCATAAAATAAGGGTTAATTAAGGAAATCAATATATCACATAATATCCCTATATACCGACCAACTAACAAATAAGCTTAGGTAGGACGACTCAACGAAGGATTTACTCGCCTCTCCCTCCTAGTTCTATTCCCCGATCTCCGCCAGAGATCATATCCCTAAGCTCGATATTAACCGACGATTTACCCCAAAATAGGTATACACCACACCCATTCCGAAATGCCAAATACATGGTATGTAAACAACTACAACTTTATTATTACAACAAGAAACTGTGAGTTTAAATACAAATATTATCTTTTAGACAATATCTATACTTAAATAAATCTCCATCACATTTATTGATACATTATTTTACAAAAATGGTGAGGACTACTAAACAACTCTCTCTAGAACCTTCATTCCATACCCCACTAAGACTCGCTACATTCTCGCCTCCCGAGAAGAAAAATGGAACAACAAGGAAAAGGGTGAGCTCAACTAGCCCAAGAAAATAATATTATGACTAAGATAATATACAACAAATTATCGTTAGTCTCCAACAGGAAAAAAATCGATAGAATACAATAGATAACAAGTTTGAGATCAATATTCTAGTTGAAATAATAATTCATAGAAGAGTTACGTAGAGAATGAAATCTACTATAATCTATGAATTTAATAGTCCATCATCAATATTTTATCCTCAGAACATCAATCAATATTCATCTCAAATCAAATATTCATCTTTTGCACTACAGCCAAAGATATTCATCAATCCATTATGTTCATCTCAACACTGCTCATCTTTGCACTAAAGGCCAAAGATATTCGTCAATCTTTATGTTCATTTAAACACCGCTCATCTTTGCACTACGGTGCCAAAGATATTCATCATTCTGGCCATGTTCATTTAAACACCGCTCATCTCTTTGCACTACAGCCAAAGATATTCTTCAAATCATTCATCTTTGCACCTACAAAGCAAAGATATTCAATAATATCATCATTTAAGACCGAGGATGATGAAAAATATTTTTAAAGAACGAATCCAAAGAAACAAAATGACAAGGATTAAGGATTAAGGATTCGTATTTTGTTTTATCCATGTCCAACAATACCTCAAAAATAATCATAGTGGTGTAAAATTCAAGAATGATCAAAACACGGATACAATAATCAAAGCTAGTATCCAAAATAGATATTTTGGACGAAAAAGAAGAAATTTTATTTTTGATGAATAGTGTCGATACGTGAATAGTCAGATAATCGTGAATAAAGGCCGTGATACGTGAATAGTAACTCCGACACCAAAAGATAGAAATTCCACAAAAAACATTTTCACGCTTCATGAATAAGTACTCGTGAATAAGTAACTCATGAATAAGAACTCATGAATAGTAACTCGTGAATAAGAACTCATGAATAGTAACTCCAGACATGAAAAAGTTCCAAATTTGATAAAAATTCAGATCAACATTTCAAAGATAATGATATTGAAGAAATAATATCATTACTTAAAAAATAATATCTCTTACCTCAAAGAATCAAGATTTCTAAGGAAAGGCTCAAGTGATGTCTTTGAATGAAACTTATCTTGAATAAAGAACTCTCAAAGTATCTAAATACTCACAAAATACGCTCAATAATATAGAGAGAGAAGAGAGAAAACTTTGTTTCGTGTGTGATTTTCAATTCTAACTTAGCCCTCTATTTATAGGAAAATGTTAGCCCACCAAGCGCAGACTTGACCACCACCGATGGCTTTACTCGCTACTATTGCCACCCACCACATTTGAAATAAAATTCAGCACATTTTTTCACCAACCACAAGTGGGGCCCACTCAATTCTAGAATTTTCCACCAAAATCAATTATAAACCTAATTTCGAATCGATACACCTCTTAAAATTCACAACAAATCATTCGTTGCATTTTTAACGGTTCAAAATTTGTGGACATATACTCAACTTATGTATGTATAACATACCCAAAATTACCATAATCCAACGGGTCGGATTAAAAATTATAACCCCCGTAATATATCTCAAAACCCCGATTTAATTTTTAATACCTCCAACTGGTAAAATACCGATAAAACACCTCAACAATAATTTCTTCATTTATAACCACATAAATAAATCCATCATTTATATCCACATAAAATAAATATTTCCTTATTATATAAATCAATAATTAATTATTCACAAATAATATTACAGTAATCACAATTATAACAACCAGTAGCTGCTCCGGAAAGAGGGGGCTTTCCAATAAGGATCTCTCTTCTCGGGCGCCAAGAATTAGGTGACCAAACCTCTCCTTAGATGTAACTTTCTAGACATTGCCAATAATGTTATCTAATAATATTATTCAAATAATATGAATTATTGATCCGATAATGGGAAATATCAGTGCGAGCCGGCAATTATCGAACAACAATAATATAAAATATCAACGCAAAGAATTATTGAATCAATAAAATAAAATATTGAATAAGAATTCACTGTGAAAATTATTGAGTAGTGCCTTCTTCACGTAAGGATCAATAATTCAACAATACTGTGTAATACTGGTAAAGCTTCTTTGGCAACCACGCAGTATTCAGTATTTTAACCACCGGGTATTCCAATGATCTTAATCTTGAAATAACTACGCCGTTATTTATAACCACCCAAACTTTTGTCGCTTTCCTCATCCAATCGCTTTCCGTTATGGGGCTCACACATGGTCGGTCACCATAAATCGCATTTAATATTCCCCAACAAAGATTTAATATTCCACGACTGACCAAACTAATATTCCCCGACAAAAATAAATATTTTATAACCACTTCATTATTTTGAAATATTTGCATATTTAACCCTTAACTATCCACATTAATCAAATCAACCCTTACTATTTCAAAATAATAAATAAAGGAAATTCCTTTTTATTTAAAAAAATTTCGGGGTCTTACAAGTAATGTGTAATTCTAAACTTTGTTTGAAATATAGTAATTTGCTTGATTGTTCCTGCTTGAATGTGATGCTTCATTGGTGGTTATTGATTGAACTATAAAGAATCATGCATTGGGTTTATTGTGATATTTATTTTGAATGAGTTCTTACGTTTATATTTTTAGTGTATTTCTTATACTTATTTAATATTCTATTTTATTTTATACTTTTGTTGAGAGATAATTTTACACTTGGGCACCATTTTGAAAAAGTATTGATATCTTTGTGTATGTCTTTATATGGATGTGTCAAATGAAAATTTTGTAATGTAAAAATTACTATAAACGTTGCATAGAGTGTGGCTTGGAAAGGTTGAGTGAATTTTTATAACGTATACAACTCACAACTATGTAAAGCATAAAATAGATAAAATATAAGAGATTCAACTTCTCGGAATTGATCAATATTGATATTTGCAACCATGAAGAAATTTCGGCATCAAAGGTTAATATTATTGAAATTAGAAACTGTTGTTTGTTATGTTTAAATGATATTGTACTAATACTATTTTTAACGAACAAGATTTTCAAATATTTTGCAGGTTGTATTGATTCGTAACAGGCTTGCTTAATTTTGAAATCTTTACTTCTCCTAGAACAAGATGTACTATTTATTGATATTTTTTTTTATTCATATTTTTTTAACTTAAATTTTTGTTTGAGAACACAGATTTGACACGAGTAGCAACCTTATTGGAAAAATGAGGGAAATAGTAAGAATGTAGTGAGTGGTATTTAGATTTGGTGATAGATTTGAGGAGAGAAATAGAGGGATAAGTAGGTATAGGCGTAGGAGAGAATTAATTTTATAGGTTCTAAATATTTATGGAAGAGGTATAAATATATATTATATTATATATGTAATATACATTTGTATGTATACAAGTATATCTATGTATGTAGTATATTATATATTATATTATATACGTAATATAAATATGTATGTATAGATACATTATATAATATATAATATATAAAATAATTTACATATATTTAATGATTGGTTTATAAGTTTATAAGTTGTGTAATTTTAAATATATTCTAGTAAATGTGTAATTTTAAATTTTTTATTGTTGTTAATGAATATAGTAATTTGTTTTATATTTCCCGATGAGGTCTTCCAATGTGATACTTTATTTTCTAATTTATTTATAGTTAATGAGAGATAATTTTACACACGTAATATCTTTTGAATGTAGTGTGAATGAGATTTAGATTTTGTGTTGATAGCTTTGAGTAATGAGAAAAATATATAAGAGGGTATATAGGAGGTATAACTTCTCTAAATTGGATCAATATTGGTATTTGCAACTTGAAGATGGGCATCAAAGGTATTATTAAAATTAGAAACGGTTGTTTGTTATATTTTAATGATATTGTATCAATGTTATTTTAACGTTTTCAAAAAATTTTGCGGTGTTGAGAAATGAACTCGCTCAATGGAGTCTTTATTCTTCCCAAGAGAGATCTATTTATTTATTGGTATATTTAATTTTTATTCTTATTTTTCAACTTAAATTTTGTTTGAGAACACATGTTCGAATGAGCATTTCAAAAGGATGGCCTTGATTTTTGTGGGATCCAGATTTAGATTTTGTGATAGCTTTGAGGAGAAAAATAGAGGGATAAGTAGGTATAAAGTAGGACAGGAATCTCTAAGTTACTTGTGAAGAAATGAACTCGCTAATGGAGTTGATTTAACGCCAAATCCGCACTTCGACTAGAATCCCAAGATTCAACATCAAGTTGTACTTACGCAACTTGTTGAAGAGCTTTTTGAGATGGTCTAAGTGGTCTTTTTCCCTTCGGGAATTGATAATGATGTCATCCACGTAGATCTCTATCTCTTTGTGCATTAAGTCGTGGAAAAGAGCCATCATAGCTCACTGATAGGTGGCTCCGGCATTGATGAGGCCGAAAGATAACCGTCTATAGCAAAAGGTTCCCCAAGGCGTGATGAAAGAAGTTTTCTCACGATCCTCTTCAGCAACCATGATCTGATGGTACCTCGCAAAGCAATCCGCAAAGGAGTATATGCCGTATTGAGCAGTATTGTCAATGAGAATGTGGATAAATGGCACGGAAAGCTATCTTTAAGGCAAACTTTATTCAGATCCCGGTAATCCACGCAAACTCGCACCTTTCCTCCAGGTTTAGGCACGGGAACGATGTTGGATATCCATTCAGGATATGTGGACACCATGATAATCCCAGCTTGAAATTGTTTAACAATTTCCTCTTTAACCTTTAAACTCCACTCGAGTTTTAATCGCCTGAGCTTCTACTTGACTGGCTTGAATCCCTCTTTAATGGGAAGACGATGGAGGACACTGTCAGTGGATAAACCCACCATGTCTTCATGAGATCATGCAAACACATCCTAGAATTGGGTTAGTAATGAAACCATGTCATTCCTCTGGTTTGGAGTGAGGTCTGAACCAATCTGGATTAACTTAGGGCTTTCTAAAGTTCCGAGATTGAAAGAAGTGGTTTGATCAAGGTTGGGTTTAGGTTTGTCTTCGACCCATGTTTTGATCTCCTGAGGTATCTCAATGTCCTCTTGTATTTCCATTAAGTCGGAGTCCAACTTTTCATCAAAGTTACAATCCTTGTGGAGAAGAGGCATCTTATCAGCAAGTACATGCACATCTAAATTCAGAGTCTTGAAACAAAATATGCTTTCACTTAATATATTAAACCATTTAATCATACAAAGTGTTAGCATGTACTGACAAAATAACTACTAATACTGTACAGAAAAGTAAGCAATTAATGATATCTACAGGGCAGAAAGAGTTTCTGCCTGTTTTACCCTTGTCGACCAATGAAAGAAGTGTTGCTCCAATTGTCGAAGGCAAAGTCCTGGTGGACTGCAGTGATGGAGGGGTTGTCATCGTCCTCCTTCTCCCGAATGATGACCATTACATCTGGGCAATCATCGTTTGGGGTGTATCTATTTGTATGTTCATCATGGACAATGATACATATGTTGGACATCATCCTAGCGATGTCTTGCTTAATTCTTCGTTCTTCTTCTTCCACTTTGGGATCTGGAACAAAGACTTCTTTCTCCTTTACCGGTATTGGCTTGGGAAATAACATAGCCATTACGTTGGCTGACACCTTTACCGGAGGTTATGCTGGCTCAGGATTTGCAAGTGGAGATAATCGTCAGGTGGTCAAGTCGGAGGAATCGCTTATGCTTGTGAAATTCCTCAGAATCGAATCGCGCGAATAACCTAGTCCTACCGTCCCTAGTTTGATCGACACTTGAATCAGGCGCTTAATGCCCTGATGATTTTTACCCATCCCTTGTCCAGGCTGATGACCCAATGACATCATTTCTTGAGTAGCTGTCATCACTTCGGCAGAAATCTTGGGTACGAGAGGTAGCACCCCAATAGGATGGTAGTGAGTGTTTCTCACCTCTAGGGCATGAAAACTGACTGGCTCAACTTCTGAATTGAAGTTGATGAGTGGTATGTCACCCTGTTTAGGACATTTCAGTTCAGCGTTAATTGTGACTAGGTTGTCGTTAATGATGTATTTAAGTTGCTGATGAAGAGTGGAGGGGACGGCCCCAGCCATATGAATCCATGGTCTTCCCAATAGCAGGTTGTATCCTGAATCTATCTTGAGCACGTGAAAAGATACGTAGAACGTATGGGGACCAATCTCAATTGGTAGTTCAATCTCTCCGACTGAATTTCGACGGGATCCGTCAAAAGCTTTAATAACCGTATGACTGCTTCGGATCCGTTTGAGATTGACGTTCATCTTCACCAAAGTAGCATAATGACAGATATTCAGAAACGAACCTCCATCTATCAAGACTCCAGCTAGCATGTATCCGAAGGACAACACCGTAATGTGCAACGGTTTGCAATGACCGGTTCCTTCGGGCTGTATGTCATCATCAGTGAAAGATATCACATTGTTGTTAAAAATGTGATTAACCAAATGTTGAAATTTTTCCACATCCACTGATTTCGGCAAGTAGGCTTCTTCCAAAACCTTTAGTAAAACCTTCATGTGATCCTCGGAAGAGAAAACCAAGTCCAGTATTGAAATTTGATGTGGAGCTTCTCTTAAGCTTAAAACCACATTGGCTTCATTATGGCCCATAGTACAAAGGAAATTTTTCAATTTTCTCCATGGGAATTTTCCCCTTTGATTTGATGGTAGGCTTTATCACCCGTTGGGGAAGATACAATGGATTCTCCTTCGACACTACAGCAGTTGTATGAGAGGTGGATCCTTCAGCATCTCCATAGTTCCATGGGACTTTTTGTAAGCTGATAATAGGATATTGTGATCTGAATGGTAAGCTAATTGGCTCTGAAGCAGACACTTTCAAAGGATTATGAACTTATTTGAGTTGAATTACTTATATTATGAATGGTTTGACAGTCCCATCAGTCTCAGCAGATATAACTACTACCAATCCCTTCCATTTAGTAGGACAGGTATTATCACTCTACAATAGCACAATTTCATCGTCTGCTAGTTGCAGGACACCGTTGTCAATTAGATTTTGACTAAGGTGGCAGAGTGCCCAAAGCATTCTTCCGTGTTGTGACCGCGAGAATGGGAGTGATACTGATAAACTCCATCAGAATTGAATCGTCCTGAACGGGGATTAATTAATTGGAGGTAGTAGGGAGGTGATCCTTCCTTCATTGATCAACATCTGAAATATCTCCTCCATAGGTTGGCCCATGTATGTAAATTCCCTTCTATTGGCAAAATCCCGACGGGCTTTGGCATTTGCTTTCTTCGCAACTTTGTCCTCCATTATTTTCCTTTCTGAAGGCGATGATGGAGTATTCATAACAAAAGGGAGGAGACTAGTGTGCTCTTGGCTGACTAATTGGTGTGTGACTTGATGCTGATGGGTCACCAGTTCTGCCCATTGCTCAATTTTCTTACACAAAGCTTTCATTTTTCATTCCATCATAAACTGAAACTTTGCATAATCCCATTTGTCAACACCGTCTTTGATGGTATGGGATGATTCACCATTAAAATTAGAACTTTGTCCACTGCTCCAATTAATCATATTGACCTCTTCCTCTTTGTGTTGAGGAAGAGGGTTGTCTTGCACGTGAAGTTGGTCTGGTTTGGTGACCACAATCTCATCGTTGTCTATTAAATCTTGGATGTTGTGTTTCAAGGCCCAACAATCCTGAGTATCATGTCCAGGTGCTCCGGTATGATAAGCACACTTCCGAGTAGCATTGAAACCTCTCCCATTCAGGTTAGCTGGTGGAAGAAGATGTGTGATTTTCTTCTGAGTCGTGAGAAGATTGAGAATGTTCTTGAGTGAGTCCCCTAAGGGTGTGAACACTCGAGGGCGTTTGACTTCTCCACCTTTAGGCAATAGAGGGTTTGAAGGCTTAGCTTGAAAGGGAGTGTAATTTCTCCTCTAGATAGGCGTATTCTGATTGCCTTTTTGACCTTGTAGTATCAAGGAAACATCCTCCTCTTTCTTTTTATAGACCCTCCGGGGGTTGTTTCCATAAGTTCCGGACTGGATGTGTTCAGCAACAACTTTAAGAACGGCTAGGTCTTGAATCTTTCCCGACTTCAATTCCATCTCAGCCATCTCCCCGTGTTTGATCATTTCAAAAAATGGTTTACCAATGCCAGCTAAAACTCTTTTATAGAAAGGAGCTTCTTGTATATCTATGAAGGTCATGACCCTTTCTAACTCTGTCATATAAGGAATAACTTGAGCAGCAAGGCGCCTCCACCTTTGAGCATACTTTCTGAAAGACTCATTGGATTGTTTCTTGACCTTGGTAATCTGATACCGGTCAAGAGCCATCTGATACTAGAAGCTGTATTGAGTGAGGAAGGCATGAGCTAGCTCTTCCTAACTCTAGATATTTGATTTGTCTAATCTGGTATACCACGAACGGGCTTCTCTAGTCAGACTCTTTTGGAACAACTGCATTCTGAGCTTCTCGTCCTTTGCATAAGATCCAAGTTCTCCAATGAATACCTTCAAATGTGTGTAAGGATCTCCTAACCCATCGTACTTTTCGAAGTCAAGAGTTTTGAACTTCTCTGGATAATGAACACTAGGGAATATACAAAGGTCAGCATATGAGACACTCCCATGTGCTCCAATTCCTTTGATAGAATGAAGGGTTTCTTCCATTTGAAGGACCTTTTTCCTGATGTCACCGGTGTCTAGATCTCCTTTGAGATGGGTGTTTTCAGGGTTTTTGTCTGTGGTAATCAATTGAAATTCTGGATTCATTTTATCCGAACCTTGGATTCCTCCTTGTGCTAAGGATTCTGTATGTGTGGGCATTTTTGGGCCCTGAGTAGATTGATGTAGTTCTTTAAGCAGAACAGCCAAATCTATAATCTATTTACTTAATCCGTCAAATTCTTCTTGAGAAACTGGATTAGATTGGTCAGATGAAGACATAATTGGTTGTAGGCTCGTGGCCATTTTGGACTTTGAACGGGTAATAGGTCCGATTGTTTCCCTGCGAAAGACTTGCATAGTTTATTCTTAGGGAATGTGTAAATGTTTACATGCTATATGATGTATCCATTTTAGGAATATTATCCTGCACTTTGGAGGTTAGCTGTTTGTAATATAGGATAGCATGTTAATTTAAATATGCATGTACACATATTTCTTTATATTTCTCATTACATGGAGATGAATATGGAATGAAATTACAAGTCATTGACTTTATGAGTAATTTGAAATGAGAAAGCATGAAGAGACTTTCCTCCGCATTTGGTTTGTTAGAGGATGATCTATCTTAGGTTACTCTCGTGGCTTTTTGGTATGAAGGTTCCCAAATCATCGTAATTTACTTGACGGGAAGTTAATCTGGTCTTTCAACTGGAGCGAATTTGGGTGGTGCCTTTCCTGAGCCTCGTTGGAATTAGTCTTCCTACGAGTCCAGTAATCAAACATCGACATGATAGCCTCCTGATGGAGGAACCACACAACATACATTCATATACAACGTGTCTCACCGTTTATGAAAAATGATGACATGTACGACGCACTAATATCACAGATAGATATATTGCAGTGCAGTAAAAAAATGCATTCGTACACACTCAGTAAATGTAAATGCAATATCCACACACAAGCATATAACAATTTTGAAAAGATTGTAATAACGGCTTAAGCCCTCTTAATGGGATCCCCAGCAGAGTCGCCACCTATCGACGTCGAGATTTTTATTTGTCCCTTTTCTGTTCTTGTTCTTTGGTGTTCTCGTGTTAGGTGAGATTTGTTTGAAAAAAATAAGTTGTGAAAAGGTCCGACATGTATATGTCGAAGAATGGACTATAAGAGTCGCCAGTTGGTTTTTTAAATGGTTTTACCAATATAATCGAGAAAAGGTTTGCACATTGACCCAGTGATGTGACACTGCTAAATGGGTCTGTGAAACCGAGATTCATTAGGGTCCAGAGGCTTGATTATGCGGAGGGAAGGTGTTAGGCACCCCGACATTCGTGTTGCCACGGTGACCGCCACTTTTTAAGAAACTGTTATATATGTGTGTGTGTGTGTGTGTGTGTGTGTGGGTCAATGTGCTCTTTATATGGAAGTAATGCGAGGCCTCGTTCGCACTTATATACACAAAGTTTGAATTTGTGTAAAAATTCAGTTTTAAACAAGATATGGCAGTGATGTTTTGTAAAAAAAGTTTTTCAAACCCTTATGCTCAATAGTAATTGAGACCTTTTACACTTCCATTTTTATTAAGTGTTTGGCTTAATTGCTTTTAATTTTCGAGATGCGAAGAATCTTCAAGAAAATAATGTACAAAGCAGTGCCGAACTCCTCGTGGGCATGAAAACCATCTGAGAAAATCCAAACACCGTGACTAAATTTACAAGTCGCCATAATTTGAAAATGTCCATCACGGAACCAATCTAGATCCAAGAGATCAATCAGATCACATGATTCCTAGGCTCACATGATGTCCGCAATTTATTTAAGCAAGCGGTAATCATTTATATATATAAAAGCTATAAATATATATATATACAGACATGATCAACCACCACGAAGCACCTCCATAGGGGATCAAAAATGTAAATAAAGTTGTAAAAGCAATCAACCGCCATGAAGTAAACTCCAAAGTGGTAGACGAAAAAGTAATATATATATATATATATATATATATATAAAACGCTACCAATGTAAAATCCAGTGCTCATCGAACAAAGTTTGACAACAAATGATATATATAAGTATATATATATTAAAGCAAGAAATGCACCCATGTAAAATCTCAGCTCATCGAATGTAGTTCGACACACAGTTCATATATATAAGTGTGTATATATATATATATACAACCTGAATAAAACCACTTGATCCGAAGTCCGCATACACAACACACGACTCTCAACGTGAAGAATGGTGTGTGCAAAGATGAAGATAATGGTGTTAAAGTGTGTAAGAAGGCTTACAAAGGACCCGCCAAAGAAGACTTCTATAACTTTAAGTGGATGAACACTTTCTCCACGCAGACAAATAAATAGTAGTTATATGTGAGATCACAAGTGTTTAAAATGAGAAAGCACTCAGTTTAGGGTGTGTACAGAACAAATTTGACAGGGCTTCCTCGCCTTTTTCTCTTTCAAAATGGCCACCCCAAGCCCTCTATTTATAGAGGGGGGAGCCGCAGGTGTACCTGCAGCTCACCACACAGATGTATTTTGGCTGGTCGCCAAGGTGCCCCTGCCCGTCAGAGGTCCCGTCTGTCTCAAAGTATGCATGCGCGTGCACTATGATGTCCGCTCGAACTTTCAGAATTGCAATCCGGGCATCCGATTGAGGTGTATAAGACCTATTTCGGACCACCGTTATCAAGAGCTACGCCATGACATGGGATTAGAGGTTGTACGAAGTTAGGAAGATGGGACCAAGCCCTCAGTCTTCAAGCTTCAAATTCTATTCGGTGTCTGCCATGCGTAGTAGTCACTCGGGATTGAACCTCCTTGGTTCTTATGGGACATTGTTGTATAGAAATGTATGTATGAAATGTTGAGATGGCGTGATGTAGGATCGAGGTGGCAAAATGATGGTTTTACCCCTCACCGGGGTTATCTCCGGTTTGGGCTGATAAAGGAGACGTTACTCAGGGTTATCTCTGAGATTGGACTGCTGCAAGTAGTGAAGGTCCTCAGGGTTATCTCTAGAGGTGTGCCTATCTTCCCGATGTTATCTCCAGATCTTGTACTGAGTGCCTCGGTGTGAGTCACGAGGTTGAAGTTGACTGCATGCATTTGAAACAAGCAATTCTGGGGTTATATCCAAGGTTAGCACTGCTATTCCCGGTGTTGTTTCCAGGACTAGAACTGAGCATCTCGGGGTTATCTCCGAGATAGAACTGTCCTCTCCGGTGGAATTTCTGGTATTTGAACTGCATCATCTCCCGTGATTATCTCTCGAAGACGAATCACGCCTCCCTCGCAATGTTAGTGATAGGTGTGCAAAAAATTTCGAGTGTCTACAAAGAGTCTCCAATCCTAGTTGGGATTGGACGTGGATTAGGCCACTAGATTAGAGGATAGGGGTTGAACCACGTAAAAATCTTGGTGTGAATTTTACTTTTATTTATCTCTTTAACTGTCATTCACGTTCTGCACATTTTTGTTCATCACGTTGATTGAATTTATACTATTCAGACACTAAAAGCGCATGTGTCTAGGCATGCGATAATAAAAACAAAGAACATAAGGTAAAGCAAATACTAAAGCGAGCATGCGGTAAATGTCTGATTTAAACTCGTTCATAAAAATTAAAAAGATTTCACCGTTTATCACTTTTAGTTTGATCACCTATTCACCCCCCCCCCCTCTAGGTGTGCACATACATTGAATTACAGTCATATCATGATATGATACATTTTCCAATGAATCATTCTTTTCGCGGAGGTCAATTTTTGCCTGCTAAACAAGAGGATAACAAGTTATAAATTTCATATGTTTCATATTATTTGATTATTGTTGATTTTTTAAAGTCAACATAAGGGATTTTTAAACTCAAAAGTAACATAGATTTATTTATTTTTAATCAATATAATGAATGATAAATATTATAAAATATTTAACAAGTATTACTTATTGTAAGTTTTATTGTTTCATAATTTTTAATGATTCGTCTTAATTTTGATTTTTGAATTTTAAAATGTCTTAAATTGAATTTTAAAAATTAATAATGATCATATACTTTTAGAACAGATGAAGTGCGATAATACGAAACTTGATGGTAAAAAGTCGTGTTGGTGGGGGCAATTTGGGAGCTTGCATGGGTTTGGGCATGGTATATGAATGATATGGGCTGGTGTAGTTGGCTTTGAATTTGCAAAGTTTTTCTTCTACTTTTTGTATGTGTGGGTTGAGTTCTTAGTTTTTCTTGATACTTGGGCAGTAGGTGGGATATATATATATATCTGTAGGGGCAAACGAATCGAATCAAATTGAACTTTGTCGAACTCGAACACTTTTAGTCGAACTTGAAATGTTCGAGTAACTTGATCGAACCAACAGGTATGTACGAGTTCAGATCATTTGGTGTTCGCGAACATGATCGAGTTTGCGAACAAGTCAAACACAAGCTTGTTCGCAAACATGAATAGTTCGGGAACAATCACGAACACAAATTTGTTCACAAACACAAACTTGTTCACGAACACGAAACTTGTGTAATTCTATGTATGTGCACACCTAGAGGGGGGGGGGTGAATAGGTGTTTAAGCTAAAAGTGATAAACGGTGAAAACTTTTTGAATTTTTTTGCAACAGGTATAATTCAGATAGCTACGCCTGTCTGCTTAGTGTTTGCTTTAGCTTATGTTCTTCGTTTTTTATTATCAGACAGCTAGACCTGTCTGCTTTAGTGTCTGGATAGTGGCGTGAATAACAAAAAAATGCAGAATGTGAATGACAGTTAAAGAGATAAACAGAAGTAAAAATCACACCAAGATTTTTACGTGGTTCAACCCCTATCCTCTAATCTAGTGGCCTAATCCACGTCCAATCCCAACTAGGATTGGAGACTCTTTTTATTAAACTTAATATTCAATTAAATACAATAAAAAGAACTCCCTGTTACAAAGAAGCTTCAATTCTGATGTTGGACACCAATGCCCCCTTTGCACCTCTGCAACTTGTACACCTCTACACCTGTTCTCACCTCTGAGACATTTGAAGCTTTTTTTGAATAGACCCACTAAACTCTAGAAAACTCTAGACCACCAAAGCTAACAGTTTTGTTTTTCAGATTACAATGATGGTGATTCCAATGGAATATCAACTTTCTAGCCTAAGGATAACATGACATTGATTGCTAGAAAGACTATTAGAAAGCTATAAGAATTAATAAGAATGAATTGATGCTTTCCAATCGTTGGGCTCCCTCATAACCGAGCATGATGAAGATTTATATAATATGAAGGCCAACGAATATATTTGTTAGCAAGAAATCAGATAATTTAAATCCCATAATTAAAGCTACAATATTGACCAACGGAACATATATCAAAGTTAATATACACCATGATTTTAGCAATTAAAGAGTCCAACAGATTTGGTAAATCAAGGATATAATAAGAATCCAAATAAGTTGTCATACAAGATTAGTCCAGTTGGATTCTAACAAACTGATTTAACTAATATATATATATATATATATATATATATATATATATATATATTCCTCGACAACTATAAAGAATCCTGAATATTAGGAGTCATAAAACTATATATATCCAAACTTTATTAAAGGAGATTGATATGATTTGTTACTACCGCTTCCTTAATAAATGGATATTTTAAAATCAAAACAGATTTCTTAGAAAATCAACCTTCCTTAATGAACTTCAATTCAAATCTTCCTTAATAAGCTCCAATTCAAATCTTCCTTAATAAGCTCCAATTCAAATCTTTAATAATATTATAAACCCATGCATATTAATTATAATATTATAAACCATAATCCATGCATATTTAATAATATAATAACAAACCATGAACCATGCACACGTCTAATATCCTTAAATTAGTCATCATTCAAAACATCATAAAATCAAAAACTAACATTCTCCCCCTTTTTTATGATGACAATTTATGCACCACTTTAACCAACATGCTCCCCCTAAGTATATGACTCCCCCTAAATTTATGCATATCAAAGAGCAAAATAAAATGACTTTATCATTGCATATTCCAACACAATATAGTATCTCAATATCAATTCAAATATACCCAAATATCTCTCCCCTTTTTTCATTATAAATAAATCATCAAGTTATATCTCTCCCCCTTTGTCATCAACAAAAAATAATTCATATAATTAGTTATCTCACCCCATTTTGCAAATTGAAAGAATTAAGCACAAAGAATGACATTGGAGCAAGGTTATAACAAAATCACATATAGAAAGTAAACAATATAATCATACCTTTGTGATTTGTTACCTACATATTAACATTTTATTACCAGTAAAAATATTGATAGCTGTGCTCCTTAGTGTAGATTTGACTTTTATATTTTTTCGTAATCAAAATCTCTTCACCAAAGACTCTTTTGGTCATCCCAATGTTGATGTCTTTAAAGCTCGTGTTAGGAGGATAATTTTTCACTGTTCTAGATGATCTAGGAAGCCTTACTGCAGTCATTTGCTCTTCAGGTTCAGGTTTTGAAATGTCAAGCTCCACATCAAACTGATCATCAAATTTTTCTTCTAATACAGACAGGTTGAGCTGTCTGACGTTAGGCATCTGTATGTCTGCATTTTCAACTAAAATAGATGACTCAGGTTATCTAATTTCATTTGTTTCATCATCCCACGCTCATCTCGATTTTCCTTCCGATGCAGATTTTACCAGTCAGTCTTGGATTGAAATGTCTGCTTTCCACTAAACAAGTTGTCTTTCCCTCGCAGAAACTTCATTTTCTTTTTTGATTGATAGGTCACTAAGAAATTCATTAAATACTACATGCATGATTCTTCAACTTTAAATTTATCAAGATTATAAACCCTTTAAGTTTTACTATTAGTATTTATAATAAAACATTTAGCATCATAAAAACTTTAGAAAGCATGATGTTATGAACACTTGTAATGCGAAATCCATAGAGTTTTCATAATAATATATCTAATTAAAACTCTATTTAAACAATCATGAGATACTTACAGATTTCGCCAAATAATTTATAGGTAACTTACTCTCTCAGTATCATCCATCTCCTTTTTGATCTTGAGACACCTACAAAACAAACAAATAGTCTCTATCTTTTTGGTACCCAAATCCTCTTTGATCCTTTTGGGTTAGTAGCATATAAATCACTTTTCTTTACCCAAACTTGTTTTATTTTTATTTTATTACAATTAGTATTAAAATGTCCTTTTAAACCACATTTTCTGCAAGTAACATAAGGTGAGCAATAAAGAGGCTTGTTCCTTAGTTTAATATTTATTATTCTAATTTTATTAGTCGTGTTTTTATGTTTTTAACGAGATTATATCCAATTCCTTGTTTATCTAAGCTTGACCTTTGAGCACCCAACATTATATTTAAATTCTCTTCTCCTCGAACAAATTTTGCAAAGATCCTTTTTCAAAGATATTATTTCTTCCTCATTGTTATTTTGCATGCTTATTATTTTTCCATCATTAAAAGCATCTATACAAGTATCTCTCATTTTCAAACTTTCTTTTAAATCATCATTTTCCTTTTTAAGGCTATTATTTTCTTCATTTAATTTGTTTGCACGATTATATAAAATTTTATTATAATTATCTAAATATCCAATTTTAGCATTCAACTGAGACACTTCACATGATGTGAAATCTTTAACTATTTCTTGTTTTTCCTTAATTAAAGTTTCTACTTCCTTCATTAATTCATTTATCCAACTTTTCAAGTGAGCATTTTTCTCTTTCATACGAATGTTTTCATTTTTTAAAACAAGATAGTCGAAATAGTAATTTCTCCAAGTTCGTGACTTACCTCTGATGTTTCCTCATCAGGTATTCCAAAGAAAGCACAAATTAACATTTTCTTCTTCTTGAACTTCATGATTAGATTCATCATCACTCCATGTCATTAGAGCCTTCCCATTTGCTTTGTTCTTTCTTTTTAGTTGGAAGTAATCTCTTTTGAAGTGTCCAGGCCTTCCACATTCGAAACAAGTTTCCTCTTGTGGCTTTTGCTTGAAATCTTTCTTGTTATCGAAAGCTTTTTTTGGTAATTTTGATCTATTCTTCTTTCGGATCAACTCCCTCAATTTTTTAGTCATTGAAGCTATTTCTTCATCCGAATCTTCATCATTGCCTTCTATGTAGCTTTCAGCTTGTAGAGCCAATGTCTTCTTCTTAGGTGCCTCATCTTCTTCATCATATAATTTTAGTTGGTTTTCAAACTCTTCAAGCTCTCCAAATAAAGTAAGAGTTTCCATTGTGCTGATTGTGACCGAGTCTTGAAGTGTAGTAACCTTTGGTGCGAATCGCTTTGGCATGACTCTAAGAAGCTTTCGGTTGATTTCCTTTTGATCAATCTTTCGTCCGAGCATGCTTAGAGAATTCATTAGAGTGAGGAATCTTGCTTGGGCATCTCTAATTGATTCATTTTTCTCCAATTTAAATAATTCGTATTCGTACATTAGCATGCTCAGCTTGACCTCCTTCACTTCAATAGTACCTTCGTGGCTCATGATTACTGTGTCCCAAATTTCCTTAGCCGTAGTACAAGAAGAGACCTTATCTGTAAGACCCCGAATTTTATGAAATAAAAGTATTCAATTTTTCTATTCAGTAAATGGTTAAATTGATAAAAGTTAAAGTTAAGGGTGATATATGATTTTTTTTTTCAAAATACGCAAGTGGTTATAAAGTATTCATTATTGTTTGGAAATATTCGTTTGGTCGTGGAATATTCTTTCCGCTTGGGAATATTCGTGCAACGGTGGTGAAATATTATGGGCCCCATAACGGATAACCGCTTCAAGAAGAAAACGACAAAATTGAATAATCTACAGTAGTTATTACCAATTAACAATCGTTGGAATACTCGATGATTAAAATACAATAATATGTGTGGTTGCACAAAGAGACACTCAGATTGCACAAGATATTGTTGAATTATTGATCCTTACGTAAGAAGGCACTACTCAATAATTTTTCGTGATGAATTATTGTTCAATATTTTATTTTATTGATTCAATAATTCTTTGCATTGATATTTTATATTATTGTTGTTTCAATAATTGTCACTGCACAGTATTTCCCATTATCAGATCAATAATTCATATTATTTGAATAATATTATTAGATAGCATTATTGGCAATGTCTAGAAAGTTCTGTCAAGGAGAGGTTTGGTCACCTAATTGCGCGCCAGTAAGGAGAAATTCTTATTGAAAGCCCTTCTTTCCTGGAACCGCCTGTCATTATCATTATCAGATTCTCATAATATTATTTGTGAATAATTAAATATTGATTTATATGATAAGGAAATATTTACTTGATGTGGATATAAATGATGGATTTATTTATGTGGTTATAAATGAAGGAATTAATGTTGAGGTATTTTATCGAGATTTTTGTCCGAATGAAGGTATTAAAAATTAAACCAAAGGTGTTTTTGAGATATATTGTGTGAGTTATAATTTTAATCCGACCGTGGATCGTTGTAATTTTTGGATATGTTATACATATATAAGTTGAGTATATGTCCACAAATTTTGAACCGTTAAAAATAAACGTATGATTTGTTATGAATTTTAAGAGGTGGTGATTCGTAAATTTGGTTTATAAATGATTTTGGTGGAAAATTCTAGAATTGAGTGGGGCCCACTTGTGGTTGGTGAAGAAATATGCTGAATTTTATTTCAAATGTGGTGGGTGGAATAGTAGCAGTAAAGCCATCAAAGTTCACAGTCAAGTCTGCTAAAATTTTCCTATAAATAGAGGGCTAAGTTAGAATTGAAAATCACACCGTAAACATAAGCTTTCTCTCTCTCTCTCTATAGATTATCGAGTGTATTTTGTGAGTATTTAGATACTTGGTGAGTTGATATTCATCGCTGCAAGTTTCCTTCAAATCATATATCCGATATCCAATCAAAGTCTTCGCTTTTTTTAGGTAAGGGATAAGGAATTTTAAGGATTTTAAGGGATTGTAAGGAATGTTATTTTCTTCATAATGATGTTATTCTTTCAATATCATTATAATTGAAATATTGGTATGGATTTTATTGTGGAATTTCTACCTTTTGTGTTGGGGTTACTACTCACGATATAGTACTATTCACGATATCTGATACTATTCACGATATAAGACTATTTATGTATATGACATTATTTACGATACTAAGATTATGTACAAATACGGAGTACTATTCATGAGTTACTATTCACGAGTTACTATTCATGAGTTACTATTCATGAGTTACTATTCACAATAAAATTGGTTTCTTTTTCTGACCAAATTATCGTTGACTTATGAATCTTACTCTTGAAGTTAAATCCATGTTTTGATGTTATTGTTTTATTATCATATATAACATTTTTATAATCTTGGTGAAGAAATTTGTCTTTGACTTGAGTGTAAAGATGGGTAGATTATCGGTATAATCACGACTATGGGTTCTCTTTGGCGAAGGTAAAAGATGAATTGTGACTAGTATGATCATGACTATTGAATTTACAATTGAATATTTTTAGCTTAAGTGCAAAGGTGAATTGATCAACATGTTTATAATTATGGTTTATATATATTTTGAAATGATTATATATTTATTTGAGATATGAATATCTTTAGTCCCTAGTAATGCAAAGATGATCTGTTGTTGAATATCTTTGGCCCGTAGTGCAAAGATGACCTGTTGTTGAATATCTTTGGCCTGTAGTGCAAAGATGAACTATTGATTAATTTATTAGTATGATTAAGAACAGGAACTGTGATGTGGTATAACCATGATCTTTGATGTTTCAGGTAAAGACAGGTGATGAAAATTATCTTCGTCATGGATGCGAAGAGGAATTTAGAATTACAATTATGATTATGAGTTATTCATATAATTGTGGAAAGGAATTGTTGATTGATGTTACAGGGATAAAACATTGTTGGTGGACTTTGAATATGGAGATGATAATAGACTGTATTGTCTATTTGACTCTTCTAATGGATTGCTCGTTTCGCTGCAACTATGGTTGAAATTTTTATCATCTACCATATGTTCTAAATCTCTGATTTGTTATTGATGAAGGCTATTGATAATTTAATTATCTTTAGTCATGATATTCTTTACTGAGCTAGTTGTGCTCACCCTTTTGCTTCACAATTCCTTCTCGTAATAAAAGTGTAATGGATCAAACTTGGGGTAACAAGGAATAGAACTATGGTCTCTAGTCGTGGAGTTCTCCCTAAACAAAGATAGACAAGTGTGTTGTATACATCTTTTAGTAGTTATATTTGGTGAATCATATAGGGAGGCGAACCCAACGTTGGAAGGGTGTTTTGCCACTATCATCATACAAGATGTCTAATGACATACAACCTCGTGTCATCATAAGATGTGGTTGTGATCATCCACTTCTTGAGTATATTTACGAGCACTACCTATATAATCTTGGTGTTTGTTTGAAGTATAATTCTCAATTTGAGACAAGAGAGATAATGATAAGTCAAGAGAAGACTCACCATCGGGAAGAATATAATAGTAATCTTCTCGCTTTTCTTTGGGGTCTATTGGGTCAACCAAGGATAATTTCTGTGGCCATATGATATCTATCATAACCTGTAAAGCATGGCCTCCCATGTATGAAGGTTTCCTTGAGCACTTCCCAAAGATTCTAATTTCTAAAATAGTTTTTGACTATACATTTATGTAAGGTGTCATTGTGACGTACTATCCAAGGTGGGGATGAGAGTCACAGTTGGTATATATATTTGTATCCAAACTCACAGTATATGTGTTATTGTATTTTGCACGACAATTATTGTAATAAAGTTGTAGTTGTTTTTTGTACCATGAATTTGGCGACTCAGAATGGATTGGATGGAATGGACCTATTTTGGGGGCGTCACATTATCAATCTCTGACTGAACCATGCCACTTAAAAGTGTATTCATGGCCTTGGAATCATAAGATACCATATACGATTCATTTGAGTCCATTTCCATGAGATTCTTTGGCTTGCCATCATCATGTCGCGGAATGACTGGTCCATTTACGACTACCCACCATTCCCATAGGTCACGATTCAGATAGATCTTCATTCTGAACTTCCAAAAGTTGAAGTTCTCACTTCCGAGCAACAGCGGTGGCCTACTTGTGGACTGACCTTCTTGAAAGTTTAGGTGTGCCATAGGATCTTCCCATACGACCTGCAACGATCAATATTAGTAGAGCCAAGCTTTGATACCAAATGTAATTCTATGTATGTGCACACCTAGAGGGGCGTGAATAGGTGTTTAAGCTAAAAGTGATAAACGGTGAAAACTTTTTGAAATTTTCTCGCAATGGTATAATTCGATATTACTACTACTTTTATGCGCTTAGTGTTTGCTTTTTAGCTTATGTTCTTCATTTCTTATTATTAGGCATACCAGACACATGCCTTTTTAGTGTCTGGATAGTGGCGTGAATAACAAAAAAATGCAGAACGTGAATGACAGTTAAAGAGATAAACAAAAGTAAAAATCACACCAAGATTTTTACGTGGTTCAACTGCTATCCTCTAATCTAGTGGCCTAATCCACGTCCAATCCCAACTAGGATTGGAGACTCTTTTTATTAACTTAATATTCAATTAAATACAATAAAAAGAACTCCCTGTTACAAAGAAGCTTCAATTCTGATGTTGGACACAAATGCCCCCTTTGCACCTCTGCAACTTGTACACCTCTGCACCTGTTATCACCTCTAAGACATTTGAAGCTTCTTTTGAACAGACCCACTAAACTCTAGAAAACTTTAGGCCACCAAAGCTAACAGTTTTGTTTTTCAGATTACAATGATGGTGATTCCAATGGAATATCAACTTTCTAGCCTAAGAATAACAGGACATTGATTGCTAGAAAGACTATTAAAAAGCTATAAGAATTAATAAGAATGAATTGTTTGCTTTCCAATCGTTGGGCTCCTCATAACCGAAAGCATGATGAAGCTTTATATAATATGAAGGCCAACGGCTATATTTGTTAACAAGAAATCGATAATTTAAATCCCATAATTAAAGCTACAATATTGACCAACGGAACATATATCAAAGTTGATATACACCATGATTTTAGCAATTAAAGAGTCCAACAGATTTGGTAAATCAAGGATATAATAAGAGTCCAAATAAGTTGTCATACAAGATTAGTCCAGTTGATTCTAACAAACCGATTTAACTAAGATATATATATATATATATATATATATATATTCCTAGACAATATCCACACTCAATGGAGTCCTCATTATATTTATTATCATACTATTTCACAGAATAGTGAGGACTACTAATGCACCATCTAGGACCATCACTCGTTCTCGACTAGTCCCAACTACGCTCTCATTTCCTCAAGAAAACAGTGAAAGAAAGGGTGAGCTCAACTAGCCCAAAGAAGAAATATTATGACTAAGATAATGCAAAATAAATTATCATTAGCCTTTAATAATGTTAAACCGATAGAATATAATAGAAACAAGTTTAATCTGCAATGGATCAAGCAATCCATTAGAAGAGTCAAGTAAGGTATAAAATCTACTATCTTCTATGATTTAAAAAGTTTTTCATCAACTTTATCGCTAAGACTCAGCTTAATAAATAAAATCGAATCATCCCTGCTCCACGGCCAAGGATATTCATGTAATCATCAATGGTCATGCCTATACCGAATAATCCCATGTCATATTCATACCAACAACTGTCCACCAATGAACTACAGGCCAATGAGGACTTTTACCACATCATTCGTCACATTACGGTCATGATTATACCGAATAATCCCTGGTCATAATCATACCAAGTCCATCTATACACGTAAGCCAAAGATAACTTTCATCACAATATAAGTATGAGGATGATGACAATGACATAATAATTCAATAAAATAAGTTCAAGAATAAATTTTAAAGATTTATAAATTAATTTATCCAGGAACCAATAACGTCCAAATTGTTAACATGATATTGCTTTGTAGAGTAAAATTCAAGAATGCTCAGAAGAATATTTCCATGAAAAGATACTGGATGAAGCGCAAATATCAAGGATATTCCACTAATTGCATGGAGTATAGAAGCCAAAGCTTTAACCAACTGAGTATAATAGAATATATGAAACTGCAAATGGATTTTCACCCGCCATGCGGTAATCCACGTAAACATATCATTTCCACAATTTAATAAGGAATGAATACGAAGGATCATTCACCATGCATGTGGTAATCCACATGACAAAGTTATTCCAATGTAATAATAAAGAATGGAATAATGTAAGATTCACCATGCGCATGCGATAGATCGCATGCATGTGTTATTCCCAATGTAATAAAAAATAGGTCGCTCCTGTGAAAGATGGGGTTTTCCAATAAAGATTTCTCCTATCATGCGTGCAATTAGGTGACCAAACCTCTCCTCGATGTAACTTCTAGACATTATAAATATTACAATTTAATAATATGAATAACTTTCGTCCCTCAATTATTGATTTAATAATATAACATATTATGCAAATGATATTGTGACAATAATTGAATCAATAATACGAGAGATATGATGCAAAGAATTATCAGTAGTAATAATTGAGTATAACTTAGTGACTTTTTACGTAAGCATCAATAATCAATATCGTGCTACTACTACGCAACCACGCCAGACATCGTACTTTTACTACCGGTAGTTCAACAGCTTTTAATGGTAACACTTTCGCCGTTATTTTTATAAAAAGATAATTCTGTCATTTTCTTACTACGACAATACTTTTGTTGTGGGGTCCACCAATGATTGTGCCGTCGTATGAATATTCCCTGTTAAAATGAATATTCTCCGACCAATCGAATATTATATAACAACTTGCATACTTTGCAAAATTTATAAATACTACTCACAACTATAACATTATATCAAATCCACACCATAATATCAAAAAAATATTTTGAGAAATTTAAATCTTTATTCATAAAATTTGGGGTCTCACAGTATTTAAATTTTGTTGGTTCGTGGAACTCTTCCATTGAAGTGCTTTTTATGAGAGTTGAAGACCATTTTATCTTGGGAAGTAGACGTCCATTGTTCCATCCGTAAGCACCGATAGTGGGGACAAAATCTGCTTTAAGGAGAGACTGTCCAACAGTTGACTTGGTTTTAAAAGTTTGTCAATTATATCTTGTAAGTCATTATTATAAAATTGTTTATTTTCTAATTCTGTTTATATAATTAGTATATATAATAATACTTTGGAATAACAATCTTAAAGCGATTTGGTGTCCTTAGTATTCATTTTATACTAATTTATAAAAATAGAACTTCCCGAGTACTTACTTTATACTAATATAATATATATATATATATATATATATATATATTATATTACTACGTTATACTATAAAATATATATCAAGATGTTAGTATAATATATATATATATATATATATATATATATATCGTTAGTTAGTATATATATGATATATATTATTCACGTTAATTACATCTAGAGTTTAGATGATGTCCGGATGAATCTTGAAGTTCTCAAGCACTGTTCTCTGATTTGTTCTTGGTATGTTCACAATTTTCAAACAAAGAAATTTCCTCAGATTTTTATGATGAGCTTTATGCATGGTGGCTCAAAGATATGTATTCTAGAATTGAAAACCAGCCTTATTACAAAATGTAATTCAATTAACTATACATGTCTTTGTCAATATTTTAATTATGTTTTTTGTAACTTCAAAATATAATCTTGGACACAATATAGAATACAATGATGTGTTAATGACCTACGTAAAGCTAGTACACTTACATAATTTATTTGCTTTTTATTTTATCATTTGCATAAGGAATTAAACCATATACTGCTTCTTATATATAACATTTATATATAAAGAAATAAGTACTAATATACTATATTAGTTTTATACATATATATATATATATATATATATATACACGATAAGTAACTATATTATCAGTTTTGATGATTGTATTTCAAATTCCTGAAATAAAGGGTTCACTAGTCAAGGTTGGAAACTTATCTTAGCATTCATTCACTGTTGGTTGTGATGTGAAAAGTAATACCAGGGACAAAAACATGAAGGGATCTCATCAGGATCTCATGTACAAAGAGAAAATTATGAATATTTAAAGCTTGGTAATCTAACTACTTCGTGTTTCTCTGGTCAAACTACTCGCAGCGAGCTCTTCTTCGTAGCTAGAAATTGTGTTTAAAGCTTGTGCATGAGAGCTGCTATGTGATACCAAGACTTTAGTCTTTAGATCCAAGGGTGAAAATTTTCTTTTGGACTATATATGATTGTTTTGTACACATTGCATGAACTTATCCTTTCCAAGGACTAGCAAATGTGTGTGGGTCCAAAGCTTGAATAAGACAGTATTTTTACAGTGCTTTTCATTTTTAACACCCCGTCTACATATTTAACACCAAGACATGTCACTTTATGATTGTCCCATAGCTGGTGCTTCACTATCCATAATGAGACATTATTAGATTTTACGTGCCTAAACCAGTGCCACCGATCATTATTTTTTGTGATAGTCAATCAGCAATTGGTAGGGCACAAAATAGTAATTATAACGGTAAGTCTAGACATATACATCGACGACATGAAACTGTTAAACAATTACTCTCAAATGGTATAATATTTATTGACTATGTGAAGTCAAAGGATAATATTGCGCATCCACTAACGAAAGGTATACCTGGAGAGCAAGTGAAAAGTTCATCAAGGGGAATGAGTTTAAAGCCTGTAAAATCCTAAAGAGTCACCATAATGGAAACCCAACCTAAATGATTGGAGATCTCAAGAAATAGGTTCAAAGGGACAACCTAATTATGTGTGATCTAGTAAGCACTGAGAAGATAAATACTTCTTCCCATTCCTATGATGATACAAAGGTTACAAAACCGCCGAAAGTGAAACAGGATAAACTTTGTTTTTAATAATTTCTATAGCTTGAATATAAAAAGGTCAAGTGGGTATTAGCACTCTTTATAGAAATTACCTATGTGAGTGAGAAGGGGCCACTTACATGAGAATGACGAAGGCTAAATTCTAGCACACTCATGAAACCGTGGAGGTGTCCAAGGCCAAATGGACACAATAATGAGAACCAACAAAATAAATTGAAAATACCGTGAATCCTATTGTCTCGGTTTACACTAAAAGGTTGAATAGTTCAAGACATCACGTTCACTGATTGGCCAGTAAATCCAATAGTCTTTCACTAGGAAAGGTTCAAGGCCACAAGCTACCTTCACCGATTCAATATTTTTTGTTCACTGATACTCTCTCTAAGTCTGTCTGCATATTCATTTGCATTAATTTAACCAAATTTCATTCATGTGGGGGATTATTGGATATATATATATATATATATATATATATAAATGAATGAAATTAAACCAATAGGTGTGACCTTTGGTTCATACCTTTTCAAAGGGATATAACCTTTCAAAAGGATGTAACCTTTTGAAAGGATGTATATCTTCAAAGGGGTATTTGGAAACCTAAAAAGGTTCCCAATCTACCCAAAAAATAAACTTCAACTTTAACTACAATCCTTCTCAAGTTCTTAAAAATTGCATTCATTCTTCATTCATTAAAAAGTTATAGAGAGTATTTAAATTTTGTTGGTTCGTGGAACTCTTCAATTGAAGTGCTTCTTGTGAGAGTTGAAGACCATTTTATCCTGGGAAGTAGACGTCCATTGTTCCATCCATAAGCACCGATAACGGGGACGAAATCTGCTTTAAGGAGAGACTATCCAACAGTTGACTTGATTTTAAAAGTTTATCAATTACATCTTGTAAGTCATTATTATAAAATTATTTATTTTCTAATTCTGTTTATATAATTAGTATATATAATAATACTTTGGAATAACAACATCATCACTTCCATCGGTAGTTCCAATCTCATCCAAAGGCCCCTCCACCGATATGGATGATGTGGCATGCTCCACAGCAGTCGTGGCAGCGACAGAAACCATTCCAACGATGGTGAAGAAGATGAGGGCAAAGATATACATATATGTTAGAATATAGGATCACACACACGCACACAAACGATAGAGAATTAAGAAGAACACAAGAGATTTACGTGGTTCCCCAATTTGGGTACTCCACAGGCGGCTTGTTATTTTTTGATGATTCCTTGGTTACATAGGGCTTTACAATAGATAGTATATATACCTATTAATCCTATTCCAACCCTACTTCATATTATGGTCAATTACCCATAATGACATTTCCAATTAACAACCCAGAAAGTTTTTGTCCACGACGATACTACCAAGGCCACACAGTAAACTAATAAGCTGCATGGCTGCACGGGCGATAGCTCTTCTAAGACTTGCACGCGCTCACCACTTCAAGCCTTACCCCAGCGCTCCCCGCGCTACCATGGCAGAAACTATGTACCATACTGGCTGCGAACCCCCCCCTGCGACCTTCTTCTACCATAACCCTAATGGGTTAAGATTGCCACGCTTCATTCCGAGCTCCACACTAGCCTTTTCCAGTGGCTTCTATATTATGAGTCCCAAGTTCCCAACAATATAGAAAGAACCCACTTCATGGAAACATAAATAGAAAGAGAGCGAAGTAAGTCATAGACACACTCAACTATATATATATATATATATATATATATATATATATATATATATATCCATCCATATTAGCCATTGCCATGGACACTGTTCTAACAACCTCTTTTCGGACCGTTGATTAACTTATTGAAAGGCTAAGATTGAAACATAAATAACTCACGACCGCTACAAGCTCTTCCGGATGTTAATAAAAAAAAAAAAACACCTCAAATGCAAGACAAGCTCTCACTACAAGTGACTCACCCATGTAAAACTCTCACGCCTTTTTGTATTACATAGTTTTACACTAATTTTCACTTCTTAATATTATATTAAATACTAATATTACAAAATATTGTAATAATATTAATATTATAAAATATTATATTAATAATATTACAAAATATTATTATTAATATTTTATATAATAATATTATTATTATTAATATTAATAATAAGTATATTAATATTAATATTATTAATATTTTATAATACTAATATTATTAATATAAATAATATTAATGATTTTGTAATAATATTTAGTTAATGATTTTGTAATAATATTTATTTTAAGATAATATTATTACAAAATTATTAACTTAAACTTTTAAATTAAAGATAATATTATTACAAAATTATTAACTAAACTCAACCTAATATAAGCTCTCATGGTTGAGTTTTTTTTTCTATGTCATTTTGGTTTTCATTCACATTCAGCTTTTTTTTAATATTTAATTTAAAGTTTGTTAATAATTTTGTAATAATATTATCTTAAAATAAATATTATTACAAAATCATTAACTAAATATTATTACAAAATCATTAATATTATTTATATTAATAATATTAGTATTATAAAATATTAATAATATTAATATTAATACACTATTAATAATAATAATAATAATAATAATATTATTATTATAAAATATTAATAATAATTTTGTAATATTATTAATATAATATTTTATAATATTAATATTAATACAATATTTTGTAATATTAGTATTTAATATAATATTAAAAAGTGAAAATTAATGTAAAACTATGTAATACAAAAAAGCGTGAGAGTTTTACATGGGTGAGTCTGCCATGCAAAGCCGTGAGAGAGTCTAATGCTTAATGGTGTTTTTTATTTTTATTATTAATGTTCTAAGAGCTTATAGCGGTCGGGAGTTATTTATGTTTCAATCTTAGCCTTCCAATAAGTTAATTAACGGTCCAAAAGAGGTTGTTAGAACAGTGTCCATGGCAACCGGTTGTCATGGATGGAATCCCATATATATATATATATATATATATATATATATATATATATATATATATATATATATATATATATATATAAAGAATACGTTGAATGAAGAAGAAGGGTGATGACTAAGTAATGCAGTTATTCTAGATGAGGAGAGAGAGAAGATGTCATGGGGATAACTAATCGCTAAATTAAGGAACCTTAATTGCATACTAATTCCCTAAATTAATAAATCCTAATTGCACTAATATTGTAAATAAATATGAAATTGTATTAATTTTGTAAATATTTTATGAGTACACTATTGTTGTAAGTATTTTTAAAAATATCATAGAATATGTAATAGAAAATGTAATGGAAGAGATCCGTCCAATTTTATGTAATTTTATAAGAAAGTTTTCGACCTTCATTATGGAAGTTGTGGTTACTTTAGTTGTGGTTTTTTATGGGCCGAAGAGGGTTTGTTCATTTGCCAATTAAGTGACTAATGAAAACGAAGGCCCAATTTATTTTCCAAGCTTGTATTTTGGCCTATAGGAATTGTACGGAGTGATATTAGCTATTTATTTGTTCATTTTGAGAAGATTTCTTGTGGCTTACTTTTGCATGATTCTAAACTTGTTTAGTAGGTTCTAAGATAATCTAAATTACACCTACTCCTCCCCGTCCATTCTAAAATATTACCGACTATAATTATTCACGTAACTCGCAGCAAAAAAATCGACATATAAAATTACAAGATATATCATTTTTTTTAACAAAATAAAACATATTTGGTTTAATTTTGGTGTTTACCAAAGAACTCTATAATTAAATATATATATATATATATATATATATATATATATATATTTGGGTACTTTAGAAAACCCTATTAAAAATATTAAAATAATATTGAAATGTGTGCTAGAAATAGATAAAACTCAATATGCAGTTAATAAATTAAAATTTCCAAAAAAAAAATCATTAATGGTGGGAGGCAGTATTTTGTAACAATGATTGTTCATGTTTGTGGGTTTAATAGTTAGGTAGTATGTAATAAGATTACAAGAATACGATAACTGTCCCAAGTCCCAACTACCAACAATATTAAATTATAAAATGCTAATTGATTGATTTATGCTATAAAAAAATATGCCACAAAGCTAGATTTCGTAAGCAACTTAGACTAATAAATCAAAATATGTTACATAATCTATATATATATATATATATATATATATATATATATATATATATATATATATATATATAAAAGACCTCCATAGTATATATCTTAACCAAATGGCGGCATAATAATACATTTACTCAATACCAACTTTGATTTTGATTACTACTATATATTGATGTTTCATCACTATGGCAAGGTGGCTATATATCTTGCTAAATTGGCTTAACCATATTTTTTTGATTCATCAGCTTGGAGTTAATTTCTTTGACATGACTAGGAAAATATGTATAATTCTTTTCAATAACATAATTTTAGTTCTAAAATTATATTAGAAGAAAAATCATAGTGAAAAAAGAAAGAGAAGAGAATTAATTTTAGATGGACTGTCTATAAACTAGTATTTTACACTATTCAATAGAAATTTGATAATTATATTTTGAGAAAATCAAGGAGTTTTGATTGTGTTAACGAATTATGTAATATTATTTAATATGAAAAAAATGTTTTAATTATTGCTACCACAATCAAAACCCCTTAATTTTGTCTCAAAAGACAGAGTTGTCAGGTTTCAATTGAAGTGTACTAAAATCAATAATTTACAGTCTTTATAGAAATTATAAATTCTTTGGGTGATGTAATTAGGTCTCAAAAATTATCTCAAATAAAATGTCACCATAACATTGGTTGGGTAAGGTTATGTTTGTTAAAACTGAGAAATTAAGATCTGAATGGTTAGTATATCTAAACATAAAAAGTTGTTTGGTAACTAAAAAATTATAAAACATCTGAATGACTTTTAAATTTAAAAATATCTCAAATTTACTTTTCAAAAATCAATAATAATCTTAAAATTTAGAATTGAGGGAGTATAATATTTATAGAGAAAATTGGCTTAAATATAAATTACTTCTCTAAACTATTGATATTTTTTCACTTCGGTGATTAACCTTTCAATTTTTTTTCAATTAGATCATTAAACTTTCTATTTTTTTCACTTTGGTTTCAAATGAACATGCCACATCATAAATTGATGACGTGATATGTAAAAGCTGCTGTGTATTCATATTGTAATTAATTTAAGACTTAAAATATAAATTACTATCTCAAATTATTGATCTGTTTTCACTTCGGTGATTAATTAAACTGTTGTGATATTTATATATATTTTTAATTTCTTAATGATAATTATTTGTTTTCCTATTAGATTTTCAAATTTAAATATTAATGATAGTACTAAAAATATTTTATTATTACTTAATATTTATCTTTTAAAAAATTACCTCTTAAATTTTTAACATTTATGCCCTCTTAATTTTTATAAAATAATTTAAATTTATAATAAAATGAGTCTTCTTTTAACACATCATCAGTCACATCCTATGTGTTAAAGTCATGTAATCAATTTATGACGTGACAACTTCAATTGAATTAAAATGCAAAAAATTAACAGTTTAATCACTTAATTAAAAAAATTGAAAGGTCAATTACCGAAGTGAAAACATGTCAATAGTTTGAGATAGTAATTTATATTTAAGTCTTAAATTAATTACAATTTGAGTACACATCAGTTTTTACATGCCACATGTTCAAGCCACGTCATCAATTTATAATATGGCAGATTCAATTGAACCAAAGTGAAAAAAAATTGATAGTTTATTGACCTGGTTGAAAAAATTGAAAAATCAATCACCGAACTTAAAAAATATCAATAGTTTAGGGTAGTAATTTATATTGAAGTTAGCAAAATTTTATCAACAACTTTACCCTCTTAACGAATCAATGTGGAGTTGTTAAGAGATATTAAGATGTAAACAACACCACCTAAATCTCATGTGATTGACTATGTAATTAATTATTATTAAAATATTTAATATCATGTAATTTGAGACTAAAAATTTGAGACATCTAATACTATTATTCTTGTTCTCCTCTAAGCAACCCTAACATAAAAAAATATTTAGTTAAAGTCAAATTAGACTCTATTTTCAAGGTGTCGATGTTTCTCCTGATAAAATCTGTTTTATGGTTTTATCCGGATAGTGGGGTTATAAGATGATTTGGGTCGTTCTTGTGCTTAAGATGAGGTTTGAAGATTATATATATATATAATGTATGAGCATTTTAAGAGAACAAACATAAGGTAGCTAAACTGTCATTGTCTTGTTCCACTTACTTTAATACTAATAGATACACCTTAATGTTTGAAAATGAGAGCTTAATTTAAAGAAAATACAAAACACCAACTAACTGTACTTTACTCCAATAGAAACTTCATATTTTAGTAATACACGATTATATATATATATATATATATATATATATATATATATATATAAATAAAAGCAAGTAGGGTTTGGTTAATTTAAATATACAAGGATGGAACAAGAAAGGTCAAGTGCAGACATTCTTTTAAGTAAAGGGTTACTTCAAATGTTAATTTGTTGGATAACACGTCATGGATATTGCCTTAAAAAATTAAGAATTTTTATGTATATATGTTTGATTGCTAAGAAATTTAAATTTAATCGAGCACACCACGGTTAAGTGACTTGTTGGTGAATCAATGTTCCATGCAACCATTATTCAAACACGAAATGAGATGATCAGTCTAAATGTCTAAAATTAACCTTTTTACTTTTAATTATGTACACCATGAAGAATCTATTAATCATACTATCTTTAATCATATTATCTTTTTATATATATGTCGCAAAAACACTTAAATTTAGAGTTTCTTGATTATCAAAAATCACACATACACACACACATATAGTATTATGATACTTACTGTGAGAGAGGGATTATAATCAATGATATTCACATTCTTAATTTCTGTCATATTCGTCTATTAATTTTATCATGAGATTATTTAATGGAACAAACTAAAAAAATAATATAATATAATATAATAAAAAGATGATAATAACATCATATGTATATGTATGTGTGTGGAAATAATAAAAATAATAATAATAAATAAATAAATAATAATAATCTAAAAGAGGAATCTACAATTTAATTAATCATTAAATTAGTAGATAATTATAAAACCAACTAACCTAAATTAAAACGAATTCCAATCACCAATAAAAGAGAAAAACAAGAAACATAAAAGAAAGATAGTTTGTGTCTCGCACGAGTTCCAAATATGAATTTCAGAAAGCACGACATTCAATTGACATTTAATTAAGCGAGCCAATTTGGTCGGTTGAGTTGACTCAAACGAATTAATCTTTCATTTTATATTTCATTATCTAAATATCAAATTCTTTTTCTTTCTTTTTCCTTTCTTATTGGATAGGAAAACATATTTATATTCAATATTCACCCTCACAAAATATTGAGACCCTTCATATCAATTATTAAATATACTAAATTATAGTACATAACACAATTGCATGACATTTGTCATTCTAAAATTACAACACCTGTCCTACCTAATTAATGTGCTAATCCATTACTCCGGTTTTTATATTACCGTTACTTAATTATTATCTCATAAAATCACTACTTTTAATCTCACACTAATATTTTGATTTTATAATCCCATAAATCACTACAAATCTAAACTGTTCTGATAATGTTAACTGTTCTAATATTATCATTACTAATTTAATTATTATCTCCTAAAATCACTACTTTTTTAATCCCAAATTAATATTTTGAATTTATAATCACCTAAATCACTACAAATCTAAACGGTTTTGATAATGTCAACTGCTCGATATTATCCTTTATAATTTAATTATTATCTCCTAAAATCACTACTTTATGATATTATCATTACTCTCGTTATTTAACCTAATTTTCTCCCTATAAATACAACATAATATTATTTAACCTAATTTTCTCCCTATAAATACAACATAATATTATACCATTTATAATTATATTACAACATAATATTATACAATTTAAAATATTTAAAATAAAATAAAAATAACAAATAAAATAAATCATAACTTACTATGTTGATTTTATAATATCCAAAATTCACTACTTTTCTAAACATAATTATTATATCCTACAATCACTATTTTTCTAATATCATACCATTCATAATTATACCATACATTATATCATACATGTATGGTTTAATATTATAATACACATATATAACAAAATAACAAAATCACTACCTATCTAAACTATATGATATTATCATTACTAATTAAATTATATTACAACATAATATTATACCATTTATAATTATATTACAATATAATATAATACAATTTAAAACATTTAAAACAAAATTAAAATAACAAATAATATCAATTATAACTTACTATGTTGATTTTATAATCCCCTAAATCACAACTTTTTCAATCTAAACCATTTTTATATTATTGTTACTTAATTATTATCTCCTAAAATCACTACTTTTTAATCCCACATTAATATCTTGATATTTTAATCCCATAAATCACGACAAATCTAAATTATTACGATAATGTTAACTGCTTCTAATATTATCATTACTAATTTAATTATTATCTCCTAAAATCACTACTTTTTTAATCCCAAATTAATATTTTGAATTTATAATCCCTAAATCACTACAAATCTAAACTGCTTTTGGTAATGTCAACTGCTTTTGATATTATCTTTTCTAATCTAATTTAATCACTACTTTGTGATATTATAATTATCGAGCTATTATCATTACCCTCGCTTATTTAACCTAATTTTCTCTATAAATACAACATAATATTATACCATTTATAATTATATTATAACATTATATTATACAATTTAAAACATTTAAAATAAAATTAAAATAACATATAATATCAATCATTATTTACTATGTTGATTTTATAATCCCCAAAATCCACTACTCTTTCTAAACATAATTATTATATCCTAAAACACTATTTTTCTAATATTATACCATTCATAATTATACCATACATTATATCATATATACATGTATGGTATAATATTATAATACACGATATAACAAAATAACAAAATCACCACCTATCTAAACTGTAAGGATATTATCATTACTAATTAAATTATATTACAATATAATATTATACCATTTATAATTATTTTACAACATAATATTATATAGTTTAAAATATTTAAAACAAAATTAAAATAACAAATAATATCAATCATAACTTACTATGTTTATTTTATAATCCCCTAAATCACTACTTTTTTAATCTAAACGGCTTTTATATTATCATTATTTAATTATTATCTCCTAAAATCACTACTTTTTTATCCCACATTAATATTTTAATTTTATAATCCCATAAATCACTACAAATCTAAACTGCTTACGATAATGTTAATCGCTCTAATATTATCATTACTAATTTAATTATTATCTCCTAAAATCACTACTTTTTAATCCCAAATTAATATTTTGAATTTATAATCCCCTAAATCAGTATAAATCTAAACTGTTTTGGTAATGTCAACTGTTCTGATATTATCTTTTTTAATTTAATTATTCTTCTAAAATCACTACTTTATGATATTATCATTACTGAGCTATTATATATAATTACTCTTCGTTATTTAACCTAATTTCTCCCTATAAATACATACCAACTATTACGCAACAACTCATGCTACAAACAATTCTAAATACTGTTGAAAGTGTAAAGGATTTATATGGAGACCTTCAGATTATGGTGACAGTGCATTCAATGGGAGGGGCCATGACTTCATTTTGTGGACTATATCTCACGGTGTTTATATTTATAGCTTCTTCATCTATTGCATTCTATTATCTGGATTGTGGCTTTGCATGATTTGTTAAGTACTAGCCTCCGGTAAATCATTTTCATCATCATTAATAGTTTTTTTTGGCATTATGATATATAATACTGTGAGTGCCTCTACAATTGCCAAAAATAGATAAAAAAACTAATGAGGCAATGTATTCGTTTTTTAACTATAACATTTTGTTATGTATGACACAATGCTATACTGCTATGTTTTTGGACATGGTGTTTATTTGACATGAAGATCCAACATAATTATTAATGCTCGTACTTTTTCAGTTTCCGCGTGTAACATGTAATTTTTCTTAAGGTTTGAGGACTGAAATTGGGACATTCTTCATATGTTTCCCCTTTCGTTTGGATGTTTGAATTTTAGTGCAAGTATATAAGCGTATATGAGACATGAACTCTTTAAAATGTATCAAGTAGTGTCAGATATTTGAGGCTTAATTGGTGAGGTTTGTGTAATGTGTAATAGGCTTCAAATATGCCACTAACAATCATATCAAGATAACAACTAGATGACATTGTGCATTACACTTTTTAAATATTTGTTAGTGCTTTAGAATGAAAGATGTACCCATTTTTAATTCTATTGGTTACATTATAAGCATTTTTATCAAGAAATTAATATATATATATAATATATATATATATATATATATATATATATATATATATATATATATAAAGGATTAAGGCATACCCTTTAAATTACATACCTTGCATACCCCTTAATTAGCGACTTTAACCCAGGTGATTTGCCTCTATCCATTCTTATATCGTAGGTCCGTCGCTATATGTCATTCCGTCGCTAAAAGTTAAGACGATGATTTTTTATATATGATTTTACCGAATCGCTGCTTCTATTCGTCGCTAAAGAGGGTATGGAAGGTAGATAATGGAGTATGCTCTTGAAATGTATATATATATATATATATATATGAATCGAGTCAGTGAGACTCTTTACTTTGTTAAAATGCTGGACCTTTTTTTTTTTAAAACAACTAAAAATATTTAATATTTTATGGAATCGATATTTTCCATAATATAATGTTTTGACGTGATTTAATTACCTATACCAAAAAATGGTGGTACAATGCACATGCATCGCATATACCGCTTTTGTTATAATGTATCCAAATCACATCCAAAACATCAGTATTATGAAAAAATTTCGGCCCATAAATATTAAACTTTTTTTAGTTATTTTTTAAAAAAAACCAAAAAAAAGAAGAAGTCCGCATTTTAACAAAGTAAGGGAGTCCTTACCTGATCCTGACCTTGTATATATATATATATATACACACACACACACACACACACACACAACTATTATATAATGTCTTGGGGTTTAGTGATTAGATTAATTCTATACTTGGATATGTATTTGTGCACAAAACTTTTACCCAACTCTATATAATATATGCTATCAAAATTTGATCATCGCACAACAATCTACTATCTTCTTATTATATTTTAATTTATTAATTGTACGTGTAAGACCCCAAATTATTAATAAATGAAATTTAATTTCCTCTATTTATCATTTTGAAATAGTAAAGGTTGATTTGATTAATGTGGTTAGTTATGGATAAAATGTGCAAATATTTCAAATAAACAGGTGGTTATAAAATATTCATTGTTGTCGGGGAATATTCGTTTGGTCGTAGAATATTCTTGATGTCGGGGAATATTCGTACGACGGCGCAGTCTTTTGTGGTCCCCATAACGGAAAGCGATTGGATGAAGAAAAAGACAAGTATGAGTTATTTATAAATAACTACAGTAGTTATTCTGCTATTAATCTTTGTTGGAATACCCGGTGATTAAAATACGATGTCTACGCGTTGTTGAACAAGAAGATACCACGGTATTGCACCAATTATTGATTCTTACGTAAGAAGGCACTACTCAATAATTGTTATAGTAATTACTGTTCAGTATTTTATTTTATTGATTCAATAATTGCTTGCGTTAATATTTTATATTACTGTTGTTTCAATAATTGTCACTACACAATATTTTCCATTATCGAAGCAATAATTCATATTATCTGAATAATATTATTAGAAAACATTATTGACAATGTCTAAAAAGTTATGTCTAAGGAGAGGTTTGGTCACCTAATTGCAAGCAGCCAAGAAGAAAAAAAATCTTTATTGAAAGCCACCTCTTTCTTCTAGAACTACCGGTTGCGAAGATCGTGATTCTCAGTAATATTATTTGTGAATAATTAATTATTGATTTATATGATGAGAAAATATTAATTTTATGTGGATATAGATGGAAAAAAATTTTAAAGTGACAATTGTTAAAATTGATATTTTATCTTTTCGATAAAATAATATTTTATTATATTATTATAATATAATAATGGGGATATTTTTACAATGAATGTGGGATATATGAGTATATGAGGATGAGGAGTATTTTTGTTGCAAAAGTTGTTTAAAACATGTTAAACATGTCCGTGGGCCCATTTCTTGACTGAAATTTGATTATAGCCTATAAAATCGTTCGTTTATAGATTTTGGTCAATTTCTGTTTGGAATTTGGAAAAACTTTCTTCTGCAAAGTTGTAGAGAATTGAATTTCCTATAAAATTTCGCGAGATTCGAATTTTATGATAAAAGGGCTATTTATTTTGAATTATTGAAGTTCCGAGGTTCCAGAATAATTGATTTTTGGAAGTTTTAAATAATTATATTAACAAAAACGTTTTTTATATATTGTGGGCATCTTTAACATGTGCATGGTGGCTGAATTCAGATTCAAGATGTGGGCGTATGAATTTTGTTTATATATAATATTATTATATTAAATTTTCTGCTTTGGTGTTCTAAGCAATTTTCTATAAATAGGATGCTTAGGTTAGAATTGAAAATCATACCAGAAACTGAAGTTTTTTCTTTATTTCTCTCTCTATTATAATATCGAGCGTATTTGTGAGTATTTTAGTACTTTGAGTATTGCTATATCTGGTATGAGTTCTTTCAAAGACTATATCCAATATTCTAAATCGTAATTACTATTCTTTCTCGAGGTAAGTGATGTTATTTTATTCGAAAATGATATTATTTCTTCAATATCATTATCTTAAAATATTGGTTGAAAATTTTTATCAAATTTGGAACTTTTTCATGTTCGGGTTACTTATTCATGAGTTACTATTCACGAGTTACTATTCACAAGTACTATTCACAAAGCGTGATGATGTTTTTTTTATAAAATTTCTATCTTTTGAGGTTGGAGTTACTTATTCACGATATCTGCACTATTCACGATACTCTGGACTATTCATTTAATCACGACACTATTCACGTAAAAAATTAAATTTTCTTTTCTCGTGTCCAAGATTGTTTGTTATGATTTCTATCTTTGATTGGATCTATGTTTTGTCTTCATTCTTGAATTTTACTCCACTCGATTATTTATGAAGTATTTTTTGAACTTGAATTATTTAAAAGTCTGAATCCTTAATACTTGTTCTTTTGTTTCATTTGGATTCGCTTTTCTTTAAAATATTTTCATCGCCCTCGATCCCTAAATGATGATATTATCAATATCTTTGACCATTAGTGCTGAGATGAATGATTTCTTGATGAATATCTTTGGCCCAGAGTCAGCAAAGATGAGCAGTGTTGAGATGAACATGTGATCGATTAATATCTTTGGCAGTGGTCATTTAATGAGCAGTGTTTAGATGAACATGATCAATCATGAATATCTTTACCAGAAGTGCAAAAAGATGAATATTTGATTCGGATATATATTAATTGATGTTACTGAGGATAAAATATCGACGATGAACTTTTAAATTCATATATAGAAGATAGTAGTTTGCATTCTCTACTTAACTCTTCTAATGAATTATTATTTCAAATTGCGAAGATTGATTTAAAACCGGTTGTCTATTGTATTCTATTAGATTTTTTTCTCGCTTGAGGACTAACGATAATTTGTTACTATATTATCTTAGTTATAATGTTCTTTCTTTTTTGCCATTTAGTTAATTTCACCTTTTCCTTGTTGTTCCATTTTTCTTCTCGGGAGGCGAGAATGTAGCGAGTACTTAGTCGGGGGTGTGGAATGATGGTTCTAGAAGTTGTTCTAGTAGTCCTCACTATTCTATAAAATAGTGTATTAATAATTGTAATGAGGACTTATTTGAGTGTGGATATTGTCTAGATGATGATATTTGTATTTAAACTCACGCTTTTTATGTTGTATTAATAAAGTTGTAGTTGTTTTTCATTCTATGTATTTGGCGACTCAGAATGAGTGATGTATACTTATTTTGGGGGCGTCACAGTACGTATAAATTTATTATTAACAAAATGAATAATTCTAGTTATTCATAAATTTTGTGATCAGTGGATGAATAGATTAATTAATACATATACTCCATATTACACATGTTTTAACATTTACAATCATAATGTTTAGATAAATTTTACATACTATATTTAAATAAGTTTGTGTCTCGCATGAATTCACCTGCTAGTATATATTTACGATTGCATCAACTAAAATAAATTCATATTAATTTTAAATGTTATGATCTCACAAATTGACATCAAAATGATATTTTTATTAGTATTATTATAAATTAAATTTTAAGACTAAACTCTGTTATTATGAAAACAATTATCTACACAAGCGTACTAGGCAAACTTTAAGAATCAAATTATGACATGTGATATATATCAACATACATGCATGTGTTATTAAAATTTTGCTTGCGAAAGCATAGTTTGAGAATTAATGAGGCCGGCATCATATCAACTACCCTGTAACAAAATGCATTAATTGAGAATAACAAAAAGGAGTAGTTTGAAACAAGAAAACTAGGGTTTACAATTGTAAAATGGCTGGAAATAGGAGTTGTACGTATGATGATATATTAAGTAGCATTTTAGATGAAGAGGGGGTTAATGGAGTGCAAAGGTTGGTTTGTTGAGGTTTTCCGAAGGTTTGCTGTAGGGTTTCTTAGGGTAAGGTGAGATATTAAAAGGTATATATATTATGGTTTCACAAAAAAGACAGTTGGGAGAAATGGATGCTTGGTTCTTCAAGTAACTGAAATGCTTTATATTTACTGTTGGAAAGCTATTCTAAACCTTTCTATTCATGGTTTATATATACATATACAGAACTGATCAGGTCTGGGAGTCCGGACCTGATCAAAAACGGATCAAATATATTTTTTTTTATTTTTTTTAAAATAACTAAACAAAATATTTAATATTTTATGAATCGAATTTTTCCATATCTATATTGGGTGTGATTTGGATATATAAAAGATATATGTACACCTGCATGCATCGTATATATATTTTTTGTTATATGTATCCAAATCACACCCAAAATATCAGATTATGTAAAATTTAAGTTCCATAATTTTTTTAGTTGTTTTTTAAAAAAAAAAAAAAAAAAAAATTCCGAATTTTGGTCCTATCAGGAGAGTCAGTCTGATCTCTCTCTCTCTCTCTCTCTATATATATATATATATATATATATATATATATATATATATATATGCTATAGATAATTTTTTTTTTTAGTCAAGTAATTCAGGAGGTTGTACCAACAACCGATTCTTCATGATACCATATATATATATATAATATATAAGAAATTATCCATGGCAACCGGTTGTCATGAACACTGTTATAACAACCCACTTTTGAACTGTTGATCAACTTATTGGAAGGCTTAGATTGAATGTCATAATTGCCCAGCCGACACAAGCTTTACCGGCTTTTATTTTAATATATTGCATTGCATTCATTTGTTGTCATTTAATATTAAAATACTCCGGTAAGCATGCGACATGTACCTAAGAATTATTTTTTTTTACGCATTTCTCCATTTTATGGGATGACTCAAAGACATTAAAATCACATTAAAAAATAAAAAATACTCCAAAGTAGTATTTTTATTTTTTAATGTGATTTTAATGTGTATGCTAGAAATGCGTAAAAAAATTATACTCTACCGATACAAACCGTTTTCTACTGAGATTTTAATATTAAAATGACAACAATGACTACGAATCAAAATAAAAGCCAAGAAAACTTGTGTTTCATGCAATTATGGCATTCAAGATAAGTTCTTCCAATAAGTCGATAACTGGCTCAAAAGCCGTGGTCATATAATAAATATCTACGATAAACCTATATGATTCTATATATATATATATATATATATATATATTTAAAAGCTGTATGTGTGTGTTTTTGTGTGTGAGAGAGAGAAAGGGAGAGAGTATCTTCTTTGCGCGAGGAGATGTATAAATGAAACCTAGCTAGATTAGACAGTTATATAAATTAATTATGTATTAATTTATCTAAAAACTTCGAAAAATGAGTCATATCTAACCTGCAGACTTTTTCATAACCAAGATTATATATGACTCAGGAACTGAGGCACGAGCTTAGGCTATCCTAAGTCTTTTTTTATTGACCCTTTAAAAAAATTATATTTTTTCATTAGTCCCCGTAAAAATTAATAATATATAGAAGAAAGGATGAAAAATATCAACATTGATATATTATCATCGATTTTGTTAAATAATTATAAATTGTATGTTAGTAATTATTAATATTTATACTTATATTAATTTTTATTAAATAAATTATTTTACATTTAAGCATATTGTTACACAATGTTTGGTCAGCTTGAAAAAAAATAATCCTGGCTCTGTCCCTGGTATGACTCACATTAAGATAATTTTTTATTTAGATAATTCTTTCATTCATTATTGAATTTTAATAGTACAATTTGTTAATTATTGAACAAAACATTATTGAAAATATTTAAACGTAAATAAGTTTAGTTTTTCTTTTCTTGTGTTTCCTAAAAAGAGAGTCGCAGCCTTTCTAATAATTTAAGAAAATTATAATTAAATAAATTGTTACTAGTTGTTAAAATGAAACTGTTTTAATTTAATTTGGACTACGTACCAATATAACTAATTAATCAACCAATTGAGATAACCATGGACAGGATGACGATTCTGGGTTTATTCTTCTAGAGATGAAATTTCTTTTTCACCGGTAGCGTTCAAACTTCTTTAATTCTTCAGTACTTTACCAATTTCAGTATGTAGTTTTCTGTAAACCATTCAACAACACTTAGATACTCGGTCAATATATATATATATATATATAATGATTCATATATAACATGTATTTGATATGGATCGAAATTCCATCGACATACACCATCTCTATTAATTCATTATAAAAATTAATCGAGATTAATTAATCTAATATCTCGCTAATAGAGATGATGTTATGATGATCCATATTTTTGATCCATATATATATATATATATATATATATATATATATAATATATATATGTTAGTTTATATATTGAATACTTCGATTATTAGTATAAAGATGATGTATGTATTTTGATTATATTTTTTAACCATAACATATCATGGATATATATATATATATATATATATATATATATATATATATATATATATATATATATATATATAAAGAAACACCTCATTTTCTAACTACTTCTACATTAAAACCTTATTTTTATTAAGTTGATTATGGCACGATTAAGCGTTTCGGATTATTGTTGGTGTGTCAATAGATTTTATTAATCATTATATTATTTTTCCAATGATTATTTTATAAAACCTCTGAGAGTGTGTATAAACTGAATACTATGTATATATATAATTCAAGGAAAATTAATGAATTCGATCAACAAAGATTTAAATTATCTTTTTACGCTATCTATCCATTGTTAGATCCCATAAAACTCATTCACTGATTATAATTCTTTATCTTTTTATAGAGAAGAAAAATTAAATTTTAATGTTCTATTGTACTGATGGTGGCTAGTTGCGTTAATTCTGGGGTTTCATGATCATGATGTATATGTATTTTTATTTTATTTTTTGGGGGAAAATAGAAGGTTCTACTCTACATGCATCATGCATGTTGTGTAATAAATAGTGAAAATAATAATTTTCACTAATTTTCAACACAAAAAAAAAACCATAAATTCTTCCAGGAGGCAGGAAAGTTCAAACATAGAGTGCTTATAAAATTCATAAGAAAAATGAAAGAGAAACAAATTTGTATTCAATGGTTAGGATAATATGAAAAAAAAAAAAAAAGGAATAAATTTCTGTCTACAAAAAAAAAAAAAAAAAAAAAGAACAAGAGGAACGGATGGAGTTAATATATATGAACTAAAAGCTACGTTTTATCTATTTTTCATAAGTTATATTAGGAACACATTTCACTTTTATTTTTATTATTTTCTTTAAAAAAAACAAGAACCCATTTTGAGATGAGAAAAAAATAAAAAAAATATGGACATTCAGTAATTTAAGACGAAAGAAGATTATTTAGAAAAAAAACAAACCACTTGACCGATGAATCCATGCATCTGGAGAATTTTACATGTTATCTAATTAATTCCAGAAAAGGTCATTATTTGATTAGATGGTTGGACCTTTAGAAAATTAAAGGTAAGATATGTTATTGATTATAGTTAGAAACCGATTTAACACCAACCACCAGAGATGTCTTGTTTACTTAATTAACTTGGTGATGTTAATGGATAAACTATTTTAATTTACTGGAATATATATATATATATATATATATATATATATATATATATATATATATATATATATGAGGAGTGTTTGATTTCGTGGGGTATGGAATATCAATCGGTTAAGAAACCCACTATTTTATTACATTAAACAAAATTAATTTCTTTCAATTAATCCTTATATATTTGACCTGCAATCTACATGCAAGCTACAATATATAATCCAAGTATATGTATCAGTTTGTATCAAAACTTGGACGGGCTACCCATATGTATATATACAATATATAATCCAAGTATATGTATCAATATATAATTCATGCTGTATTTACACGCCAACTCATGAATAAATTTCTCAAGAAAAAAAATATGGAGAAATTTTATGGATACTTGGACTAAATAATGAATACTTAATAGTTAATAAGACACTTGATAATATCAGGGAGATATAGCTACGTTTATATATGGTGCCAAAATGAATTATATATTTAGCGACATCTTTATACTTATAACACAAATTAATGAATATAAAGGAGGGATTAAGTAATTAATTAATTAATTGTCAACATTTTAAAGCTGTTTGGTTGTCCTAATTATCGGATTCACATTTGGAGATGGAGGGAATATATTTTGGTATCCTCTGACCAAACACAATTCAAATGACTATAATAAAATTTTACATTATAGTATCTCATTTTTAGTTATATTTTGACATATAGGGAAGTACATACTTAATGTCAACATTTTTTATTTCTAGAGTATTTTTTTAAAAGGGGTCAAAATATGTCCTGTCATCACCTTACCTCATGAATATGAAAAGCGTATTTAATTAAATTAGTATGAGTGTTCTAAAATATATGTTTAGTTAGTTTGACCTAAGTAGCTAGCCACCATAATTGATTTCAAAATACCGTACGTTGTTACACTTGTTTACTAATGTAAATGCAAAAATAATTTTTTTAGTTGTTTATAATTAATATTTTACTTGTTTATTAATTAATTGATCGATTTCCAAATACCATTGTTAAAAAATGTTTTAGGTTTTTCTATTAAATTTTTTTATTTGGTGAGGAAATTATAAAAAATTAACTAAAACTCGAGCTCAAAATTTTCATATTGCAATGAAAATAGTTTGTAGAAAATGATATTTTCACAACAAAAACGTCGCTGTAGATCCTATAGCGACGATTTTTATCGTTGTACTAGCGACACTTTTGTTGTGAAAATATCAAAAAATATTGTGAAAATATCGGTTTCCATTAATTAACCTATGTTTGATCGAGAAGGCAGTTCCACCTCTTTTTACTTTGTCTTATTTTGTTTTAATATTTCTATTTAGTTTATTTTATTTTGTTTTCTCATTTTTTTATGATAAACCTTTATTTTACATATATAGCACTGTTGAGACAGGAAAGAGAAATGTCAAAAACTAACCAATACTATTTGACCAAAAGCTACCTAAAGAGAATTACATATTTCAGTTGCAATTGAACCATGAGTAAATGAGACTATTTTCTTGTCATAAAAGTACTAATTGTATAGAAATTTTTTTTGTTAGGAATTGCGACAAACTTTAACCTTAAATTTCTGGTCATGGTAGGACTATTAACTATACTTGCAAACCCTAGATTTCACAACTATGCAAAGATGACTAGTCTTCTGTTTCCAAAAGGAAGAAAAAAAAGATTAATTAATTAAGATGCTCTCTCTCCTCAAATTAGAGATACATTTGTGCAACAACTTTTAACGAAAACTTAATATTTTAATTAAAACTTATTATTTTCTAACATTAGCTAGAAATGCAATAATTAATGATATATATATATATATATATATATATAAATTCATTCATAAATATAAAGCATTTTAGTCTTTATTTCTCATTAGTTTCTTTTAAGTTTATTTTGAGAGAGACTCAATAAATCATCTTAGTAGTGTCAAAAAAGTTTAGGATAAATCCTACCATCCATCTATCTAATAAAATACAAATAATTTTCTTAAGAATTCAATTTCCTATATATATTTCCACTACATAAAACCCTAGATTTCACAACTATGCTAAGATTATTAGTCTTCTGTTTCCTAAAGGAAAAAAAAAAAATAAATCCCATAATTAATTAAGATGCTCTCTCTCTCTCTCTCTCTCTCTCTCTCTTCAAATTAGAGATACATTTGTACAACAACTTTTAACGAAAACTTAATATTTTAATATATATATATATATATATATATATATATATATATATATATATATTGGCATAAAAGTGATGTCATATTAGAAACCTATCTCAAATTTTGGAACCGACAACAAAATATATCTCTAATTTAGAAATAGAGGAAGAGTATATATATAACTAGCCTTTTTATGAGGAAAACATGTGGTAATTAAATTAAAATAACGGGGTACAATTCTACAAAAAAGAAGTTGAAGGGGGCAATACCGAAAGAGAAGAAAGGGTCAGTGTTTGTACAGGTGCATAAAAGCTATAGATAGTAGCTCCAATGTGTCGTGTAAAAACAACTAAAGTGACTGCCCATCCACAACCCTAATTAAACCAACCCACTTTCTTCTTCACTTTGCTTCTTTATATCTTCTTCTACAAATCTCTCTCTTTTATTTGATGTTCAAGAACTAATAATTATTCCCACTTAATTAATTACCCTCAACAAGCTGTACAACAACTACTACTACTAGTACCACTAGTACTGCGGTGGTGGTTAATTAACATTGGCGGCGATAGGATGGATCAAGATCAAAGTGGAGGCGGCTCAAGTGATGATGCCCGGACTTGTCCTCGAGGACACTGGAGACCGGCTGAGGACGATAAACTCCGGCAGCTCGTCGAACAGTATGGTCCCCAGAACTGGAATTCTATTGCTGAGAAGCTCCAAGGAAGATCAGGTATAATTTTAGTTTTATTTTATTTTTTTCATTTTTTTTGAAATCATATATATCTGAACCACTTAGAGCGTTCGATTAATTTCATGAGTATACGATCCGTGCATGGGGTAAATAAGATTTATTGGATTAACTTCTTTTTCCAATTCTTTCTCCAATCATCTAAATTCAACATAATTACATACGACCTCCATCAAGAAATGAAAAGTCTCGTTTGACCTTGTTTCAATTTTTTTAGTTGCTTATTGAGATGTATCTATGACATAGATCATAACTTTTTAAATATTTTTCCAATAACTAATTTTATTCTTCAAGTTTAATAATGAAAATATTTTTAAAAAAAAAAAGAGGCTTAATTGTGTTCTAGAAAAACATTAGCATGCTTATAAATTATATGAATAGTATTAATTTTTATGTTTTTTAGATAGCTATCAAAACTAGTTCCTAGAATTTAAATAGCATGTTTGATGGCATCACCTAAATAATGAAAAATATTTCAACTTTTTTGCTGCTTAATTGTGTTCTTGGCAAACATTAACATGCTTATAAATTTTAAGGTGAGAGTTAATTGATTTTTATGTTATTTAAGATGGTTATTCAAACTAGTTACTAGAATTTAAATAGTGTCTAATTAATTTTCATTTTTTTCTATATGCAGGGAAGAGCTGCAGATTGAGATGGTTTAATCAATTAGACCCTAGAATTAATAGAAGGCCTTTTTCAGAAGAAGAGGAAGAAAAGCTTCTAGCAGCTCATCGTATACATGGAAACAAATGGGCTCTTATATCCAGGCTATTTCCAGGCCGAACCGATAACGCCGTGAAAAATCACTGGCATGTAATCATGGCAAGAAAACAAAGGGAACAATCCAAGCTATGTGGCAAAAGAAGTTGCCAAGATGTTATTTGTACTGATCCAAATTCCCCCCCTTCTTATGGTTTTCGACGAAGAAATTCCAAACCTCAAGAGGGTTTTAGCACAAAAATATGCTTTAACAATACTCAATTATTCGAGTTTCAAAACCCCAAAAAAGATTCAAGTACTTCTTGGAGTTTCAACTCATCTTCAATGGATTTACTTGGAAGAGAAGGCCGTAGAGATTACTTAAATTATTCGAGCTCAAATATTAATGGAATTAGAGACGGCTCAAATACTACTGATCAATCTTTTCATCGATATCATTTGAATCCATCGATGTATGGGGCTTACCGCGATTTTGGCTTGTATCCGCTCTCAAATTGCAAGAGGTTGTACTCTAAGAATGGTGAGGGTAACGAAAGTATTAAGCATGGGACGACTATGAAGAGGGATTTGGTAAGTTTAAGGGATAATTCGCGCAACTTTGCTAACCTTAGGGCTACTATTGAGAAAGAAAGGGAAGATGAATCCAGCAAACAGAAGGATATACCCTTCATAGATTTTCTTGGTGTTGGGATCTCTTCTTGATTGGCAGATATAATCTTCTCTTACTAGTTGACATTTCTTATTTATTCTCTCTCTCTATATATATATAAGTTAGTTTATATGCTTTTAATTTATCAGTAAATTGCATCTATATATGCATGTTTAATTTTTTGTTTTGTATCATATGCATGTATATCAAAGTTATATAGATTAACTGACTTACTAATGTTTAATGGGTGTTATAATATAGTTTTTGAAATCCTTTTTGATTAAATATTTTGATATAATTATGAATCGAATCATGCATAATATACGTATACACATGCACACAATATAATCTTACAGTTATGAATCGATCGAGGATGATACATGATACAACACACACACCACACACACACACACACACACACACACATACTTATATATATATATATATATATATATATATATATATATACTGTTGAAATTTTAACAAAAAATCCTTATGAGATTAATGATCAAAGGTATAAAAAGTATGAAACACACACAATAACAAAATTTTGTGAGTGACTAATGTAGTGTTTGTAGGACGTGATTAAATTATAGTTGCTGTTTAGTAATTTCTTTGAGAGTGGAATAGACGAATTCTATGAAATGGTAGACTCAATATTTCAATTATAGGTAGATATCCTTTTCAAGAAGATGGGAAATCCTTGAAATTTCTTAAATGCAAGGTCACTTGCACAATGTTGGAAAGTTAAATGGAACATTCTCTTTAAAGTAACTGCATGGGAGTTTATATATGAAGAAATCTAACGAAAAATAATAATAATTTTTCTATTTATTTAAAAGTCTCTCACACACACAAATAATATATATGTATATATATATATATATATATATAGGTAATGATACATAATATATATTTGTTGTGGATCAAAAATGAACATATATATCTCTATCGTTCAATATAAGAACCAACGACCGATATTAGAATTGAAAATTCACGTTCGCTACTTACTAATAATAGCGGAGGAGGTTACTATTAGATAGTAGCGAACGTACGATGATACTATTTTCAGTTTCATCCGCTACTATTAGTAGTGAACGTAACATGTCGTCCGCTACTAATAGTAGCAGACGTGAATTAATTAATCTCGGTCGTTGGTTTCTATATTGAACGATAGAGATAATGTATGCCCATTTTTGATCCATGACAAATATATGCTATAAATTATTCCCCTATATATACAATTGTTCCTTGTATATGCACCTCAGGCTGATAGTTTAGATTTAAAAGTTGCAAAAATGGAAACTGATCCAGATCTTTTAGTTATTGGGTCCCTAATTAAACTGTTCTAAGATTATTTTTATAACGAATCATCTTATTAGAGCACACATGATCACTGAATTTGAAATGTTATAGTTTATTGCGATAAAAATTGGTAACATTGTGAAAACCTAAGACAATATACTTAATTTGTATTTGAACGAACTTTACTAACTTTCCATAACTGATGATACAATCCTTTTTATAAACACTATCGTAACAAACTGTAATAATTCAAATTTAATGAGCATGTGCTCTAATACATCTTTTTTTGAAGTCTGCTCTATTACATCTGAATCATAATTAAATTATTAATCTATTTAACTTATTAACCAAGAAAATACAATTGTTAAAACTAATGTTACCTAGATCGCGATTAAGGAACATAAAATATCACTTTTCTGGTACAAAGTACGATAGAGATATATAGGTTTTTTTGAATAGCTTAATTGATACTCCAACATATGTTTATCCGGATATATAGTGGTATGCTGAAAATATATAACTTTCTAAAAAATATAGTTAAAACTAGTTAAGATCGATATAATTAAAAACGGGATAAATAAGGTTTTGTGATTATTTATCTTTGAGGTCGGTTTTCGTTGTAGTTCAAAACTTTTTTTGTTATGATCGAATAATTATACTTTCAAAAACTTACAAAATGGTCATTCGTTCGATTTTTTCGTCCAAAATCGAATTTTAAATCGTGAGTGACGTGATGACTGTCAGTAATAATAATAATAATAATTCCAAAACTAATAATAATAATAATTTCAAAACTAATAATAATAATAATAATAATAATAATAATAATTTCAAAATAATAATAAAATACTAATAATAATAATAATTTCAAAATAATAATAATAATAATTTCAAAATAATAATAATAATAATTTTTAAATAATAATAATAATTTGTTTTTTTTATTTTAATGGAGAATAAAAATGATTTGTCAAATTTACCCTTACTAAAATAATTTAAATTAATAAAATAACGTTTTTAAAATAATTTGTCAAATTACGTTTTTTAAAATAATAATAATAATTATGTATTTAAAATTAACGTTTTTAAAAAGAAATTATGTTAAAAAATAATGTTTTTAAAATTCTATTTTTAAAAAAGTCTGTTTTAAAAAAAAAATTGATTTTTAAAAATAAATTTTTTAAAAAAATTAGCGTTTTTCATTTTAAAATTCTGTATTTTTATAAAAGTCTGTTTTAAAAAAAATCTATTTTTTAAAAAAAGAAATTAAAATTTCTGTATTTAAAAAAGAAATTAAAAATTCTGTATTTAAATTCTGTAATTTAAAAATTCAGTATTTAAAAAGAAATTAAAATTTCTGTATTTAAAAAAGAAATTAAAAATTCTGTATTTAAATTCTGTAATTTAAAAATTCAGTATTTAAAAAGAAATTAAAATTTCTGTATTTAAAAAAGAAATTAAAATTTGTTCTGTATTTAAAATTCTGTATTTTTTAAAAGAAATTAAAAATTGTATTTAAAAAGAAATTAAAATTCTGTATTTAAAAAAAATTAAAAATTAAAATTCTATATTAAAATTTGTATTTTTCAAAAGTTGTTTTAAAAAGAATTTTAAAATGTTAGTTTTTTAAAAAATGTTACTTTTTTTAAAAACAGATTTTTTAAAAAACAATTTTTTATAAAACAGACTTTTTAAAAAATAGAATTTTAAAAACATAATTTTTTTTAACATAATTTCTTTTTAAAAACCTTAATTTTAAATTGTATTTTATTATTATTATTATTATTATGAAATTATTATTATTATTATTATTATTATTATTATTTATTATTATTATTATTATTATTATTATTATTATTATTATTATTAGTTTTGGAGTCAACTTAAGCAAGATTCTAATTTAAGCAAAAAATTTCTAATTTTGAAGTCCACGTAAGCGAAAAATGTTTTTAATTTGCAGACAACAAGATTCCGTCTGCTTTTTTGGACTGGAAAATCGAATAATGACCATTTTGTAAGTTTTTAAAAGTACAGTTATTCGATTGTAACAAAAAAAGTTTCGGTAACCACAATGAAAATCGGACCCCAGTACAGTGATCAAACCCTTATTTATCCCAATTAAAAACTAGTTGAGTTGTTTCTAAGTGCAATTGTTACATTATAAGCAATTACAATGATATTAATTACATGTCATTGATTATTTGACACCTACAATATGCTCATTTGGTTACTTTAGATGACATTTCTGTTGGGAAAAATTACCTCCCAAATATTGTTGTCTTTAATAAATTAGACGGATAAAATATCAGCGCATGCCAAACATATTAAATTTGCAGTTCCATCAAAATAATAACCATGACAAGAAATAATGAGTAAAAAAATATTCAACCACGAGACACCAAGATTTTACGTGAAAAACCCTCTAAAACTAAGAGGTAAAAACCACGGGACAAACTCAAGAATAATTCATTCACTATAATAATCGAGAGAATAAAAATATCTTAATTTGAAAGACTGGCTCAAATTACTTTATCACAATAACTATGTGATGGAACCCAAATAAAACACCATTTTATTTGAATTATCTTTCTCTCTCTATTTTTCTAAAGTTTCACAAAAGCTTCTCGATCTCTCCCTTTCTTTTTTCCTCTCTCGGATGGGAGTATATGATTTTTGTTGGTGTGTCTTTTTTCTTCCACTTGTTGTCTTTTTAGAGCCGAATGGAGGAGAAGAGGAGTAAATGAGGTGGGCAAAATTTTCAATGGGCGGGGAAGGTGGAATTTTCAATGGGCGGGGCAATAAATGAGGTGAGGAATTTGTTGACCAACAATTTCTTATAATTTTCTTTTACATATTAGGGCTTCTAATAACGTTCTAAATTTGCACATGAGGTTGTTATACTTAATTAGTAAATATTCTTGATATTTTAGAGAATAATACTAGATAGTCGATCATAGCCTGCATTAGAATTTTTTTTCTTAGGTTGTATAACCACAAAGCTTTATATAAGAGGATACTTTTCATTTATAAATTATAAACCAAAGTTATTTTATTGAACAAAGAAATCAAAGCTGTAATATATTTGTGCAAATTGCAATACATCAATAGAAGTTTAAGTAAATAAGGGAAAAAAAATTATCAACATATTTAATGTTTCGAAATGAGAGTATATCATATTTTGAAATATTTGTGCCACAACACAATCTTATTATCATGTTATCTTATAATGCTAACTATGCATGGACGGGTTTGTAGAATCAGAAGGATTTTTTCTTTTTTTTTTTTTTAAGATTTTGGTAAAAATCATTTTAGTTGATCCTAAGGCTTTGTCTATTTGGAATTCGACATTAAGAACAGCAAAAAATAAAAGTAAATGAAAACTTAAAAAAGATGAAAAAAAATCTTTAACAGTCTATTTAATATTGTAAATTTTAACTATAAATTGATAATATACTTTTGTAAGAACATATAACTGCAATATGGATGGTTAAATTGAAGCCTTCTATCATTAATTTAGAAATCCAAACAAAGCTTTAATAAATAATTTACTAAATCATATAAGAATGTATTCACCTAAAAGTCAAATAAAAGAGATCAAATATCTAGTTTTTACCCTATTTATTTTACCTTGATTTGGTAATAAATTTTATATATAATTGCATGAGTTTATACAACTCCTATCTTTTTCAAAGAACCTAAAATATACTCCCCACATTCTAAAATATAAGATCAAGATATACTCCCATTTTCTAAAATATGAAATCAATGAAAGAAACTGAGACGTTTTTCTAAGTTTAAAATTGACATGATTCATTTAAATTTTAAAAATAACAAATTCCGTAATAATTATAAATAGTATTTTAAATATTTTATAATTAATAGTCATTATTCATAATTAATTTATTATATTAACAAAATTAAAAAATTCATTTCAATTTTATACTTAGGATTATACTAGGATTATAATTCTCGGGATTATAATTTATGAAGACTATTAAGTTATTTTATAATCCCTAGACTAATAATCTTTAGTTTAAATTTAAAAATAAACAAGACATTTGAAATTAATATTTCTCTCCCAAATATAATTTTTATAATCAAACATAACCTTAGAGCATTCACAACGGTTTCCTTATCTTTATCCATACTCTGCAATGTTATTGGGTCATTTGCAAAATAGAGATTCAATTTTTTCGCTATGTACCCAACATATTTTTCTTATATTGATTCCTTAAATAATGAAATTTAAAAGTTAAAATTTCCAATAATCAAAATATCAAATTAATAATAATCTTATAATTTATAAAAGAGAGTATAATTTATCAATTATATTTCCTGTAAAATAATTTTTATTTTATTTTAAATTTTAAGATGAAGTGAGTATTGAATGGATTGTAATTGCAAATACATAAGATTATTATTAACTTTTAAAAGTTAATTTGTGATATTTTAAATTTAAATTTAATATGATTCATTTAAATTTTGAAAATAATAATTTTTTAATTACTATTACTTTCATAATATTTATAATTATATTGACATAAATTAAATAAATTTATATCAGTTTTAAATTTGAATACGTTTGAAATTAATTTTTTAAATTAAGTCAATATTAAGTTTATAATTTGAGAATGAAGTAGTAAAAAAATGTCAAGATGTGTATGATGGATGAGTTGTCCACTTAAATGAGGGTGTGAAATGTCATTTTGTATATATAGAATATCACAATGTCACTTGACTCACTTTCACACCTGAGGGAGTAAAATCCTATATAGGGATTAAAATAGAGAGTAAAATAAGGATAAAGAAACTGTTAGATAATGATTTGTTGATGTATTTTAAATTGGGGATAGAGAGTTGATTAGGAAAACTGTTGTTAATGCTCTTACAGAAATGAAATTTTGTAAAATCTTGAGGAACACTTGTACAATTTTGTAGTCTTTGGGGCGTGTGGTTGGGCGGGTCGGTATGTATTTAACAACATTAAGCCTATGTACTCCTGGGCTAGGCCTGTGCCTGTGCCTCGGTATGGTTATAAGCCTGAGTTGGGTATGTACTGGGCTTTTGGGCAGCCTGAATGAATGCCAGTTAAATTCTAAGAAATCCAGATTAAGCTCAATTGGAAAACCCTTTTTTTCTTTTTATTTTTATTTTTTAAACTTTTTTCTGAGTATAAAAGTCCTTTTTCTTTTTTTTTTTACATTTTTTTTTGAAGGGAATTGTTAAATCTACAACACTTTTTGTTATTTCCACAACAAAAGTGTCGCTGTAGATGTACGCTATAGGAAAAGTAATTAACTATAGTTTTGACTCATATTTGTATCTTAATTAACTATTCAGATGACCTCTTAATACAAAGATGTGGACTGTTAAGATGTATTAAGAGATGAACTGTTAAGATTCATTAAGATGAAATTAAACACTTGAGTAATTAAAATCTAAATGGTTAATACATCTTAATAAATTAGATCATCTGAATAAAATAACATCTGAATTTAAAAAACCGTTTGATAATTAAAAGTGTAAAATATCTGAATAACACTATTTTATCATTTTAACCCTCTTAGTTATTTAAAAGTTTTATTTGAATGATCTTAAAATTTGAAATTGAAAGAGTACAATATTTATTGAGGTTATTTTTGTCCATAAATTTTAAATAAACTATTAAGAGGCAGCTCTTAATAGTTAAGATTTGAGTTTCTGTCTTAACGATTAAAAGGAAAATTTTTTTTTTACCAAACAAGATTTGTCGTTGACCGAATCAGAGGCATTCAGACACAAACATACGTTGGGAAAAAAAAATTCCTTTTGGAATTCCTCTTTTAAATATTTTTTACCCTTTATGTTTTCTCAGTGGTTCAAATTTTGTGTGAAAGGGTGAAATTGACAAAAGAGTCCGACATGAAATGTCGATTTAAAAATATAGATTTTTTTTATAGAGCCGCCAGTTGGTAGGAGTGAAATAATTGTATCAACTCAACCGAATTTATGAAAGGTTTTGCAAAAAGACCCAATTATTGGACTCTGTTTATCAGGCCTTGAAAACCAATATTCATAGAGTTTGGGGGCTTGCTTAAGCGGGGGAAGGTGTTAGGCACCCCCGACTTCCGTGAAAACACTGTTACCACGTCTTTTCAATTTCCTAATTTATTTCAAATGTGTATGTGTGTTGTAGTTAATTGGGCCTAAGTGCTTTATTTGGAAGTAGTGTTATGTCTCTTTTGCGCACCTATATACAAAGGGTTTGACTTGTATAAATGTTCAATTTTAATACAAGACATATAAAATGATATTTTAAAAATAGGTTTTCAAACATTTATGCTCACATAGTAATTGAGGCTTTTAATACTTTTATTTTATTCTGTATTCGGCTTATTTTGATTTTATTCTCGAGATGTGAAGCATCTTCTACAAAATAATATGCATATAAGTATCGGACTCCTTTTGGGCATAAAAGCCATCAAAGTATGTCTGAGCACCACACATATGATTCGCAAGCTAGTTGTACAACTGAAATGGGTCCATCATGCGAACCAGATCTAGATCCGTCAGCTGGATCTTAGATCCCGTGGCTCCTAGGCTCACATAATATCATATGAATAGCCTACATAACAAATATACTGAAATAAAACATATATTTATTCTAAACGTCGCAAAATAAAGGAATCATCAGTGAAATCCTTGCATGCGCGTAGCCAAAGCTTCCAACTTCCTCTAGATGCAAATCTAGGATCGCGCGGTTGCTTAATCTTTACAAAACGAGAAAGAAAACTAGATTTAAATAAATCTTAGCCATTCTAGCTTAATGGTTTCAGTTTTACAACTTTTAAACCGGTTAAGAGTCAAATATGGCTAGATTTAGATAAATCTAGTCCACAAATTTAAATATTACAGCTTTACATTGAATGAACAGTTAAAACTGATATTTGATCACAGTAAACAATTTATATATATATATATATGATTATATATATTAAAGTAGGAAAAAGCCATAAATTAGCAATCCAGGCCAAACTGATAAATATAAATATATGATTATATATATATTAAAGCAAAAAAGTCACAGATTTGCAATTTAGGCTAAATTGGTAAATATATATATATATATATATATATATATATATATATATATATATATATATTGATGAGTAGGTTTTATACCTATGAATATGGTATTATTAAACTTAATTATTGTTATTTCTGAGTTTTTTTGGTATCTTTTTTTGTGTTATATTTATTTCAGATTGGAGCTAGAGAGACAAATTGGTCATTTGGGAGAAGAAAAAGATTAAAAATCATTAAAATTAGAGTTGAGTGACATTTTTATAAATACGTGGTCCTGTTCAAGCGCCTAAGCGCTTGGATTTATACTAGGTTGAACGCCTAGGCGCTCATGCACGCTCAATGTTGCCAAACTTTGCTAGTTAAGTTGATTTCGAAGCTAAACATGAATCTGAAGGGGGATTTTGGACCAATACAAATAGGAGAAAACTTCAAAAAAGATGTATTGATCAATTTATCAAGGATTTATAGAGAGACCAACGAAGGAATACACGAAGGAGGATTGCAAAGGCAGAAGATCAAAGAGAGAGTCTAAGAACAAATTCAGAGTTTCTTCTTTTCTTTAATTTGTATTCTTTGTAATTATTTGGGATGTTTGGATTATTAATCTGGATGATGTATTTTCTTATTACTATGAACTAAATTTTAATTAAGATTGCAACGAAACTTGGTATGTAGTTTAAATTAAACCTTCCCATTGAATGACAGTTGGTTTTTATTGAATTATTTATTATATCTTACGTTTATTAATCAATTGTTTGGCCAACAATTACTGTGATAATCTATATAAAATTTAAAGATGGAATATAGATTTAGATCTGGATATAATAACATATGTTCATATAATCTGAATAAGGTTAATATGATTAACATGTAAGATATAAATATACCTATGTGTCTTTTGTATCCATTGAAAGAATTTATGTAAAATCCTAATTAACTTGATTCACATAGGAATATAGTGAGTTGATTGACTAGAGTGTTTCTTGTAATTTTGATTCGTAGAGATCGGATTTAAGAGGATTTGTTCACATGTCTTTCGAAAGAAGTGCGTGAGTAATATAAAGCATTCTTGGATAATGATTTATGTTAATTAACTGAGTTAAATGGGAAGTAAATTGATGTAAATGAAATACCAAGGGAAGGTGTAACCTTAACCTATTAAATATGCAGTTACCCTTGTGAACTTCTGATCTTAGTTATTAATTAGTTTTGTTAATTTTAATTTTCAAATCCCAAACATTATTTTGTAGTTTAAAATAGGATTAATTGCATTGAAATTGATAATTGATAAATATTAATCTATTTTCTCGTGGGAACGATACTTTTCTTATCATTGTATTACTTATTGACCACGTATACTTGTGTGCGAATTGTAAAATCATTTTTGGACAACATATATATATATATATATATATATATATATATATATATATTAAAGCTAGAAAAGTCACGAATTTACAATTCAGGCCTAAACTTCTTTTGAAGCTTGAAAACTCAATTTCCACATGTTAAAACTTGATATGTTGTACTATATATGTATATTAGTGTTTACAAAGAAGAATATTGAAGTTTTGAACACTGTAGGAGGGGTTAAGAGCTGAAATGGGTGGAATTCCCTCTTTTTTCCCTCTTTTTTCTCTTCTTTCATGGCTGATGGGGAGGGAGGTCTATTTATAGACCAAAATAGCCATGAAGTCTACTCCGCTGACGACCCGAGTGGGCCCCACCCGTGGGTCCAGCTTGTCTCAATCGTCGCACTCGCACTCAACACGCAATCGCTTTCGAACCTTCATAACTTTCAATCCGATAGTCCGATGGAGGCGTTCTATACCTTTTCGTAAAGCTCTTTTCGAGAGCTACACAATGACATTAGATTTAACCTTTTCCAAATCAGGGAAGATGGGTCCATGACCAGATCTTTAAGTCTTTGCAGTCAGTTCGTTGAGCTGTCTTGTGCTTTTTTCACTCGAGATTGATGTTATGTTTCTAAATGACCTTCATGGCAATGATTTGACTTGATTTTATGTTGAGTTGGCAAAATTACTATTTCCCCCCCCTCTAGGTTGTCTCTGGGTTTGATGCAGTTGTAGTTGTCTTTTTTCAGGGTTGTGTTCGAGATTGGACTGCTGTTAATTTTTGTCAGTCCTCATGGTTGTCTCTGAAGTTGATTTGATGATTTTTCGGGGTTATCGTCGGGATTTGATTTGATCTGATCTCCCGTGGTTTTTGTCGGGGTTTGTCTTGATATCTCGGGGTTGTCACCGGGGTTTGATTTGATCACCCGAGGTTGTCATTGAGGTTTGAATTGATCTCCCGATCGAGATTTTCACCGGGGTTTAATTTGATCTCCTAGGGTTGTCGTCGGGGTTTAAATTGATCTCTCAGGGTTTTTATTGGGGTTTGATTTGATCTCCCGGGGTTTGAATTAATCTCTTGGGGTTGTCACTGAGATTTTATTTAATCTCCCGGGGTTGTCTCTGTGATAACCCAAATTTTTGGGTAATATTAAAATAAGAATTAAATAAACAAAATTCTTATTAGATAATATGATATATGATATTATATTGCATAAGTGGGTATGAACTATGTAATATGTGATGTTTATGCTAAATAAATATATTTGTATTATATATTTAGAAATTGTAGGGGCAATTTATTAAAGGAAGAGAAGAATAGCATGCCTTATTAAAATGATATTTCTATATCAAAATGAAAAGGAAAGCCAACATGGCTTAGTTATGAAATACTCTTGGCATGAAACTACCGATGTGGCTAATGAAATAATTATGTAATAATATAATTGATTTCATTCAACAGTGTTATTTGGTAGTAAAGAAGAAAAATGATGATTACTCAAATAGGTTATGTGACGCCCCCAAAATAGGTATACATCACCTATTCTGAGTCGCTAAATACATGGTACAGAATACAAACACAATCTTAAATATACGACATAAGCTGTGAGTTTTAATACAAACATTGTCTTCTATATAGTATTAAAACTCAAAATAAGTCCTTAATACATTTATTAACACACTATTTCACAGAATAGTGAGGACTGCTAATGCTATCCTTTGGACCGTCACTCCGTTCCCCGACTAGTCCTCGCTACGTTCTCATTTCACAAGAGAAACGGTGAAAGAAAGGGTGAGCTCAACTAGCCCAAGAAGAAATATTATGACTAAGATAAAGCGTAATAAATTATCATTAGTCTTGATAGTGTTAAACCGATACAATATAACAAACATCAAGTTTAATCTGCAGTGAACAAGCAATCCATTAAAAGAGTCAAGTAGAAAATAAAATCTACTATCTTTTATGATTTAAAGGTTTTTCATCACTTTTATCACGAGACTCAACAATAAATAATCAACATCATTGAATCACCCCTGCACTACGGCCAAGGATATTCTTTAGTATCACGACCACAAATTATTCATGCACTACGGGCCAAGAATATTCGTATATTCATTAATGGTCATGATCATGCCAACAACTGTCCATCAATGCATTACGGGCCAATGAGGACTTTTTTCCATCATATATGTAACATTACGATCATGACTACACCAAATAATCCCTCAGTCATAATCATACCAAGTCCATCTATGCACTACAAGCCACAGATGACTTTCAACATAATATAAACATGAGGATGATGACAATGATATAAGAATTCAATAAAACAAGTTCAAGAATTAATTCATCCAAGAACTAATAACGTCCAAATTGTCAACATGATACTTCTTTGTAGAGTAAAACTCAAGAATGCTCAGAAGAATATTTCCATGAAAAGATACTAGATGAAGCGCAAACATCAAGGATATTCCACTAATTTCATGGAGTATAGAAGACAAAACTTTAACCAACTGAGTATAATAAAGAATGGAATAACAAAAGAAATCACCAGGCATGCAATAGATCAAGATGCATAAAAGTTATTCCAATGGAATAATAAATAACGGAACCAGTCATGCGTAACGCACGTATGTGATGTTCCAACATAATGATAAATAATGGAACCAGGTCATGCGTAAAGCACATACAGGATGTTCCAATAGAATAATAAAGAACGGAACCAGGTCATGCGTAATGCACAAACAGGATGTTCCAACGGAATGATAAAGAACGGAATAATAACAGAAATCACCATGCATGCGGTATTGCGCATGACAAAGTTATTCCAATATAATGATAAAGAATGGAATAATGTAATTTCTCTTCATGAATACGAAAGAAATAATACCTCTTACCTTAGAAAGAAGAATCTTGGATATAGAAGTAGTGAAGTAGCGAACACTTTTCTTCTTTCTCTCTATAGTTTCTCTCTAGAGTTTCAAAGAATTCGTAAGAAATAATGAAGGAATGAGCTTCTATTTATAGAAGAATGGATGTGATAAGAACTAATTCATGAAACGGTCCAGATTGATTTACTTTAAACAGACTCATTGAGATTTAAAATAAAATCTTTTAAATAAAATATAATATATTCTATTTATAATCTAATAAAACGAATAACTTTATAAAAGTATTCATTTTATATATAAAAATTTTACTATGCAAAACACTATCACAGTACTATGCAACACTATGCATAATAAAATATAATATATTCTAATTATTGTCTAATAAAACAAATAACTTTATAAAAGTATTCTGCTTTTATATATAAAAAAATTTACTATGCAAAATACTATGCATAATAGAATATTATATATTCTATTTATAGTCTAATAAAACGAATAACTTTATAAAAGTACTTTGCTTTATATAAAAAGCTTTTCCGCTTTTATTACATTAATAATACTAATAAAACAAAACTCATCATCATTATTATTATTCACACTATTAATCGACTGTGTCGCTCCTGTGAAAGAGGGGGCTTTCCAATAAGGATTTTTCCCTATTGGCGCGCAATTAGGTGACCAAACCTCTCCTTGGCAGAAATTCTAGGCATCGTTAATATTACAAATAATAATATTAATAACTTTGTTATCTCAATTATTGATTTAATAATATATAAAAATATCGACAATAATTGAATCAAAAATGAGTGACTTCTCACGTAAGCATCAATAATCAATACCGTGTGCTACTATGCAACCACGTGTATTATTATACTTTTAACACCGGGTGTTTCAATAGTTAATGGTAAAACTTCCGCCGTTATTTTGATAAAGTATTTTTGTCGTTTTCTCAATCCGACAATAATTCCGTTGTGGGGTCCACCAATGAGTGTGCCGTTGTAAGAATATTTCCTGTTAAAACGAATATTTTCCGACCAATCGAATATTATATAACAACTTGCACACTTTGCAAAATTTATAAATATTACCCACAACTATAACATTATATCAAATTTACTCCATAATATTCAAAAATGATATTTATAGAAAATTTATCTTTATTAAACAAAGTTGGGGTCTTACAACCTCCCCTTCTTATGAAATTTTGCCCTCGAAATTAGGCTACGTACCTGGTATGTCGAAGAGATAAGGATACCTTGATTTCATTTCAGATTCTAACTCCTATGTCATTTCCTCAACATCGTGGTTTCTGCACAAAACTTTGACTTGAGGTATAACCTTGGAGCGTAGAATATGTTCCTTCTTATCCAAGATTTGAACATGAACCTCTTCATACGTCAAATCTTCCGCTATTTCATCTGGTTCTAACTCAATAATGTGGTTTGGGTCTTCCACATATTTTTCGTAATATGGATATGTGAAAAACGTTATGAACACGAGACATACTTGGCGGTAAAGCGAGTCTATAGGCCACAGTTCCTACTCGATCGAGGATTAAAAATGGGCCGATGAATCGAGGATTGAGATTTCCTCTCTTTCCAAATCTCGTAACTCCTTTCCATGGAGCAACACATAACAACACATGATCTCCTATATCGAATTCCACGTCCTTTCGATGAAGATCAGCATAACTCTTTTGTCGATCTTATGAAGTTTTTATATGTTGTCGGATCGTTTGAATCTTTTCCGTAGTCATACGTACCAACTCCGGTCCCAACAACGTTGCTTCACCCACCTCATCTCCCAGCATACTGGAGAACGACACTTTCTTCCATACAACGCTTCGAATGGAGCCATGCCAATACTTGCTTGATAGTTGTTGTTGTAGGAAAACTCCACCAATGGTAAGAACTTGTCCCAACTTCCCTTGAAGTCAAGGACACAAAGTCTTAATAAATCTTCAAGAGTTTGAGTAGTCCTCTCTGATTGTCCGTCTGTCTGAGGATGATATGCCGAACTAAATCGTAAATCCGTGCCCATAGCTTTTTGCAAACTAACCCAAAATTGTGAAGTGAATCTTGGGTCTCTATCAGAAACTATGGATACTGGCATACCATGCAGTCTTACAATCTCGTTTATGTACATACGAGCAAGACGTTCAAGTGTATAAGTTTCTCGTATTGGTAAGAAATGAGCAGACTTGGTCAATCTATCAACAATGACCCAAATTGCATCTATGCCTTGAGAAACCTTGGGAAGACCAGTAAAGAAATCCATGATAATGTGATCCCACTTCCATTCTGGAATTTCAAGTGGTTGCAATGGACCTTTTGGTACTTGATGCTCCGTCTTGACTCGTTGACAAGTTAGACACCTTGAGATAAACAAATGATATCTCTCTTCTTATATGCTCCACCAAAATGTATAACGAAGATCACGATACATTTTGGTACTCCTGTGATGGATTGCAAATGGTGTGTTGTGCGCCTCCATCATGATTTTATACTTTAAATCGTGGTCGTTAGAAACACAAAGTCTGGAGTTGACTCAAGTATTCCTTCTTCATCAATTCTTGCTTCCGTGATAACACCTTCTTGCATTTCTTCCTCATACGCATCGCCTGTGTCCGTGCAGCAGCTTGAAAGCGGCTTTAACTTTATCGATTAAATTCAGTTCTACTCGTATATTCGCCATCATCACATGGGTCCTCGGAGTCTTTAACTCTATCTCTATCCTTTGTAAGTCACACAAAATGGGCCTTTGCGTTGACAATATCGCACTCTTACCCTCATATGATCTTCTACTCAATGCGTCAGCTACCACGTTCGTTTTTCCAGGATGGTATTGGATGGTGTGATCATAATCTTTCAACAGTTCAAGCCAACGTTGTTGTCGCATGTTGAGTTCCTTTTGAGTGAAGAAATATTTGAGGCTTTTATGATCCGTAAAGATATCCACTTTCTCCCCATACAAGTAATGCCTCCAAATTTTAAGTGTGAAGACAACAGCTGCCAACTCTAGATCATGAGTAGGATAATTCCTCTCATATTCTTTGAGGTGTCTTGAGGCATAAGCTATGACTTTCCCATGTTGCATGAGAACACATCCCAACCCTTTGCCCGAAGCATCACTGTAGATAACAAATCCCTCCGAGCCAGATGGTATTGTCAGAACATGTGTTGAAATGAGTCTCCTTTTGAGTTCTTGAAAACTATTCTCACATTCTTCGCTCTAACTAAACTTTGTATCTTTCCGAGTCAGCTGAGTTAATGGAGTAGCGATTCGAGAAAATCCTTCCACGAATCTCCGATAATAACCAGCTAAACCGAGAAAGCTATGTACTTTGGTCACTGATTTAGGTTGCTCCCAGCTTTGAATTGATTCAATTTTTGTCGGGTCAACAGATATTCCATGACTTGATACTACGTGCCCAAGGAATGCTACTTCTTTAATCCAGAACTCGCATTTCTTCAACTTGGCATAAAGCTTGTATTCACGAAGCTTTTGGAGTATCAGCCTCAAGTGTTGCTCATGATTTTCACGGCTTTTGGAATAAATAAGGATGTTATCAATAAAGACGACCACAAAGTGATCCAAATATTCCTTAAATACTCAGTTCATCATATCCATGAAGGCAACGCAAGAGCATTAGTTAATCCAAAAGACATGACTAAAAATTCATAGTGCCCGTACTGAGTTCTGAAGGCAGTCTTTGGAATATCCTCAGTTTTAACCTTTAGCTGATGATATCCAAAATGAAGATCGATCTTTGAAAAGAATTTGGCGCCTTGCAACTGGTCAAATAGGTCATCAATACGTGGAAATGGGTACCTATTTTTGATGGTGACATGATTCAACTCCCGATAATCAATACAAAGTCGTATACTCCCATCTTTCTTCTTCACGAATAGAACAGGAGCACCCCAAGGAGAAGTACTAGGACGAATAAAGCCAATGACTAATAATTCCTACAGTTGGGCCTTTAACTCCTGAAGTTCAATAGAGCCATTCGATATGGGGCTTTGCAAATGGGTTTTGTACCGGGTTCAAGGTCGATACAAAATTCAATTTCACGCTCTGGGGGTAGGCCAGGAAGTTCTTCAGGGAATACGTCAAGAAATTTATTAACAATAGAAATATCATTCAAAATTAACGTATTTTTGTTTAGATTCGTGACATGAACTAAGAAAGCTTGACATCCGTTTTTTAATAAACGAATAGCTTTATGGCTTGAGATGACGATGATTGATTTTAATGGTTTGGTTGCTTGAATTCGCATAATAGGTTGGTTAGGAATATGAAAGCTAACAACTTTATGAAAACAATCAATTTTTGCATGATGAGTAGTTAACCAATCAATCCCTAGAATCACATCAAATGCAAGTATTTTCAAAGAAATAAGATCGACAGGTAAAGTGCGGTCGCCGATTTGAACTAAACAATACTTATAAATAGTGGATGTAATGAAGGTTTCTCCTAATGGAGTTTCCACAGATAAGTCAAAGTCTAATTTCTCCGAAGTCAAATTTAATCGTTGAGCGCAAGTAGGAGAAATAAAAGAATGGGTAGAACCGGTATCAAATAAGGTATAGACTTAGCTAAAGTTTATGATAAGTTTACCCGTGATGACCTCGTTCGTTTCCTTGCTTTCGGGAGGTCACTACAAACGCTTCTCCCTTGCACTACTACCGGCTTTGACTTTTACGGGACGACCTTTGGTGCCTCCATCCTAGCTGAACTTGTCTTGATGAGCGACAAAATCGGGCTAGGTGACCTTCTCTTCCACAATTATAACATGCTTTGGATGGCATCGCGCAGATTTGGTGATGTGTCCTCCCTCCGTATTTGAAGCATATGATAGGTGGTCGTTCTCCTTCCTTAACAACGGTCTTTGGTCTTTGACGTCTTTCCATCATTGTTGAATCTCCTCTTCTTGAAATGTCCATTCTTATTGTTTTGGCTCGATTACCACCAAAGTGGTTACCATTTCTAAGCCCGTTGATTCCTTTCACGCTTGTTGTCATCACCGCTTCGATGATCATACCACCGGTATTATCATTTTCCTTACTTTCTCTTGGTTGCGTTGACTTCGTTATCGCGCTCCAATAACCGAGCCCTATTTACAACATCTGAATACAAACACAGTTTATGAAAAATTAGATATTGACGTATCTCGGGTTTTGAACCTCTTAGAAACATCCGCGTCATTCTCTCCTCATTGTCTACCAAGTGAGACGTTGAAACCGGACAACTCGTGAAACTTAGCTTCGTCTTTGCGACACGGTCATATTGTTTCGCTCCAACTTGATGAACTCTACCTCTTTCATGTGACGAATACTTTCGGGAAAGTACTTGTCATTGAATAGTTCTTAAAACTTCTCCCAAGACATCTTAAGTGCGGCAGGTTGAGTACGCTTTACCGATTCCCACCAGTAATCTACCTCCCCTCGCAACATAAAAGTGGCAAAGGGAACCTTTTGCTCCTCAAGCATCCCAAGACATCAAATATCTTGGTGATCTGATTTATCCACGTCTCCGCCTTAAGTGGTTTTGGTTCTCCAATAAACTCTGGTGGTCCCAGCTCCTTGAACTGTTTAGCGGTGATCGTCCGAAAGTTGCCAGTGTTTCCACCTGTATTTTGGACAAGAGTCTCTCTTGCCTGATGTTGTACAAATTGCAGAAAGCTCCTAAACATTCCGTCGTTCGCCATTTGGTCGGTGTTGTTGTTCACCTGAGGATTATTGTCTTCCTGATGCACATTATCCTGAGTGTTGATTTATGGTGATTCAACGGTCTCCTGTGCTCCATTGATATTCTCAACATTCTTGGATGTCATTTTCAGATACTGCCACAAAACAAGGGTTAATTGACATGTAACATATTATCACTATACTCTGACCGACTAATTTAAATGCCAAATAAACTTAGGTAGGTCATACAAGCGAAGAATTCCCGCTCTCCCTCCTAGTTCTAGTCTCACATCTTAGCCAGGGATCATATCCTAAGCTTTGATACCAACCGTGGCGCCCCAAAATAGGTATACATCACCAATTCTCGAGTCCCCAAATACATGGTATGTAATAATAAATACAATCTTAAATATACAACATGAAACCTGAGTTTTAATACAAACATTGTCTTCTAGATAGTATTAAAACTCAAAATAAGTCCTCAATACATTTTTATTAACACACTAATTCACGAATAGTGAGGACTATTAATGCTATCCTCTGACCGCCACTCGCTCCTCGACTAGTCCCTCTACTACGTTCTCATTTCTTTGAAGAGAACAAAGAAAGAAAGGTGAGCTCAACTAGCCCAAAGAAGAAATATTATGACTAAAATAAAACAGAATAAATTATCATTAGTCTTCAATAGTGTTAAACTGATATAATATAACAAACATCAAGTTTAACTGCAGCGGAACAAGCAATCCATTAAAAGAGTCAAGTAGAAAATAAAATCTACTATCTTTTATGATTTAAAAGGTTTTTCATCACTTTTATCATTTGAGACTCGACAATAAATAATCCACATCATTGAATCACCCCTGCACTACGGCCAAGGATATTCTTTAGTATCACGACCAAAAATTATTCATGCACTACGGGCCAAGAATATTCGTGTATTCATTAATGGTCATGATCATGCCAACAACTGTCCATCAATGCATTACGGGCCAATGAGGACTTTTTCCACATCATATGTAACATTACGGTCATGACTACACCGAATAATCCCTGGTCATAATCATACCAAGTCCATCTATGCACTTTTGAGCCACGATGACTTTTAACATAATATAAACATGAGGATGATGACAATGATATAAGAAATTCAATAAAAAACAAGTTCAAGAATAATTTATTCAGAACTAATAACGCCAAACAAAATATCAAGAGTTTTAACTTCACAATTATCAATTTTGTATTAACCCTAATTTTATTAAACTAATCAATTCAATGGTTTTAAATTATATAAAAAAAACTAAATTAATAAAGAAATAAACTATCACAAAACAGTCACCAATAACGAAATCCAGAATTTCAAACAATTAATGGAGAATTAGACTTATGATTTCACCCTGAGCTTCCCTCTGATTTTCAAACCTTTATTCCAACTCAACTTAATATCCCAGTTTATTAATCAAGAACACGAACGTAGTAAGAGCCACCTCTCGATGCACTAATACCGTATTAACATCAATCCACAGTTAAGATAGAAATTCGTTAAACACCTAAATCAACCAACTCACTATATCTCTATGTGAACTGCAATTAAAGAAGGTTTAAGTTTAAGCTCTCTATACGATTACATGCGATGTCAAGCGTATCTCTACCTTAACAATAATCAAAAATCGGCTATCGACAAAATTAATGACACATGCTATATTAACTAGGTCTAGATTCGAATCTCCTCTCTCGATTCCTTTCAAATCCACAAAGAACTGTTGATCAGGCAATTCATAAATTCACGCTCAAATTAACATAGATAAACTGAAAATATCTTATTGAATTGGAAATCAAAGTTATAGAATCATCGTTTCGCCCAAAGATCCATCACAAGTCTAATAAGTAAATTAGTTCATAACGAATGAATTAAAAACTGAATAATTTGTTGAAAACATCATTCCAGTTACAAATAAGACTATAGAGAAGAAGAATAAAGAAAACCCCTTCACGTAGCCTTGATTTGCAACCGTTGTGACAATCTCTGAAAATTACTCCTCCAACGTTTGCTCTTGAATCCTTGAAATCGCTCTTGAATTAATGCCTTTGTGTTGTATGATTGTCGTTTTTCTACGTAATAGCAAGCTCTCCTTCTCTTCTGGCCGAGATCCCCTTTTGTAGAGTCCATGCGCATCATTAAAGTCCAAGAAACCGAGCACCAGCAGAAGTCAAAACAGAACAGGACAGTTCCAGAATGGGACCCCGCCCGGCCGAAGTGTGAAACTTTCAATGAGCCATTTCTTTTGGGCATAGCCACTGACTTCATATTTTTCTTTCTTCAACTTTTTTCCACTTTTGCTCCAAAAAGACCGCCTTTCCTCACCACTTGCATCCATGACCACCCTACACATAAAATAACATGAAACGAGTAAAAACGAACACAAAACATGAAGATAACTACGAATTTAAACTTGAAATGAATATCGATTCATGTATATAAAATCCACTTATCAAAATCCCCCAAACTTAAACCGTGCTAGTCCTCGAGCACAAAACAAACTACATGCTATGCAATGCAATGAAATGCAATAACATTCTAAATATCTAAAAAAATCCAACAACATCGCATAAACTAACTTATCCCATCGGCCTCAGAGAAAACAAGCAACTCTACAATACGAATTATCAAAACCAATCCACACTTACATATTAATTCTCAATTCTTGAACAATTATCACTGGTATAGCGTGTGTGTGTGATCAACATCTAAGATAACTGATACGGACCCAAATTCAATACATAAACAACTTCTTAGAAGGAATCATACAGTGCAAACTTAAAAATCTCAAAGATAGGCACGACTCAACTAAAATTAAACTCAACCAAATTCAAGGGTACATGCAGGATACTTATACTTTCTTTTCTTCTTCTTTTTTTTTTTTTCACACGGGGGCTTTTTGCACTTTTCCCGTTTTATTCTTATCTCTTTTTTTTTTTTCTAAATATACATAAATGACTGTGCAATGTCTCATCCCATTAGGCTAACAGTGTTACCCCTTAGCGAGCTTTCGACCAACGACTCCCAGACCATAAAAGACCTTAGGGCGCTAGGTGTAAAGACAATCCCCTCGGGCTTACTTGCTCAAGTAACAAAGGCCCCGAAACAAGACTAGTCACCATGTATACCCTATATTTTTCTTTTTTTTTTTTATTACAAAGCTTATATACCCCACATATATTCCCCCAAACTTAGGTTCTTGCCTAATTTTAAGCCTTCACTGCCTATCCTTGTCATTTTCTGGTTCACCCTAGCATTATCCTTTAGAAACTTTTTATGTGTCAATTTGAACTGACTAGTCAACAAAGATGTTATTAGTGCTACCCTTTTTATAACAGTTTCAAACAAGTCCAAGAATCGATTCATAACAGAAATTATATCACAATTCTAATAATCCATACTATATTGGTTAACTTGTTCACAGTCTCATCATTGGCCCACAAATAACATGAAAAATGCGACACCGTTGGACATATGCAAACACACTATTTAACTAATTTTTTTTTTTATGAAAACAACGCAAAATCCTAACTACTATGCAAATACCTATTCTATAATGCAAAACTAGATATGACAACAAAAATTTAAAAATGCATGCATGCAACTAAACAAATAACTCCCCCAAACTTAAATAAGACAATGCCCTCATTGGATAACAATAAAGCGCAATAGGACTTCCCTGGAATCGTCTAAGTCTGGGGCGGTGGTTGGTGCTCTTCTTCATCGGAATCACTAGGAGGAAATCGAGGTAATGGACCGGGTTGTTGATATGGAAATTGAGCCGCCGGGTTGAAACTTTGGAGTGTTGTGTTGAATGAGGCGAAAGATGCGTTCATGGCATCAAACATGTGATCTTGGCGCATCGCCAATCGCCGCATTTCCCGGCGTGCTGCCCTATTATGCGCATTCATCTGATTTTGGAACTCAAGGAACTGAGTACTAGAAATTGCCTCAGTCTGCGGTACCTGCTCGGTTCCTTGATCTCCCATCGTTTCATCCTCGTCTCCCGAGGTTTCAGCATCGACTTCGTCGTCCGACGCCGATGGAAAAATAAAACCCAAACCCCGTGGATGTGACTCTCCTCCAGTCCAAACTGAATACCGCGCAATCATTCTCGAATCAAGCAAAGCAAGCGGCAGTTGAGTGGGCTCATCATCAGAATAACGCACCCCGTCGTTGCGGTACAACACACATATAAGTGAAGGGTGTGGCAAACCGCTCAAAAATTTCCCCGTAAGCACCGGCGGATGGAGAAATTGATGATGGCCCCGACGTCAATAATGAAATCTTGCACAATGGCGTATGATAGTAACGCCTTCTCTTTGGTGACGTCCGAAGTGTGTTGGGACGAAAGCAATTTCAAACATAAAAATGTGTACCATATCTTTCCATACCGCCTTAGGTCCTTGCTATTGAACACCGTTCCTCCCTTTCTACCTTTGGTCCAAGATGTGCCCGGCTTTGTCATATTTGTAATAACCTCCTCATAGTTCGGGTCAAAATCCCTCAGTTGGGCATACTGACAGTGTCGTGGCACTCGCAGCTGATAGTAAGCATTAATGGCATCATCACTGAACGGAACCATTCGACCCCGCACAAACGCTTTGAAAGGAGCTTTATCTTCGGCGTTTGCATAGAATTCCTTGACAATATTAACCACGGCGGGTGTCGGATGTTCGGTGAATTTGAGCCACCCCTTTTGGTAAATTTGGGACATCATCTCCCCGTCATTCCCCTCGGGGGCCAATCCACGCTCTGGCGTAAGTGCTTTAGTTTGCATGTACTTATAACGGTCGGCGGCGGCGTCACTCACAAATTTTCGGCGGTCATAGGTTGGTGGCGGTGGAGCGGCGCTTGAACCCTCCCCCCGTTGGCGTTTGGATGTCGGTCGAGACGCCATTGACTTTCAGATGTTGATTGCTAGCAAACACTACCTTTTCCAAAACTTGGTACAAGCACTTTATCAAACACTTGGTGTGCGGTTGGGGTAAGTTACACAATTTTGAAATCTGAACTTGAAATTGGTGTATGTGGTAGAGATGAGATGGAGCCCCAAGTACGCACTAGAATTTGCTCTCAAAAACAACCTCTCCAAATGCCCTAATTCGAAAATTTGAATGTGGGAAGAAATAGAGATGAGATGGAGTGATATATATATATATATATATATAGAAGTGGTGTGGTTGGGAGTAATACGTGATTGCGAAGTTTGGGTAGTGGAGATCGTGGGAAGTAGTAGTGGGGAGGAGGTTTGTGATGTGGGTAATGGGTAGTAGTGGTTTGGTAGGAGATGGCAATGTGGGTTGTTGAAGGAGAGTTAGAGCAAAAGGAGTCGGCGTGTGTGTGTGGGGAAAGAAGGAAGGGTCGTGCCTTGAAATAGGTGTGTCTGCCCAGGTTTCAGGACCCCCACCTCAGCGGAGGGTGCTAGGCCAAAGAAGCCCGCCCCGACGGCATGCCCACTGTCTAAATTTTTTGGCCAAAATTTTTGAGATGCAAAATTCTCCAATTTTCCTCCATTTCTTAGTCGTTGTTGCTCTTACTCACGTTGGACCTCTCCTGAAACCAAAAATATGCAATATGTTAGATTAATGACGACTTGGAGTTTCATTGAGATTTTTAATACTTTTTAGAGATTTTTAGCTAAACTTTTACTTAATAAGACCTAACTACTTCTTAATAAGCTACATCCTAACAAATTAAACATGAACTATGAAAAATAAAGAAAAGTTGGGTTGCCTCCCAATTAACGCTTGATTTTAAGTCGTTCAGCCTGACTACTTCCTGTTTTACTGTGTATCTGCGAGGGTAATGTCGTCGGCGCCCCAGTTCAACTCGCCACCCCAGTAATGCTTTATCCATTGACCGTTGACCTTGAACGTCTCTAATGGATTACGACTGTAGAGTTCAACGGCGCCGTGAGGAAATACGCGTTTTATAGTAAATGGTCCCGACCATCTCGACTTAAGCTTTCCGGGGAACAATCGCAGCCGTGAGTTGAACAAGAGGACTGATTGGCCCGGCTCGAATGTTCGTTGCACAATTTTTTGGTCGTGCCATCTTTTAACCTTTTCTTTGTATAGCTTGGCATTCTCGTAGGCTTGGAGTCGGAATTCGTCAAGCTCATTTAGTTGAAGTAGCCTCTTTTCTCCTACCGCGGCTTGATCAAAATTCAATTTCTGTATTGCCCAATAGGCCTTGTGCTGTAGCTCCACCGGTAAGTGACATGCTTTTCCGTACAAGAGTTGATAAGGTGACATCCCGATTGGTGTTTTGTATGCGCATCCGATGACGCCCATATAATGCGTCATCCAACCGAAGTGACCAATCTTTCCGACTCGGATTTACGACTTTTTCCAATATCCTCTTAACTTCTCTGTTCGATACCTCGGCTTGCCCATTAGTTTGAGGGTGATACGCTGTAGCCACCTTGTGGTTTACCCCATACTTAGTCAAAAGAGTCAGAAACAACTTATTGCAGAAGTGACTACCTTCATCACTAATTATTGCTCTTGGCGTGCAAACCTCGTGAAAATGTTTTTCTAAAGGAATTTGAGGACCACCTTGGCATCGTTCGATGGTAATGCTTTGCAGCTTTCAACCCATTTCGAGACGTAGTCCACCGCAAGTAGAATATACTGATTGTTTAAAGACGAAGGGAAGGGTCCCATGAAATCGATGCCCCATACATCAAAGATTTCCACTTCAAGAATTGTTTGTAGGGGCATCTCATTTCGTTTTGATATGTTTCCCACCCTTTGGCATCTATCACATGTTTTCACAAATTGGTGAGCGTCTTTGAACAATGTAGGCCAATAAAACCCAGCTTGAAGCACTTTTTCCGCGGTGCGCTCACTCTCGTAATGTCCACCGTATGCCGATGAGTGGCATTCTTGTAATATGTTGTGGACTTCACTCTAGGGGATACATCGTCGAATTATCTTATCGGCGCATTGTTTGAATAGGTACGGTTCATCCCACATATACCACTTGACGTCATGCAAAAGCTTCTTTTTCTGTTGTCGTGTAAGATCCGGGGGAAGCATTTTGCTCAACACATAATTCGCGAAGTCTGCATACCACGGAAATTCTGCATTCAACCCAAATAGTTGCTCATCCGAGAATGACTCGTTGATCGCGCATCTATCTTCATCCTTTTTCTCCGGATTTTCCAGCCTTGATAAATGGTCGGCAACTTGAAACTCTGGTCCCCTTTCTATCTTTAATTTCTAAATCAAACTCTTGAAGTAGGAGAATCCATCGGATAAGGCGTGGCTTAGCATCTTTTTTCGCTATTAGGTACCGAATTGTCGAATGGTCCGTGTAGACTATTACCTTAGTCCCGATCAAGTATGCCCGAAATTTGTCGAACGCGTACACCACTGCAAGCAATTCATTTTTCGTGGTAGTGTAGTTCATTTGAGTCTCTGTGAGTGTTTTGCTTGCATAGTATATGGCGTGAAACACCTTGTCTCATCTTTGGCCCAAAAATATTTCCAACCGCATAGTCGCTCGCATCACACATAAGTTCGAATGGCATTTTCCAGTCCGGTGCGACTATCACGGGGGCTGTAGTTAATTTCTTCTTCAACAATTCAAACGCGGACTTGCATTCCGCAGTAAAGCTGAAAGTAGCATCCTTCTCTAAAAGACTGCATAGAGGTTTTGCAATCTTAGAGAAGTCTTTTATGAACCTCCTGTAGAACCCAGCATGCCCCAGAAAACTTTGAATACCCTTAACTGTGCTCGGTGGAGGTAGTTTCTCGATCGTATCCAACTTTGCTTTGTCCACCTCCAATCCTTGAGCCGACACCTTATGGCCCAAAATTATGCCCTCTTCAACCATGAAGTGGCATTTTTCCCAATTTAGTATGAGGTTTGTATCCTTACATCGCTGCAATACCATGACCATATTCTCTAGGCAAGTGTCAAAATTGTCTCCATAGACCGAGAAATCGTCCATGAAGACTTCAACATTCTTCTCCACCATATCTAAAAAAATAGCCATCATACACCGTTGAAAAGTTGCGGGTGCGTTGCATAGCCCGAATGACATCCTCCTGAACGCAAATGTGTCGTAAGGGCATGTAAATGTTGTCTTTTCTTGATCCTCAGGAGCGATGGCGATCTGATTATATCCCGAGTATCCATCCAATAAATAGTAAAACTCATGTCCCGCTAACCTGTCTAACATTTGATCGATAAAAGGTAGCGGGAAATGATCCTTTCGGGTTGCCTTATTCAATCTCCTATAATCGATGCACACCCTCCACCCCTCACATCGTCCTTTGTTGGAATTAACTCGTTGTCCTCATTCTGTATCACCGTCATTCCCCTTTTTTTAGGCACACAATGAATCGGACTTACCCATTTACTGTCGAAAATTGGATATATGACACCCAAGATCCAATAATTTCGAAATTCCTTCTTGACCACTTCCTTCATGATTGGGTTAAGTCGACGTTGATGCTCCACCGATGGACTTGCATCATCCTCCATCAGAATCTTGTGCATGCAAAATGATGGGCTAATGCCTTTTATATCCGCAATCGTCCATCCAATTGTTGATTTATGATCCCTAAGCACCCTCAGCAACTTTTCTTCCCGCAATTCGTTAAGTGCAGCAGAAATAATTACAGGTAAAGAATTTGAATTGCCTAAATACGCATACCTGAGATGTTTAGGGAGTGGCTTAAGTTCCAATGTTGGTGGCTCCTCCAATGATGGTTTCAATTTTTCTGCAACTGTCTCCTCGGTGTGCAGAGGTTCAACCGGTGCTCTGAATCGGCTAACTCGTGGCAACGAGTCTAGCATCTGTAATAAGTCCACAAATTTCGGGTCGTCTTTTTCTTCATCCCCCAATAAAGTTTTTTCTAACGGATCGTTGATCAAACTCTTGCTCATATCTTCGCTGGTAATTTGCTCAATTAAATCCATTCGAAAACACTCTTCCTCGTCCGTAGGATATTTCATGGCCTTGAACACATTGAATTTTATTTCTTGGTCTTGGACTCTCATAGTAAGTTCTCCTTTTTACACGTCTATGAGTGTCCTTCCCGTGGCCAAGAAAGGTCTCCCTAGGATGATCGGGATGTTCTTATCTTCATCGAAATCCAGAATGATAAAGTCCATAGGGAATATAAACTTATCTACTTTGATCAGAATGTCCTCTATAATGCCTCTCGGATATGTGACTAACCTATCCGCCAACTGCAATGAAATATTTGTAGGCTTTGGCGCGGGCAAACCCAATTCTGAATATATTGATAATGGCATCAGGTTTATACTTGCCCCCAAATCACATAAACATTTGTTAAACGACATTTTCCCGATCGTGCACGGGATAATAAAGCTCCCCGAGTCTTTGAGTTTTGATGGAAGCTTCTTCTGTAACACCGCACTACACTCCTCTATTAGTGCCACCGTTTTGAATTCTTCCCATTTCTTTTTCCTCGACAGAATTCCTTTCATAAACTTCGCATAACTCGGCATTTGCTCTAGGGCCTCTGCGAATGGGATGTTAATCTGGAGTTTCTTGAACACGTCTAAAAACTTTGCGAACTGCTTATCTGATTTCTGTTTTTGGACCCTCTACTGAAATCGGCGGTGGAGGAAAAACAATCGGCTCACTGTTTAACTTTATTTCCTCATTTTGTTACCCTCCACTGCGTTACTGTCATCAACCTTTTCCTCCGGTGTTGCTGAATTTTCTGCACTATTCCCACCGAGATGTTTTCCACTTCTCAACGTAACTGCTTGACATTGCTCCTGATTACCCTTAGGATTTCTCTCGGTGTCGCTAGGTAATGTTCCTTGTGGTCTATTATTCAATGCCAACGCAATTTGACCTATCTGATTCTCTATATTTTTGATAGCAATAGCTTGATTCTTCATAGCCAAATCGTTGCTAGTCATGTACCTTGCCCATATTTCCTCCCCATCGGTTTCTGTCCTGGTTGTTGAACCCTGTTGTGGATGACTATGAAAACCAGGGGGATATGATGGTCGTGGAGCTTGAGTTTGCTGATTATTGCTCCATGAAAGGTTTGGGTGGTTCCTATTCCCCTGGTTGTAGGTGTTTTGGTAAGTATTTTGCGGAATTCTATTGTAGTTGCCTATGAACTGAACGGATGCTGGATTTATTGCACACTGATCTGTCGGATGATCACCCGCACACAATTCACATACTACCATAACCTGCTGAACTTGTTGAACTTGAGCCCCTGTCATCGTATTTACCCTCTCATTCATCGTATCAAACTTCATGGATAGTGCAGAAAGCTGTGCTTGTATAGCTGTTACTCCATCTAATTCCAAGATCCCAGCCGCCTTTGCCTATGTCATTCTTGCTGTGGGCCACTGGTAGTTATTTGCCGCCATTGTTTCTATCAAATTGTATGCGTCCTCGTAACTCTTAGCCATGAATGCACCGCCTGATGCCGCATCAATGCTGGTTCTGACATTTCCATGTAGCCCGTTATAGAAGGTGTTCATTTGTAACCACTTGGGCAATCCATGATGTGGGCACTTTCTGAGTAATTCCTTGTATCTCTCCCATGCCTCATATAGTGACTCCCCATTCTGCTGCTCAAACATTGTGATGTCATTCCTCATTTTCGCAGTCTTCGTCGGTGGGAAAAATTTGGCAAGAAATTTTTGAGCCAAATCCTCCCACGTAGTGATCGAACCCGGCAGTAAAGAATGTAACCAACTCTTCGCCTTGTCCCGTAAAGTGAATGGGAACAAGCGAAGTCTTACTGCCTCATCCGACACCCCATTGTACTTGAACGTGTCGCACATTTCCAGAAAACTGATTAAATGCTCATTCGGATCATCATTTGCCATTCCCCCAAACTGACATGAGTTATACATCATCTGAATGGTCCCAGGCTTTATTTCAAAAGTGTTCGCAGCTATTGCAGGCCTAGTAATGCTCGACTGCAGATCAGTCACCCTAGGTGTGGCAAAATCCCTCAACGCTTTCTGGTCTTCGGCAGCCATCGTTCCTTCCTTATCGAATTTTCAATTAGTTCCTCGTTTCTCAATCCACTTACTCAACTTTTGAAATCGTCTCATCAATGTCGTCCTCAAAAGGAAGCAAGTCTGGATGTTTAGATCGTGTTTGCATAAACCAATGTCGAAAACCTGAAATAGAGAAAACAAAATAAAAATGTTTAAGTAAAACTGGACTAATTAAACTGATATCGTAAAAAAAATATTAAAATCTCGGCTAAATTGTCCCCGGCAACGGCGCCAAAAACTTGTTGGGTAAAATCAATACGCTTAAAAACACGCAAGTGTACGTGGTCAACAAGTAATATAGTAGTGAATAAAGTATCGTTCCCACGAGGACAAAATATCAAGAATTTTAACTTCACAATTATCAATTTTGTATTAACCCTAATTTTATTAAACTAATCAATTCAATGGTTTTAAATTATATAAAAAAACTAAATTAATAAAGAAATAAACTATCACAAAACAGTCACCAATAACGAAATCCTGAATTTCAAACAATTAATGGAGAATTAGACTTATGATTTCACCCTGAGCTTCCTCTCGATTTTCAAACCTTTATTCTAACTCAATTTAATATCCCAGTTTATTAATCAAGAACACAAAAGTAGTAAGAGCCACCTCTCGATGCACTAATACCATATTAACATCAATCCACAATTAAGATAAAAATCCATTAAACACCTAAATTAACCAACTCACTATATCTCTATGTGAACTGCAATCAAAGAAGGTTTAAGTTTAAGCTCTCTATACGATTACATGTGATGTCAAGCGTATCTCTACCTTAACAATAATCACAAATCTGTTATCGACAAAATTCATGACACATGCTATATTAACTAGGTCTAGATTCGAATCTCCTCTCTCGATTCCTTTCAAATCCACAAAGAACTGTTGATCAGGCAATTCATAAATTCACGCTCAAATTAACATAGATAAACTAAAAATATCTTATTGAATTGGAAATCAAAGTTATAGAATCATTGTTTCAACCAAAGATCCATCACAAGTCTAATAAGTAAATTAGTTCATAACGAATGAATTAAAAACTAAATAATTTGTTGAAAACATCCTTCCAGTTACAAATAAGACTATAGAGAAGAAGAATAAAGAAAACCCCTTCACGTATCCTTGATTTGCAACCATTGTGACAATCTCTGAAAATTACTCCTCCAACGTTTGCTATTGAATCCTTGAATTTGCTCTTGAATTAATGCCTTTGTGTTGTTGTATGATTGTTGTTTTTCTTCTACGTAATAATAAGCTCTCCTTCTCTTCTAGCCGAGATCCCTTTTGTAGAGTCCATGCATCATTAAAGTCCAAGAAACCGAGCACCAACAGAAGTCAAAATGAACAAGACAGATTCCAGAATCGGGACCCCCACTTTTGGCGGGGGGGTGTAAGTTAAATAAGCAGGCCCCCGTCCTATATATAGCCACTGACTTCATATTTTTCTTTCTTCAACTTTTTTCCACTTTTGCTCCAAAAAGACCGCCTTTCCTCACCACTTGCATCCATGACCACCCTACACATAAAATAACATGAAACGAGTAAAAAACACAAAACATGAAGATAACTACAATTTAAACTTGAAATGAATATCGATTCGTGTATATAAATAAGGGTGTTTCAATAGTTAACGATAAAACTTCCGCCATTATTTTTATAAAGTATTTTTGTCGTTTTCAATCCGAAATAATTCTGCTTGTTGGGGTCCACTAATGATTATGCCGTTATGTATGAATATTTCTGTTAAAACGAATATTCCCACCCAATCGAATATTATATAACAACTTGCATACTTTGCAAAATTTATAAATATTACCCACAACTATAACATTATATCAAATTTACTCCATAATATTCAAAAATGATATTTATAGAAAATTCATCTTTATTAAAAAAGTTGGGGTCTTACAGGTTATGTAAATTACATGGAACCATTATTTTTAATAATGTGTGCTAATTAAATATGCTAGCCTAAATAAGTGTGGTAGATAAATTTACATATATTAATATGTGTAAGTGTCCACATTTAAATATTGGGCCAACTTAATTTTTCATGTTTGTGTGCAAGCATTTTAATTTCTTAAAGTGTTAAGGGTAGTTGTATTAAGCCCAAAATAAAGCTCTTTGCTATATACATGTTGAGAATGTGATTCTTTTCTCATGTGTATAACGGATAGGTAGAGAATATAAGATTAGGTTAGATGATATTAAGATTAGGTACGGTTCTTAAAACTAATGCATATGGTAAGTTCGTGACTCATAATCATATGGTATGTTTTGAACCCCTCAGCGAATGGACGCCTATGATCTGACTAGGATAAGTTTCTAAACTCATATGATTATGGCAAGTTCCTGGATTTTCAAAGTGTGGTAAGTTTGATGAACTGGGGTATAACTAAGTGTGAATGGAGTATTGAGGATGATAAGAATATATAGACTTATTAAGCAATGGATAATTAGAGAAATTGAAGTTGATGGTGGAAACATAGGTATTCCAAATCTTCTAGCTATGCTAGACTTCAACATTTTTGACATCAAGCTAAATTCATATTATGTGCCTTTTAAAAATGAATTTTTATTCTCAACGCATGGTGACAAATGTGTATATGGACTTGATACGTACGTACACATCGCTACTCGTTGAGATATGATGCACTAAAAACCGATTTTCAAAGATTTTTGAACTCTTTTAAGAATAGTCTATGCTAATTATTTCTGCATTAGAAGAAAATGATTTAAAAATATCAAAATGTATTTTATATCGAGAATGCATCATGTAACTTTGCAAAGATGATAAAAAGCGATGGAGTTATCAATGCGAGAATTACTTAGTGTTGGATGTGATCTAAGGATCGTAAGCCCACTATGGTATGATGTAGTATAATGAAAAGTCACAAAATGATTTTAATCTCAAACGAATCAGTAAATAAAAGATCATCATGACGCCATAAAATGATTTTCGAAATTTTAAACTAGATAAAGAAAAGTCAATGCCAATTATAGTGGCTGGACAAATGTTTCGATTGATGTTTGACTTATTGATATGGGTCTAAGCTATTTGATTCAGCTAGGCAAATGTTTATGAAAATTTAAGTATTTCTTTGAGAATTTATCCCAAACCAAATTGTTTTGGTGCGGAATCTTATGCTAAGTCTGAGGTGAACAACCCCGATTGGATAAAATAATCCAATCTAGTAGTGCAAATAGTCGCTAAACAAGATTGATACGTTGTGCACGACGTAGGGTACGATAGGCTGATCACCTAACGTACTCGTATCTATACTAGGCTGATCACCTAGTACAACATGTTTACAGAATTGGTTGCGGTGAATACCGTTAAACCAGAGAGTTCATGGTCTATATGACCCCTAAGAATAATATGAAAAGTTTTTAACTTCCTAAAGAGGGTAGAAATGGTTAAATGAGATGTTATAAGAGAAATCCTCAGAGGAGGAAAATGTAAAGGTTAAATTGAAAATCTATTTTTGGTGAATAGAAGAAGCAAAAATTAGCAGACTGTAATTTCGGGGAAGAAATTCTTAGAAGAAAGGGTGAATGTGATAACCCGAAAATTTAGAAGATCTTGAATGATTAAATTAAAGGTTAAAATTTAAAACCTATAGTGAAAATAGATGATTTATTTAAAATCTTTAAGAAAAATCTATACGGTTTAATAATTGAAAGGAGATAGGTGATATAAAATCTAAGGAATTGGTATGTTGAAATGATTCAACGATAAAGTTACAAGAAAGAATAAGATCTAAACTGATTAAGAATGATTCAGTATTGTGATTCCGGGGACGGAATCCTTATAAGGGGGAAAGAATGTGATAACCCAAATTTTTGGGTAATATTAAAATATCAATTAAATAAACAAAATTCTTATTAGATAATATGTTATATGATATTATATTGCATAAGTGGGTATGAACTATGCAATATGTGATGCTTATGCTTAATAAATATATTGGTATTATATATTTAGAAATTGTAGGGGCAATTTATTAAAGGAAGAGAAGAATAGCATGTCTTATTAAAATGATATTTCTATATCAAAATGAAAAGGAAAGCCAACATGTCTTAGTTATGAAATACTCTTGGCATGAAACTACCGATGTGGCTAATGAAATAATTATATTATAATATAATTGATTTCATTCAACAGTGTTATTTGGTAGTAAAGAAGGAAAATGATGAGTACTCAAATAGGTTATGTAAATTACATGGAACCATTATTTTTAATAATGTGTGCTAATTAAATATGATAGCCTAAATAAGTGTGGTAGATAAATTTACATATATTAATATGTGTAAGTGTCCACATTTAAATATTGGGCCAACTTAATTTTTCATGTTTGTGTGCAAGCATTTTAATTTTTTAAAGTGTTAAAGGGTAGTTGTATTAAGCCCAAAATATAGCTATATCCAGTCTCCCTTTCATTGTCCATTCCAGTAGCCCACATGGGTGAAATGAAATAAGCCGAGTTTTTATTCAAGTAACAAGTTAACAGATAACATAGTTAGTTCCCATAGAATAGAGCAGTCAGTTAGTTGGTTAGCAGTTAGTTAGATGCTAGGCTAATCTATAGCAGACTGGTAGGGGCCAAAGAGCTGACAGGTCCCATAGGGGCCAAGGTAAACTAGACTAGGAATGAGTGTTTGCAGCTGGGTAGGGTGGCTGAGTAGAGGCCAACTAGAGGCTAATAGGACTGCCAGAATGAGGAGATAGCCCAGCCATTAAAGGCAGCCCCTCACCCTCATCCCAGCCAGCCATTCAAGAAGGAATTGGGTAGTATTTTGCTGCAGAATTTTCGGCTGGAAAGGAAGGAAATTAAACTACCTAAATTTTAGAAGCTAGCAAGGTAAGCCAATTTAACCTCTTTCCATTCTTTTCCCGTTTCATTGTTGATAACAAAGTGGGCTGTTAGTGGCTAGATAACTTGTTATGGTTGTTATATTAAATTAGTTTATATGATGACTGTTTTAATGCTGTGTTGGAACTGTTATGTTGTTGTGCTGTTCTTATGGTTGTTTTAAGCCATAAGGCTGGGGTCAATGAGCTAAGAAGATATGTACCATATGTGTATATAAAGACTGCACCCTACATGCTTGATAAATTGCTAAGATGAAAACTGATATGGTTCTATGTATACTAACTGTGATGTAGAGGCTAAGAGGTTGTCTAATAACATATATAGGAACATTAATGTATCAAGCATGCTTAAAGAGTTGCATATGCATATTGTGATTAGTTTGTTAGTATTCAAGGTTATGATATGGTAAAACGAACATGAGGTAACAAAAAGGGGCTGTTATATGGTGTTGTTATTGATATTATGGTATCTGTGTTGTTGTAAATATAGGTTTATATATAGACATTAAGGATTTAAAGGTCAAAAGGCTGGTAAAGAGCAAGGACTTTATTTGCTTATCAAGTTTTAGACCTCTATAAAGCCTTGGCTCTTCTCTTCTCTCTAAAAACTTTCCTAGGCCCGATCACTTCCCTCTTCCACCCCTGTTGTGCCATCCAAGTCCACCCAAGCTCTTTCTTCCCAATTTGAAATTCCATTCTAAGATCAGCTACTCAAGAAAGTGTAGCCAAGAATCAAACACTAAAACCAAGCAAGGAAGGTAATCAAATTATCTTTATTATACTACTATGAAGTTAGTTAGTTGTTGAAGCAAAAACAGTTAATAACTCATGTGGCTAAATTAATTTAACTGTAAGATGGGCTATGATCATATGGATTATCAATGGAAATAGATATATTGCATATTGATATATTACAAAAGAAAACTTTGAAAAGTTAGTAAACTAGTTTATGTAATAGCTATATGTACGGTTTTCTTTGTGTATTGGTTATTATGGACTGAAGTTAGAGCCAAGGAGTATAGGATTGGTTGTGCAAAGTAATAAGGTGGAACAAATTGGGTTAGAACATAAGCGAATAGCTATGAAATCTGCGTTTTGAAATAACGCGCACCACGTGTTCGTTAAAAGTCCCCTAAGGACTGTTTTTGTTAAAAATGAAGAATTAAGTGAAGCCGAGGCTAAGGCTACGTAGGTATACACTATTTTAATTAATTAAATAGATTGGACAAGTTAAACTAAGTTTAAAAACTGTCTTGTGATAGATGAAACAAATGAAGTTTGGGTGAAAATTAGTATGTCAGGCTGATTTGGGCTAACTTTTTCGGCTAGTTAGACTTGCTATAAAATCGTGGTATTTTTTGGGTCATGTGATGTGCAATCCCAGCTATCCATAGCCTCTGGAACGGACTCGTTCCGAGTTCGGACGGTCGAGTTATGACATGCCAAAGTGGGTGCGTCGAATCTGTCCAAAATTTGGAAGTCAGATTCGAACCTGTCCCTTGTTCGAATTTTCTGGAATTATGAGTGCAGAATTTGGAAAAGGTTATTGAATAAGAGTTGTAGCCCCGGACGTTAGCTTCGCGTGGGCGCAAGAATCGCTCAAAAATGTCTTGAAACGAATTAGTTATGACTGTTTTAGCGGGAGAGGGTAAAGCTAGAAAATAATTAAAAACTGTTATAAAAGAGCACTTTTGGAGCTTTGTTTGGGCTGTTTAAAGTTTCTGAAATGGGTGGCCTATATTTTCTAAATATTGTCTACTAGGGTGTCTTCAATATATCAAAAATTGGTTGCAATCCGAACTACGAGCGAAAAGTTAAAAATGCGCAAACTAGGCATTTCGTTATGGGGTTGCAAGCCCACCATTTGACGCTACTGCACCAAAGAAAGCGCCGCTGCGTCTTGGCATTTATCTTCAAGCAGTTCACCCAACTGATTTTGGCTCGTGGTTTTGACGGTTTGGGTTGCTTGTAATGCTCGGATTATAATTTTTATAATTAGATGAATATACTACCTAAAACATATTCAAAATTCAAAGCATATGAACGAGTGGTTTAAAAGATATAACATCGTGAAATGAGTGTCAAAGCGAGGAGGATGCCAGTAACGCCGAGCCCCTAAGCTAAACCCACGTAGGGTTACCGCGAGGCCTAAATTGCTAAGCAGCAAGCTTTAGGGTCATTTAGTATTACTTGGAAACGCAATGGATTTTTTTACAACACAATTTACAAGAATAGGTATATTAAGCAAGTTGAAAGCTATAATTTATCCATAAACTGTATAATCAATACATAAAATATATTTTGTATTCACCTTGAATACCTAAGTAAGGAACAAGATATATGGTAAACCCATATATTAAGCTATGAATGGGTTATAAATGGTTTGTAATCACATATGTAACGTATTAATGTGCTAAAAGCTATGTTAAAACCTTTGGAGCAAATAATGGCTAAAGAAAGCCAAAATCTAAAAGGTTCTAAATGAATATAAAAGTTTTTCTAAAACGAAAAACAAGGGATGTTGAAATGATCTATGGGATTATATAGATACACGCGTACGTGTTATATAATCTTGAGTTTGCGCAAAGAATACGAATCATTTATGTAATGAATTATAGAAGGAATACGTTGGCACCATTGAAAGCTACCTTAAATGTAAAAGTACTATACCAAATGAAAATTTACAAAAGGTATACATCGAAAACAAATGCATGGTTTTCGATATACAAAACAAAGATTGTGGAAAAGAAATCAAAAGTTGGTTAAATAGCATATGTAGGTACATGAATAAATGATTATAATCATAAGTTATGTACATACATAAGATGAATAGATATCATATGTATATCTATGAGCTAAGCAAATGAGATATGATTTTACTTTGTAATTCAAGTATATACGCAAAGAATATATATTTCATTAATATGTATACGTTAAGCATGGAAAGCTACTATACATGCGAAATGGAGTAAGTTACTCACAAAAGCAAAGTTAAGCTAGAAATGCTCAAAGAAAGGCACAAATATACTATATAGCTATAAATTTACATATGGATGAATGATAAGTCTATAAATGCATTATAAAGAATATATAGACTATAGATGTAATGAATTGATATTTTAAAAGTCGTGTTGGAACTTTTTGAGAATGTATGACTATATTAAGCCGAAACCTAAAATATTCAAAAGAAATATGAAGGTTTCTTGGAAATAAGAATATCAGATATTGATATAGTTTATGTGAATATTTACTAACCATACAAGTTATGGGATATGAATGTGTGACTAATGTATGCATACATGTGAACATAACTGTGTAGGATTTGTGGAGAGAAGCTAAGTTAAATTTTTCGGTAATATCCAATCAAGGCAAGTTTCTCAATTTATTTATGTGGACTTATAATTGCTATAGATAACTGTTAGCATAACTTATGTTTATAAGTATGTAATACCTATGAACTGCATTATTTTATTTGTGAATGATGAATGCCAAATTATGACTAATTATTGAATTGAGTCGGGGAACTCAATATATATGTGCAATGAATGACAGATACATGACATGTGTAGTATGCTATGATATGTATGTTGTTACCAGCAGGACATAAATGTGATAATGTATTTGTAATATGCTTGAACACCAAGAATATAAATGCATGAATTGAATGTGAAACTTATGTGCTACGTGATGCATGATAGACTATTAGACTTGTTGGGCCGTCGTGCTCAATCTTGCTTAATTTGCAGGTTAAAGCTAGGATGTGATCTATCGTGATTAGGAGCGCATGAAAAGAAGACTAGTGATTTAATTGAGATTGTGTTAAATCATTTGATGGTACTTTCATGTGTAAATCACAAATGTGTAAATTTGTGAATTATTCGATAGATGAAGAATATTTATTCTAAAAAGGGGATATGTTTGAAAGAATGAATTGTATATATATTCATATCTACTCAGGCTAAATAAGTCATATAATAAATATGATTTCAGTATAAAGAAGCATTGTAAAGGTTGCGATTAAGGGAATGAATGAAAGTAGAAAAAAAAATTATTCCGCATTTTTAGCTATTTTAACATTAAATAATGTTTTAAAGCTAGAACAGTATAATATTAACGCACAAGATCGGGAAGGAAAATAGTCCCGATTTTTGGGGCGTTATAGTCTCTGGGGTTTGACTTGATCTCTCGGGGATGTCGTCGGGGCTTTAATTGATCTCCCGTGGTTATCACCGGGGTTTGATTTGATCTCCCGGAGTTATCACCGGGGTTTGAATTGATCTCCCGGGGTTGTCATCGGGGTTTGATTTGATCTCCCAGGGTTGTCGCTGGGGTTTGACTTGATTTCTCGGGGTTGTCGTCGGGGCTTGAATTGATCTCCCGGGGCTGTCACCGGGGTTTGACTTGATCTCCCAAGGTTGTCGCTGGGGCTTGACTTGATCTCCCGGGGTTGACGTCGAGGCTTGAATTGATCTCCCGGGGTTGTCTTCGGGGCTTAACTTGATTTCCCTGGGTTGTCGTCGGGGCTTGAATTGGTCTCTCGAGGTTATCACCAGGGTTTAAATTGATCTCCAGGGGTTGTCACCGAGGTTTAACTTGATGATTTTGACTTTCAAGGTTGTCTCTGAAAGACAAAAGACGATTATGCCCTCTACATGGTTAGTAACAAGAATGCAAAATTTTGAGTATTTACAGATGCCCCTCTTTATCATGTTTGTGCAATGTAATGGAATGAACATGATAAAGATTACTAGACACTTGAAATATGACAAGATTAAATGATGCCATGTAATGCAGCATAATAATATGTTATGTACTCTGACCGTTTTTGTTTGGAATTACTTCCAACTGTATTCTATCACTGACTGCTCCCACCATTTCTGTTGGGAGTGGAGTTGTCAATGATGGTCTCCACTGAATTGCCTTGATGTCTACTAGAACGGTAGTTTACAAAGCTTTCATCACCGGATCTTTCCCGATGCTACGTTGGAGTTATCGCCAACGGTTTATAATGTCCATTAGTGCCATTGAGAATGATTTGACGTCATGTTGTAGAGATGTTTTCAAGATCCCTGCTGGGGAGATTTTCATATGGCCGATACCATTGGACCTTTCTGAATTCGACACCGGGATTTGTCACCAACATTCTTTGTCTTCAAATACGCTTTCTGACTTTACCTCCACCGGGGATGTTTTTCTCTTTTTGCGAGTGACTCACTGGGGATTATTGATGCTTATCCTGATGATAGATTGCCTTGGTTGTAAACATTGGATTCTTCTTACCGTTACGCTGGGATTGTCAGCACCGCCCTGGCTTTCTATCAGGTTGATGTTGATAGTTCTGCTAGAGATAGAGATTTTATTGCTTGCTTCCACAACATCCTCACAATACCTACTCGAACGATACTTTTGTGAAGGTTGACCATCACCGAATTTCCTCGGTGCCTACTTGAACAGTAGTTTACAACGGTCTGAAAATCATCGAACCTTCGCGGTGCCTCGGCTGGGGATTTATATAACAGATTCCATCATCGGTCCTCCCCGAGGAAGATAGTTGCTCATGGTTTTCATCATCAGATCATTCCTGATGCTACGTTGGAGTTGTCGCCAATAGTTTGAAATATCAGATACTCTTACCTTCGTTGAAGCAATTCTCAACTACTTACATTACCGGACCCTTCCCGATGCTTCATTGGAGTTGTTGCCAACGGTTTACACTGTCAATTATTCTGACATTCGTTAAAGTAGTTTTTAACGGCTTACATCATCGGGCCCTTACCGATGCTACGCTAGAGTTGTCGCCAATGATTTACACTGTCAATCATTCTGACCTTCGTTGAAGTAGTTTTCAACAACTTACATCACTGGATCTTTCCCGATACGCTGGAGTTGTCGCCAACAGTTTGAAATATCAGATACTTTGACCTTCATTGAAGCAATTCTCAACAGTTTACATCACCGGACCCTTCCCGATGCTACGCTGGAATTGTCGTCAACGGTTTGCACAGTCAATTATTCTAACATTCGTTGAAGTAGTTTTCAACGGCTTACATCACCGGACCTTTCCCGATGCTACGCTGGAGTTGTCGCCAACAGTTTACACTGTCAATCATTCTAACCTTCGTTGAAGTAGTTTTCAACGGCTTACATCACCGGACCTTTCTCGATGCTACGTTGGAGTTGTCGCCAACTATTTACACTGTCAATTATTCTGACCTTCGTTGAAGTAGTTTTCAACGGCTTACATCACCGGACCTTTCCCGATACTACGTTGGACTTGTTGCAAACGGTTTACACTGTTAATTATTCTAACCTTCGTTGAAGTAGTTTTCAACGGCTTACATCATCGGACCTTTCCCAATGCTACGTTAGACTTGTCACCAACAATTTAAACTGTTAATTATTCTAACCTTTGTTGAAGTAGTTTTCAACGACTTACATCACCGGACCTTTTCCGATGCTATGTTGGAGTTTTCGCCAACGGTTTGCACTAAATTTCCAGATTTCCACAGTTTGACATCCTATTTCTGGGTTTTAGGCCCTTTATGCTCAATCGCATATAACCCTTTTTCCTAATTTGACTTTTCAGCTTCCGGGAACTCTGTTGTAATTTAAATTTGATAGAGTCAGAGGGGGTGGGACTGATAAGTGGATTTTATATCCACTAATCGATTTCTAATTCGAGCTTAATCGGTGTCAATTCTTTGCTTTTATGTTTATTTTTACTTGTTTGTGATTGTTTTATGTGTAGGTGTGATTGGTGTGGCAAGACATAAAAAGTAGGTAATTGGGGTGGAATCTTAGCAAATTTGAAGTTTAATCAAAGTCACCGTCAGGCATAGCATTTGCGTAAGCATGTTTTGGCTTTATACCCTTGGTATGGGTTCTTCAACTCACGAGACAGAGAGCTGGCTTGCGTCGAAGGCGTTTTTCCATATAAACCCTTCTTTGGTAAAGGTGCTGGCTCAATTGTCTTAACTGTTTCAAACATCTTTGCTAAACATGGACGTTAGGACTTGCATGGCTTTGGGACTCTATATGATGTGGGATTTCGACCAGAATTCGGGTATGGTATATATATTGAGCAACGAAAAACTAGATCATCATCATGCAAAGCAATTAACAGAGATTAAGGACAAAAATTCATAGCGAGCATTGGATTGAAGATTTTGAAGAACTTTCATATCAATTACGGATTAAGGCTAAAGTGAAGGGTGTTCTGCATTGTTCTTCTTCTTTAGTTTTATATTTGTAATTGAAAGGATGATATCTTTAATTTATTCAGTTATTATTTCATTTATGATGAACTAAATACTTTTTAGGCTTATGACGGATCTTTAAGTGGAACGATGATTATGTTACTTTTGGTTTTCAGTTTAATAAGCTATTATTCGGTTTATCTATATTAATTAAATTTCATTGCAATTATTATATATAATGATTGATTTTAGTTGTATAATATTTAAAAAACACCAATTAGTGAAGAAGTAGTACGTCGTCAAACCTCGTCAAAATCAAAATCATTTTCATCCTCCGATTCTGCTCTCTTCCTCTTACAGATCAATTTCTTCCTCAAGATCATCTTCTACCATCACATACCTGACCGACAACCACATCTTCCTCCACTTCGTCAACATCGAGTCGTCAACGACATCATCACCAACACATCGTCATCATATAAAGACAACGTATTCGGGATTGCTAACTTGTTCTTGCAACGGGTCATTTGTTCCAGACATATTAGTACCATCAAATGACCGAGTCTTCGTTGTCACAACTGTATACCAGGGGGTTTTATAATTTACGACATTAGGGGTGTAGTACACTTGAGTTGCTTGGCTGGCTAACACAAATACGTCATCAGACTATAAAGACATCATTAATATTCCTCGGTAATACTTCACAAAAGGCAATTGGAATCAACTTCTGCATGAATACATGACAGTCATGACTCTTGAATCCGGTAATTTTCAAATGTTCAACCTTAGTACATCGAGAGATGTTAGAAGCATAACCATTTGGTAGCTTCAATGCACTAAGCCACTTGCAAATGTTTTCAACTTGTTGCTTGGTAAGACAAAATGGAGCTTTTGGTTTTGAGTTGTTAGGACGGAGCCACAATTCCCGCCTGATGTTCATTTCCTCCAAGTCTTTTCGTGATTTATCATTGTCTTTTGTTTTACCACTCGTATCGAACACAGTGTAAAACAAGTTCTCGAACACATTTTTCTCCGTATGCATGACATCTATGCAATGACGAAGTGCTAGTGTGACCCAATATGACAACTCAAACCAAATGGGTGAGTGTGTCCAATTATGAGCTTTACTGTACCTTATTGCTCTGAACTTACCATGCTCCTTCCCAGGCGGTGGAAATGTCAGATCATTTAACCCCCTTCTTTTTTGTTTTTCTATTGAACTGTGTAGACATCTTTCTATAACCATGCTCAACAGACAAGAATCTTCGAGCAGTTCTAAAGAAACTAGTTTTTCGCCCATGACGCAGTTGTGTGCCCTGTACATCCCCCATACAGACTGGACATGAAAACTTACCATGGGTCGACCAACCACTGACCATCCCAAGTGACGAAAATTCATTGATAGTCCACAACAAGGCTGCCTTCATCAAACAATTCTGCCCGACAAATTTATCAAAAGTCTGAACCCCTGTTTCCCACAACATCTTAAGTTCATCGACTAACGGTCTAAGGTACACGTTGATGTCTTTTGTAGAACTCTTATCCCCCGATATTAGTAAAGTCAAGAAAAGATACAGATCCTTCATGCACATTGACGGTGGAAGATTGTAAGCTACCATAATCACTGGCCAAACAGAGTATGGCTGATTAAAATTATTAAACGGACAAAATCCATCTATAGTCATGCCAAACCTGACATTCCTAACATCATCGACAAATTGTGGAAAATTGGCATCAAAATTCTTTCACTCATCTCCATCTGCTGGGTGAGTAAGCTGACTAGGGACGACGTCCCTCGTCTTGATGCCAACGATATCTTGGGTGCGATGTCTGAAGACATGAATAACACGCCCGAACCTCGGCCAAGAAGAGAAAAGTACCGTAATATCTTCTTGAACATGTTTCTCCTTCCCCCACGCTTTGTGATTTTGTATCGAGTCAAATTGCATATCATCAATGCACCTTATCTTTTGTCATCCCCATAGTATAATATACAAATCCCCGCTCACAAGCATCGATCTTCTCATACCCGAGATTCAACCCTTTACCATCTTCTTCACTTCATAGTAACTCATGGGCGGTATTATCCTTAGGTAAGAACTCCTAAAAATAGCAAAGCAAATCATCAATCCTCTCTCACTGCAATCATGCTCATTCTTGTAGTGTAAAAGCTTCAATCACCGAGAAAGCATGGTGTGCTTGTCGTGTTCGTTCAGATCTGATGGGGTCCCTGATTCAGATAGATCTTGTAGAAGGCATTTCTTTGAATCATTTGGCTTTTTGTTGATCAAGACCTTTGACGCAGCTCATTTTCAGCCCAATCAATATTCGCAGGGCCATACGCATCTACCAACATCTCCACGACATCATAGTTATTTGATTGGTCTACAGTACTGTCTGACAGTTCTCTAAACTCAACTAATTCCCCGTGATGAATCCATACTGAATACCCATCCACAAACCCACGTGAATATAAGTCAAATTTCACTTCATCGGCAGTCTTCCATATCATGTTCTTACACTTGAGACACATGCATCTCATCTTTCTGTTCAAATCATCAGCATGTTCTATTACTTTGTTCATAAAATTAGACACCCCATCACGGTACGCATCAACTAATCCCCTCCCATCAATCTTTATCCTATGGTACATCCAATTCCAATCGACATCCATCTTTAATTGAAGAAAATACCCAATTAGATCAAGAATAATCATGAATATGGTCCAAGCATGAATTTAGTTTACCTAGTTTATATCTCCACTCTCTGTGGTTAAGCTTCATCCTGCTCTGGATCGTCTCCTCACTAGTGCCCGATCTTAAGACGTTTCTACTATTTTCGAAATTTTCAAAGAAGATTCTCCCACGGTCTCCAAGTACACGAAATAGGCCAAAAACTTAGTCTAATTAGTATACACTCGGAGATTAACATGTAGCGACACCAGCTGAAAGTTCCTCAAAATTTATAAAAACGCATCACGCGTATGCGTTGGCACCGACCTAAGTGAGAGACATAACATCCAAAGAATAGTCCCAAATGGGATATTATTCACATTCACTCCTAATGGTGAATGTCGAGCGAGTTTCTAAGTTGACACCTCCAAAGCATGTATGTCTTCATCAAGATAAACTAAGTATAACATTTGCTTAGTTTGACGATATGATCTGGTTCCCATATTTTATTATGGGAAACAGATCATATCATTCAAACTAAGCAAATGCTACTTAGTTTATTTTGTCAATGAAAAACTAAGTAAGTGCTACGTAGTTTATTTTAGACAACTTATTCAGTTACTTTTAATTGTAAAATACTAAGCAAATTCTACTTAGTTTATTATTTTATTTTATGTTAATTTATTTCAAATATATTATGTTATTTTAATTTATGTTTATTTAATTTATTAGCTTTGATTTTATTTAATTCTACTTGGTTTATTGTATTTTATTATAAAACCTTGAATATGGAAACTACTTATTCAGTTTATTTTAATTGTTAAAAACTAAGCAAATGTTACTTAGTTTATTATTTTATTTTATGTTAATTTATTTCAATTATGTTATGTTATTTTATTTTATAGTATATTATATTAAATAATTTGAAATTTTATTTTATTTTATTTTGTAGTATATTAAATTAAATAATTTTAATATTTTATTTTATTTTATTTTATTAAATTTAAATTATTAAAATAAATTTATTTTATTTTATTTTATTAAATTTAAATTATTACTTTTTATTAAATTTAATTAATTTATTAAATTAAATTATTTACTTTATTTTATTTTATTTTATTTTATTAAATTTAAATTATTATAATTTATTATTATTTTGTATTTTATTTTATTTTATCTTATTTTTACTCATATTATATTATATTATTTAATTAAATTTAATTAAATTTAATTTAATGTATTTTATTTATTTATTAGATATAATTTAAGTTATAATTCATTTAGTAACTTATTTTATTTTATCTTAATTATCTTATCTTATCTTATGTTATTTAATTTTATTATTTTATTTTATGTTAATTTATTTCAATTATATTATGTTATTTTAATATGTTATGTTATTTTATTTTATAGTATATTATATTAAATAATTTGAAATTTTATTTTATTTTGTTTTATTTTGTAGTATATTAAATTAAATAATTTTAATAATTTATTTATTTTATTTTATTAAATTTAAATTATTAAAATAAATTTATTTTATTTTATTTTATTAAATTTAAATTATTACTTTTTTATTAAATTTAATTAATTTATTAAATTAAATTATTTATTTATTTTATTTTATTTTATTAATTTTAAATTATTATAATTTATTATAATTTATTATTTTATTTTATTTTATCTTATTTTTACTCATATTATATTATATTATTTAATTAAATTTAATTTAATGTATTTTATTTATTTATTAGATATAATTTAAGTTATAATTCATTTAGTAACGTATTTTATTTTATCTTAATTATCTTATCTTATCTTATGTTATTTAATTTTATTATTTTATATTATATTACATTACATTATCTTATATTATATTATTTAAATTTATATTATTTATAATACTATTTTATTTTATTTAGTGGTACAAAACTAAGTAAATAGTACTTAGTTCATTTTAGTATTGAAAAATTAAGTAACATATTTAAATAGTTACATGGGTCCACAAAATTTGCAATTGAAGAATTCTGACAGAAATTTCGTCAAAAATTATGTCGAAAATATCAAATACCACTGTCCCAACATACAAATCCAAAATACAAATTATGAATATACACTGTAAACATACACAATTGCATAAAGAAAAGTTGCAATTAAACTAAAATAATAGAAGCTGCAATTGCAACAACATTTGCACAAAATAAAGAAGCTGCAATTGTACAAAATATTGGACATAAATAATCCCAATTTTCAGCAACAACATTTTCAGAACACAAACAATGCCTAGCTATTTCAGTAACAATTCGACTGCAGTCCCAATTTTATCAAGCACACAAAATTAAGGTTCAATGTTAGCAATTTTACCAATAATAGATATAATAGGAGTCATTTCAAATACATATTTCAGCAATTAAACAAATTTTTTAGGAAAAAAAATTAACCCTAAATATACAATATTGGACAGAAATTAAACAAACCTTAGTTTAAAGTTTGCAATCCAACTAAATAGGAGAAAGAGGTGGACTGCAGAGGTTGGGAGGTGGACGCCGGCGAAGGCTTGCGGCGACGGCGTTGGTGGTGTCCGGCGAGCTAAGGCTGACAGTGGAAATGGGAAAATGGGAGAGTGGGAGAGATGAGAGTGAGGTGCAGAGAGAGGGTGAGGTGCAGATTGGAGGGAGTAGGTGCAGAGAGAGAGAGAGAGAGAGTGAGAGAGAGAGAGAGAGAGAGAGAGAGAGAAATGAAATGAGGGAGGCGCTGAAGAAGACGCTGCTAATTTGGTTTTAAAACTTATTCTCGACAGAATTCCGTCGAGAGTAGTTCAGTCGACTTTAACATGCTTTCAACGAACTATGTCGTCGAGGATAACACATATTCTGTCGAGTTTATACTCGCGCTGGCGAGAAAGCTTGGCGCCAAGGAGGAGGGATTAATTCCGACGGATGTTCGTCGAGGATACATTAAATTCGACTGACTTAATATTGACGAAATATTCAGTCGGTCTTAGTTTAAAGTCGACTGAATGTGTTCCGTCGATATTAATTCCGTCGAAAATAAACCTTTTTCTTGTAGTGTAATTGTTAGAATAATATTCAATATTTGTCTCTGTGGGAACGATACTTGACTTATAATTATATTACTTGTTGATCACGTATACTTGCGTGACGTGCTTAATTAGATTACACCCAACACCCCCCGACTTCCGTGAAAACACGGTTACCACGTCTTTTCAATTCTATAATTTATTTGAAATGCGTGTGTGCGTTGTAGTTAATTGGGCCTAAATGCTTTATTTGGAAGTAGTGTTATGCCTCTTTTGCACCTATATAAAAAGTGTTTGATTTGTATAAAAGTTCAATTTTTATATAAGACATAAAATGATGTTTTGAAAATAGGTTTTCAAACCCTTATGCTCACATAGTAATTGAGGCATTTGATACTTTCATTTTATTCCGTATTCGGCTTATTTTGATTTTATTCTCGATATGTGAAACATCTTCGACAAAATAATATACATATTAATTTCGGGCTCTTTATGGGCATGAAAGCCATCAAAGTATGTTCGAGCACCACACATATGATTCGCAAGCTAGCTGTACAACTGAAAAGGGTCCATTATGGGAACCAGATCTAGATCCGTCAGCTGGATCTTAGATCCCATGGCTCCTAGGCTCACATAATATCATATAATAGCCTGCATAACAAATATACTGAAATAAAATAGATATTTAATCTAAACGTCGCAAAACAAAGAATTCATTAGTTAAATCCTTGCATGTGCGTAGCCAAAGCTTCCAACTTCCTGTAGATACAGATCTAGGGTCGTGCGGTTGCTTAATATTTACAAAACTATAAAGAAAACTAAATTTAAATAAATTTTAGCCATTCTAGCTCAACGGTTCCAGTTTTACAACTTTTGAACCGGTTAAAAGTCAGATATGGACAAATTTAAATATTACAACTTTAAATTGAATGAACAGTTAAAATTGATATTTAATCACATTATATATATATATGATTATATATATATAAAAGCGGGAAAAGGCCATGGATTAGCAATCCAGGCCAAACTGATATATATATATATATAGGTAAAAATGGAGGTACACAGCCGTGTAACTTTTAAAGTTACACGGTCTACGATCTACGATCGTAGAGTAGTCACTCCACGATTTGTGAATTCACTCTACGATCGTAGAGTGAATTCACTCTACTATCTGGAGACTACTCTACAATCGTAGAGTGAAATCACTCTACGATCGTAATCTGTAACTTTAAAAGTTACACTACAGTATACTCATATTCTATATATATATATATATATATATATATATATATATATATGATTATATATATATTAAAGCAAAAAAGTCATGATTCACGATCTAGGCTAAAACTGTAAATATATAAATATATATATATATATATGCTTATATATATTAAAGCAAAAAAAGTCACAAATTAGCAATTCAAAGTAAATCTGGTAAATATATATATATATATATATATATATATATATTTGATTATATATATTAAAGCAAAAAAGTCATGATTTACAAATTCAAAGATATATATATACTTATATATATATATATATATATATATATATATATATAGGACAAGATCTAGTCCTAACGGATCTAATGTCCAGACTTTTTTTTTTTTTTCTTTTTTTTAAAACAACTAAAAATAAATAAATAAAAAATTATGGAATTGAAATTTTTTCATAATACTGTGTTTTGGGTACATATAACAAAATATGTATATACGATGCATCTGCATCGTACTCACCATTTTTTTGTATAGGTATTTAAATCGCACCCAAAACATTATATTATGAAAAAATTTCAGTTCCATAAAATATTAAATATTTTTTTTAGTTGTTTTAAAAAAAAAAGCAAAAAAAAAATAAAAAAAAATTGGTCCATTTTTGATCAGATCCGGACCTGATCCATTATGTATATGTATATATATATATATATATATATATATATATATATAAGCAGATAAAAGCTTCGGATTGGAAAAGATTTTACAGTGTGTAGTGAGGAAGGCTTTAAACTACTTTTGAAGCTAGAAAACTCAGTTTTCACCTGTTAAAAGTTGATATGTTGTAATATATATGTATACAAGTGTTTACAAAGAAGAATATCAAAGTTTGAAACACTGTAGGAGGGGTTAGGAGCTGAAATGGGCGGAATTCGCTCTCTTTTTCTCGTTTTCTCCTCTTTTATGGCTGACCCGGGTGGGCTCGATCCCGTGGGTCCCGTTGTCTCAAAATACGTGCACTTGGACCAATGCGCAGTCTGTTTGAACCTTCATAACTACGGAGGAGTAATATACCTTTCCGGAAAGCCCTTTTAGAGAGCTACACAATGACATGAGATTTGACCTTTTCTGAATCCGGAAGATGGGTCCATGACTAGATCTTCAAGTCTTCACAGTTAGTTCATTGAGCTGTCTTGTGCTGTTTTCACTCGGGATTGACGTTATGGTTCAGAATGACCTTCATGGCAATGATTTGACTTGATTTGATGTTGAGTTGGTAAAATTACAATTTTCCCCTTTTGGGTTGTCTTCGAGTTTGATGCAGTTGTAGTTGTCTTTTCTCAGGGTTGTCTCCGAGATTGGACTGCTGTTGACTTTTGTCAGTCCTCGGGGTTATCTCTAAAGCTAATTTGATGATTTCTTGGGGTTATCACCGGGATTTGATTTCATCTCCCGGGGTTGTCGTCGGGGTTTGTCTTGATCTCGCGAGGTTTCATTTGATCTCTCGGGGTTGTCACCGGGATTTGATTTGATCTCCCAGGGTTGTCATCGGGGTTTGAATTGATCTCCCGGGGTTATCACCAGGGGTTGATTTTATCTCCTGGGGTTGTCGCTGGAGCTTAAATTGATCTCCCGGGGTTATCACGGGGGTTTAATTTGATCTCTTGGGATATGGATTGATCTCTTGGGGTTGTCACCAGGCTTTGATTTGATCTCCCGGGGTTGTCGTCGGGGTTTGACTTGTTCTCCCGTGGTTGTCGTCAAGGCTTGAATTGATCTCCTAGGGTTTGACTTGATCTTCCGGGATTGTCATCGGGGTTTGAATTGATCTCTCAGGGTTGTCGCCGGAGTTTGATTTGATCTCCTAGGGTTGTCACCGGGGTTTAATTTGATCTTCTGGGGTTGTCGTCGGGGCTTGAATTGATCTCCTTATGCTGTCAACGGGGTTTGACTTGATCTCCGAGGATTGTCGTCGGGGCTTAACTTGATCTCCCGGGGTTGTCGTCGGGGCTTTGATTGATTTCCCATGGTTGTCGTCGGGGCTTGACTTGATCTCTATGGGTTGTCGTCGGGGCTTTAATTGATCTCCCGGGGTTGTCACCGAGATTTGAATTGATCTCTCGGGGTTGTCACTGGAGTTTGACTTGATGATTTTGACTTCCAGGGTTATCTTTGGAAGACAAAAGACGATTCTCACATTTTGCATGATTAGTAATAGAAATGTAAAATTTCGAATGTCTACAATACTTATGTAAAATTCATTGTCATAAAATAGAAACTTTTAAATTTATATAAAATCTGAAAAGTGTACTTAAACAATTTTTTGTGGAACGTGGGAATAATATTTATCCAAAACGAGGAAGAAGAAAATAGGGTAAATGGCGCTAAAATTAATCAATGAACTTACATTTAATTTCTGCTTTAAACAACTAAATATAATTTTTTCCGCTTAAACATCAAAGTCTAGAGATAGAATTTATTTTCACATGTTTTTTAACAGGCGTCAGTTGACTTGAGTTGAAAGATTAAAATTAATGACATGGCCTTTTTATTATATTTTTACAACAAATAATAAGGTGGAATTTTTTTTTGAGTTGACCTGTTATGGAATGACTTATAAGTTAAAATATAAGTTGATTTATAAGTTATTTTAAGTTGTAACTTATAAGTAAAAACGTTCGACATCACTTTGATCTATAAGTCAAAAATTAAGTTAAAACAAGTAATGAAAGTGTTTGACTTATAATGACTTATAAGTTAAAATAAATGTAAAAATTACTAAAAAAAAGAGGGGCAAAATAGAAGAGAGATAAATTAGACATTACATTTGGTCAAACTAACCTATTTTAAAATGACTTATAAGTCATTTTAAAATAAGTTACAAATACTTACAATTTTTTTAACTTAAAACTCAACTTATATATAGAAAAATAAATCATTCCCGAACATCTGAATAATAACAAATGACTTATAAGTTGGTTTGACTAACTTATCAGTTATTCCCGAACATGTCGGGGTTTTGCACCTTTGATTTCTTGGTTGAGCTACGATGGTGGTGTTGCACCTTTGATTTCAAACAGCTGAGAGAAAAGCAATCGACGACCGCACCTTTGATTTTATGCGGCTGGGAGAGAGGCAATTGCGAGAGAAAATGAATTTTTTTTTTGAAGTCATCTGAGTTGTTGGATTTAATGATTTTAGACATAATATCCATGTCACCATATCCACATCATTATTTGTTGCTTAAACATTGATTTAAAAAGCCACATCATTAATTCTAAACGGTAAACTTAAGTCAATTGACGTCTATTAAAAAAAGTGAAAATAAAGTCTCTTGACTTTGATATTTAATTAGAAAATTTTGTACTTGATTGTTTTTTGTTTAAAATAAAAAATATGTGTAAATTTGTTGGTTTTTAACATGATTAACCCAAATACTTATAGATTATCTTGTATATATCACCACAATTTTTTTTTATTGATAATTATGATGATACAATAATATTAAATTAAATTCATTAATTTTTTTTAGAAAAATCCTACTATGTAAAGTAAAATCATTTTTCAAACTTGATAAATTTTGCAAATGAAATTTATTAGATTTGGCTTCTCTCATTACACTTTCCTTCCAACTCTATCCAATACATTATAATTTTTTATCTTAGTAATTTTGTTAGTAATGATCAAAATATGTTAATAAATAGTTGATACTATTAAAATGAATTCTACCAATAATTAGAATCATTAAAAAATAACTGTTAAAAGAATTTTTTTACCAATTGGATTTTGATGAAAAATCCACATGCTCATCAAATAGTAAAAATGTGTCAGATTACTTTTATTTTTGAAACAATAATACCACTTAATATTATAAATTAATTGATCGGTATTAATTTTAATTACATTATTTAAAATTATAAAAATAATAAAATATGGTGTACTAGATGGAATTATAGAAAATGTGTAATTAGGGCTCCAAACGATCTGATCCGATCTGAACTATGTCGAACTCGAACCGATCTCAAACACAAATTGAACCAAATAATATAAATACTCGAGTCTCTCACGAGCTACTCACGAATCGCTAGAATCGAACTTGAACCGAACCGAACTATTCGCGAACAAGTCAAATTGAACCAAATGGTTAGCGAACATGTTCGATTGAGCAATCGAACGTGATATCATGTGCGAACTCAACTCAGAAAAACAATCTAACCAAACTCAAAATGTACTTGTTCGTGAGCGATTCGGTTCGTTTGCAGGCTTAATTGTAATTGAGTCAAATCCAATTTATTGGAATTTGAAGGACCTATAAATACTACATTTAGATTAAGGGAATAGAATAGATGAATAAAAAAAATAGTGTATTTAATGATCACTTTGGAGGATAAATCATCTCAATGGAATGAAATTTTATTTCATCCCTTTATGCTTTTTATTTCATGTTCAGAAGGTGGAATAAAATTCATTCCAATGAATATATATATTATAATTTTATAATTATATGACAACTATACCATCGCCACCATAATCAAACATACATTTAAAATGTCTTAAAATAATTTTATTCTATCATTTATTGCATTTTTTCAAAGCAAACGCATTCGTTCAATCCAAACGCATAACCTATAGTAGGGTTGAATATTCGGTTATAACCGAACCGAATAGCTTATTTGGTTAATAATCGAAAACCAAAATTAACTCAATTTTGATATCCAAATTATTAACCGAATTAGAAGATAACCGAATTAACGAATAACCGAATTTACTATTCGATTATTCGGTTAATAACCGAAATGTTCTGGATTGTGTTTCTTTTATAGAGCTGCATTATATATATCCAAAGAAACAGCCAAACAGGCCTCCAATACAGAATCATTTTGGACACTCATTATTTGAATGAAGTGTAAGACCCCAACTTATTATAAATAAAATCAAATTTCCTCTAATTATTATTGTGAATAATAAGGTGTTAATTTGATATAATGCTTTGGTTATGGGTGAAATGTACATATTTTGCAAAATAAGTAAGTGGTTATAAAATATTCATTCTTTGCGGGAATATTCGTTTGGTCGTGGAATATTCTTTACTGTTTGAGAATATTCGCATTTACCACAAGAACCATTTATGGGCCCCATAACGAATAACGGTTGGATGAAGAAAATGACAAATTTAAGTTTTTACAAATAATCTGCGCGTAGTTATTCTAGAATTAACACTTGTTAGAATATCCGGTGGTTAAAATACGATGTCTGGCGTGGTTGCATAAGAAGCACACCTGGTTTTGCACAAGATTTTTTGAATTATCGATTCTTACGTAAGAATGCACTACTCATTAATTATTACGGTAATTACTGCTCAATATTTTATTTTATCGGTTCAATAATTGTCGTGTTGATATTTTATATTATTGTTGTTTCAATAATTATCAACGCATGATTTTTCCATTATCGGATCAATAATTCATATTATTTGAATAATATTATGAGATAGCATTATTAGCAATGTCTAGAAAGTTTTGTCGAAAGAGAGGTTTGGTCACCTAATCATGCTACGCAATAATGAGAAATCCTTATCGAAAAGCCCCTCTTTCTCAGAATGGCCTCGGTTGTTATAATTGTGATTCAGTAATATTATTTGTGAATAATTAATTATTAATTTATATGATAAGAAAATATTTATTTTATGTGGATATAATTGATGGATATATTTATTTTATGTGGATATAATTGAAGGAATTAATGTTGAGGTGTTTTTGTCGGAATGAATGTATTAAAAATTAAATCAATTTGTATTTTGAGATATATCATGTGAGTTATAATTTTTAATCGGCGTATCGTTATCGTTAGTGATTTTTTGGATATGTTATACATATATAAGTTGAGTATATGTTCACAAATTTTGAACCGTTAAAAATGAACGATAATTTGTTATGAATTTTAAGAGATGATGATTCGTAAATTAGGTTTATAAATGATTTTGGTGAAAAAATCTAGAATTGAGTGGGCCCCACTTGTGGTTGGTGAAGAAATGTCTTTGAATTTTATTTCAAATGTGGTGGGTGACAATAGTAGCGAGTAAAGCCATCGTAACAGCGGTCAAGTCCGCTTTGCCACGTCTTAACATTTTCCTATAAATAGAGGGCTAAGTTAGAATTGAAAATCACACCAGAAACATAAGCTTTCTCTCTCTATATTATCGAGCGTATTTTATGAGTATTTAGATACTTTGTGAGTTTCTATTTATCAGTGCAAGTTTCCTTCAGCCTTATACCAATATTCCGATCAGAAGTACTGTTATTTTGAGGTAAGAGATGTTATTTTCTTCGTAAATGATATTATTTCTTTCGATATCATTATGCCAAAATATTGGTCTGAACTTTTTAGACTAAAAGACAATTTACACCCAAATTTTACAACCCAAGTTGACTTTTTGCACCCTAAACCTAAAAAGGTGTCAAGTACACTCCAAACTTTATTATATCGTAACAAAGCCAAGACACTTTCTTCACTTAATCGGTCATTAAAAGTGACCCTAATAAGTGCAAGAATAAAAGTTTGGGGTGCAATTGTAATATTTAAAAAAATTTAAACTTTTTTAACAATTTTTTTAAAACAAACTAAAATTTATAATAGCTTTAATTTTTTTTTATAACGATCTAAAATTTTTTTTTTAAAAAGCAGTTTTAAATTTTTTTTTAAAAGCGTTAAAAAATTTGTTTTGTTTTAAAAAATTTATAACAAGATTAAAAAAAGTTTATAAAAAATTTGTTAAAAAGCAGCTTAAAATTTTTTTTGTTAAAAATAATTAAAATTTTTTGCTAAAAAGCAGTTAAAAAAATTTATTTTGTTTTAAAAAAATTTATAACAGCTTTAAAAAAAAATTTTAATAATCCAAAATTTTTTGTTAAAAACGCTTTAAAAAATTGCTAAAATAGTTAAAACAATTTATTTTGTTTTAAAATTTTTTTATAATGATTAAAATTTTTTTATAACAGTTTAAAAAAATTTATAACAGATTTAAAAAAATTTATTAAAAAAACAGTTTAAATTTTTTTGTTAAAAAGCGATTTAAAAAATTGTTAAAAATAGTTTAAAATTTTTTTATTAAAAATTTATTTTGTTTAAAAAAAAGTTAATGCTTAAAAAAAATTTGTTAAAAAAAGTTAAACAAATTTATTTTGTTTTAAAAAAATTATAACGATTTAAAAAATAATTTATAACGATCTAAAAATAAATTTGTTAAAAAGCAGTTTAAATTTTTTTGTTAAAAACAAAGATTAAAAAAATTTATTTTGTTTTTAAAAAAGGTTTAACAGTTTAAATTTTTTTTATAACATTTAAATTTTTTTTTGTTAAAAAAAAGATTAAAAAATTATTTTGTTTTAAAAATGTATTTATAATGCTTTTAAAAAAATTATAACAGATTTTAATTTTTTTGTTAAAAAACAGTTAAAAAAATTTGTTAAAAAAAATTATTTTGTTTAAAAAAAATTAAAAAGCAGTTTAAATTTTTTTTTGTTAAAAAGCGCTTAAAAAATTTATTTTGTTTTAAAAAAAATTATAACAGCTTTTAAAAAATTTATTTTTAATTGTATGGTAATTGTATCTTAACTATTTTAAAATTACATTTTAAAAATTCTTATATTTAAAATCATTTTATTTTATTTAAAATTAATTATTTTTGCCAATTTTTAGATATCATTACAATTTGCATCCCAAACTTTTGTTACCATGTAGCCTTCATCACTTTTGGACCGGTTAAGTGAAAGAGAAGTGTGCGTTTTATTACGATAATGAAGTTTGGGGTGTACTTGTAGACACCTTTTTAGGTTTAGGGGTGCAAAAGTCAACACCCAGATAAAATTTAGGGTGCAAATTGTCTTTTAGTCAAACTTTTATCAAATTTGAAACTTTTTGTGTTTGGTTACTATTCACGTATCGACACTTTATTCACGATATCATTACCTTTATTCACGAATACTGACCTTATTCAATAGAAAATAAAATTTTCTTCTTTTTGTCCAAGATGTCATTATGGTTACTATCTTTGATTGTATCCATGTTTTGATCTTTATTCTTGAATTTTGCTTCAAAATTGGTTATTATGGAGTATTATTGATCTTGGATAAACTGTAATACTGAATCTCAATATTTGTTATTTTGTTTCACCGGATTCGTTCCTTTAAAATATTTTTCATCATCCTCACCCTAAATGATGATATTCTTGAATATCTTTGGCACAGTAGTGCAAAGATGAATGATTACCTAATGAATATCTTTGGCCAGTAGTGCGAAGATGAACATGTATTGAGATGAACAACATGAACATTGGTGATACTGAATGAATAACTTTGATGCATGAGTGCAAGATGAATATTTGATTCAAGATGTATATTGATAGATGTTACGAGGATAAAAATTGATGATGGACTTTTAAATCTTAGAAGATAGTGGAATTCTTTCTCTTGACTCTTCTAATGGATTGTTGTTTCCAATTGCGGTTGTTGATCTAAAACTTGTTGTTTATTATATTTTATCAAAATTTTCTTTGTTGAAGACTAATGATAAATTGTTGTATATTATCTTAGTCATAATATTCTTTCTTTAACTGGCTAGTTGAGCTCACCCTTTTCCTTTTGTTCCATTTTTCTTTTCGGGAGGTGAGAACATAAGCGTAAAAACTAAATAGGGGTATGCAGTTGATGGTTCAAGATAGTTGTATTAGTAGTCCTCACTATTTTGTAAAATAGTGTATTAATAATTAATAATGAAGACTCTTTTTGAGTTTGTATACTCTCTATTAGACAATAGTTGTATTCAAACTCACAAGATATATGTTATCGTATTTTTGCACGACAATTGTATTCTTGAAGTTGTATTTGTTTATGTACCATGTATTTGGCGACTCAGAATGGGTGATGTATACTTATTTTGGGGGCGTCACATGAAGCATAGTACTAGAAAAACAATGAACAATTACATAAAGTTTACTCTACTAGGAATATATATCAAACATGGTAAAAGGGAAAACAATAATATATATATATATATATATATATATATATATATCAAACAAGTGAAGATGAAGAAGAAGCGAGATAGAGGTCAGTGTTTGAGAGAGGAGTGTAGGCAGTGTAGGAGCCACATGTTGTTTTGATAATTAGGCTGCAGAGGCTGGGTTACTATTTTAATGACCAGCCAGCCGGTGAGTCCTCCTCCTGACGACGCTCGTGATTCTTGAACTGCGATTTTGAGTTAGGACACAAAGTGAGAGATGGGAGATTATAGACTAAGAGTGAGAGGTTTTGGGACTGGGGTTTTGGGCTGAGATCTGATATTTGAGATAAGAGTGAGATTTGATATTTGAGATTAGAGTGAGATCTGATATTCAGAGAGTATTGAGAAATTTGAGATCTGATATTTGAGATTAGAGTGAGAGATTTGTCATCGACATATCGACTAGTGGGAGATGCGGCGATGATAAGTCATGAGAGATCAGATCAAAGTACTAAGTGTGAGATATTACTTTTTTAACTTTTGAGGCTTAATTTATTTTATAATTGATTCAATTATTCGGTTAATCGAATAACATAAATTCAAAAATCAAACTCAAACCTGAAAATCGTATAATAAAATGGGTTATATACAAAAAATAACCGAATAATCGAAAAAATTCGATTAAAAAAATTCAGTCCAGTTTGATTTTTCGATTTTAGCCGTTTTTTTGCTCTGTCTACGTAACCGTCTTGTTTTATTTCCTGGGGCCAGTTTGGGTCTCATCCATTTTGCATAAACGACCCAAAACCCAAACCCCAAAAGCCGAAACCCAAAGCCGAAACCTGTAAGCTCTCTGTTCTTTATATCTTCGAAATGTCGACGATAATGGCCGTCAAAGCAGCTTCACCAACTTACGCTCGCACAACGTCGTTCCAGTCGAATCCTCGGCCAAATTCGAAGCGTTCGAAGATTCCGACGGCTAGAATGCAGACACGGATTCATCGCCTGATCGAAGATCAAGGAATAGTACTGATGCCGGGTTGCTACGACGCATTATCAGCCGCCATTGTACAAAAAACCGGGTTCAGCGCCGGTTTTATCTCCGACTATGCCGTCTCAGCTTCTGTCCTCGGAAAACCCGACTTCGGTTTGCTCACGTATACTCCGAAATTCATTAGTGTTAGCTAATTTTTGTTAATTTTTACTGAAATTCAATATTTTAAACTATTTTTTGTTAATTTTAATTGTAATTAGAGATTGACATTGATGTAATTCTGGTAATGTAGGCCGCCGGAGATGGCGGAAACTGCACGGTCTGTTTGTGCTGCTGCTTCGTTAATACCTATTATAGCAGACGCTGGTATGTCTCTTGGTTTTGTTTGGATATGATTTTCATCTTTTCCAAATTTTCAAAATAAAAATAAAAATTCAATAGTTTTCAGTACCTGACGGCTGACAGGATATGCTATGAATTTCATTTAAGTGGATAAATTTTTTGAAGGATGTCATGACTGAAGTTGTATAAAAAATTGATGTTCTCAAAATTAAACTCAATTCGGTTTATAATGTTATGGTACACATTACGGTAACTAGAAGGTTGAATTCCATGTTTTCTTAATATATCTGACAAAAATTGAAGAATATAAACCTAATGTCTGATTATGTAAAATATAAAGGTAGTAATACAGAAAAAATATAATGTTTTTGGGGCACCTTTTTGTTTTGGTATTAGGAAACTTGAATCTTGATTGCCACTTGAAATGGTGTACTGAAATTTGAAAGAATAGCAATAAGTGCCTTAAGGGATCACCATATCTGGACAGTTGGTTAATGAGCTTCAATTATTAATACAGATCAGCATGACTCTTTTTCCTGAAACTAGTTTAATATGTTTCAATCGCCAAAGACCGTTCTCTCTATATGAAAGTTTCTCTACTCCTTTCCCATTATCTTCTTTATAAATGTATAAACACGTCATTCTATTTCCTGCACTTGATTTGAGACAAAAATGACCCCATCTGGCTCTTTCAAATATGTGATTTTATATTTTAGCAAATAGCATTGCATTTTGTCCTCACTGTTGGTACAACTCTTTGTCTGTTTTTTTTCTTCTCTATCTTGGTAGCTGGTTAATCTTTGGTCTTCCTCGTTATATCACACTCCCATACATTTTTTGAGTTCCTTTGTGTTTTGCCTCACGTATCTTAGGATCTCTACTATATCATATTCTTGAAACTTCCGTAGTTTTCCTCATGGATGTTTTGTTTCCATACTAAGGCATGTGGATTCGATCCCTTTATTACCTCTTTGTGAGATTGGATTTTTCCAACCTAACTTTTGTCTTTTTCAGTGTTCCTTGTGATCCATATTGGAAAACCATGTTACTTTTTGGAGTGTCCAACCGGTTGGACCACGGTATCCGCCTTTTCTTCTCAATTTTTTTTACACTAAAGTGAAGTATCCATATTGAAGTATCCAATTTTTGACCAACCATTAGGCAAAGTGAAGAGTCCGAGTAACACAGGGAAAACCAACCATTATTAGCTACATTTGAATTGTTCCTTCTGAAGGATATCCTGAAAGAGATTTGGACCAAATAACCTGTAAAATAAAAAGAAACAAAATCAGGAAAAATGTAAGTATTGTGGAAAAAGGAATTCTATGTTCAGAAAGTTTGTTAATATATATTGATATTGATATCTGAATGTATGTTAATGTGTATTGATATCTAGATGTATAACAAAAACTTGCTGGCTGTTCAAGTGAGGACTTGTATTGTCCTGTCTAATTGAGAACGAATTTGGTCCTTAAACAGCCTCCTCACAAAATAAAAGTTGATAACTTGACTCAATTCAAAGTAGTTACAATGACAGAACCCCATCATCTTTGTTGGCTAACTATAGCTTGCATGAAGGAACAAGCAGTTGACGCTGACCATTACTTTTTTCAGTTGTTCCTTTATTCAAACTAAAGCATAAAAAATTAAAAGAACTCGTCTCTTTGAGTCCTATGAATTAATGATAATAGGGTATTGCATGCACCTGGCTGTTCATCCCGTGCACACTATAAGGGTAGTGACTTTGGGTTCCTCTGTCATGAAAAAAAGAAAGAAAGAATTAAATAATTAATAAAAGTAACCTGAGATCCACTCCTGCAGTATTTATGGGGAAACTCTAGCTGGTCTGTCTGTTCATCAGCGAATGATTTATTGCAACTTTTTTCTCTTAATAGTACTTTCTCAGGAATCAGGAAGCCTGCAGTACTTTGAAGTAGGATTCAAATTACATTATTCGCGACTAGATAAGAAGTATCATTTCACTTGGGAGTACTTTACTTTTTCTTAAGTTTCTTTTGCACTTGAACAGAACTGTGTATAACACACATCTGGCTGTCCATATAGTATGATGTGTATTAAACGTCATCAAATTAGTTGTTTATTTGTTTCAGATACTGGTGGTGGCAATGCTCTTAATGTCCAGAGGACCATCAAGGACCTGATTGCAGCTGGAGCTGCTGGTTGCTTCTTGGAGGTAGAATTTTTTATTGACATTTGATCTCTTAAACCAGATGCTTGTAGCTCCTTCATAAAGATGGGAAACTGATAGTGGTTTTCTTTGCTCCAGGATCAAGCATGGCCGAAGAAATGTGGTAAGAGGTCCGATATTTAGATTAAATTTACATGAGCTGAGAAAAAACAAATAAATATTATTTTGACTTGTTGGCTTCCTCTGGCATGGCACTTGTGACGATTTTCCTCATCTACTTAATCAGGGCATATGCGTGGCAAACAGGTACTCAATTGGATATTAGGTTTTTCGTATCAGGATAATGTCTGGTAGTTCAACCTTAGAATATGCATTCTCTTCTTTAGGTCTTCTATATATTAGAGTTAAATGCCATCATATGTTATTGCCTATTCGATTTGGTATTACTTTATCAATTTAGTAGTTAAGGGATCTTCTTAATAATGTCATCTGCATTACTTTTCAGGTCATACCTGCAGAGGAACATGCTGCCAAAATAGCATCTGCAAGAGATGCGATTGGCGATTCCGATTTTTTTCTTGTGGCTAGGACTGACGCGCGTGCAACATCAGCAAAACATGGCCTCTTAGATTCCATTTCACGGGCTAATCTTTACATGGAGGTATTCCCCTCACACCATCAATGCCATATTGCAAGCTACTGTTTTTGGCCTCATTTAGTTTCTCTTACCTTGTGACTTTATGTTCGTATAGCGATATTTGCACCTTTTTTCTTCTTCTCCTAATTGTGTACTTTTTCTATCTATTAAAGAAATATCTTGATTTATGCTTTGGAAAACTAACATTTTAATTACTTATGGTTATCTTCTTTCCTTGAATATTTTGGGGTCTGGTCAGTCCTTTTGAGCTCTGGAATAAACGTTGGTGCTAGAATTAGTGATATTTCTAATATTTGGTGTATTTATAGGGTTGTTAATTATCAAGCATGTTTGGACGCCTCTTCAATCTGAATGCTCACATCAACTTTGCGCTAGCCCTTTGAATTGGTAATGTATTACCACTAATGGAACCATTGGAAGAATAGGGAGTTAATAATATTTCTTGGCATGTGATCAATTTTTAGTCTGACCAAAATGATATAAACCATGATTTTGTTATATTGTTAGTAATTACCTGCTAAACCGTGGTTCACAAGATATAGATTTTTGGACTGGGTTTATGTATAGAACCAAAAGATGAAAGCTTATGTAAAAAGTGAATGCGGATATCTATGCTACTATGCCTATCCTTTTAGTTCCTCTTTTGGAATGAGCAGTAAATAAGGTCTGATTTTACAATAATAGGGTACCTGACTTGGGGATCAATCAGTTCCAAATATCTAATAAAAGTATACAACTATCTAGAAGCTTCACCAATTAATTGTACTAGCAACTTTGTGATGAGATTGAACATTCAGGCAGGAGCTGATGCTTGTTTCGTGGAGGCCCCAAGAAATGACAATGAGCTCAAGGAGATTGGACTCAAAACAAATGGATATAGGGTATGTAACATGCTAGAAGGTGGTGTGACACCCTTGCACACCCCGGAGGAGCTAAAAGCAATGGGCTTCCATTTGATTGTGCACCCACTGACATCCCTCTACGCCTCTGCCCGTGCAATACTTGATGTTCTCAAGACTTTGAAGGAGAAAGGAACTACGAGGGATCATTTAGACAAGATGGCTACCTTTGAAGAATTCAACCAATTGGTCGAACTGGAGTCCTGGTTTGAGCTTGAAGCCAGGTTCTCAAACTCAAGAAATATTGCCAGGGCAAAATCATGATGGCACAAAGGTATATAATGTTGACCACTTTTGAGTAAAAATAAATTCTTGAGGACTAATATGATGCATTCATCGATTTAAACCATTGGACACCAGATGATTGACATTTCTAACTTGTGTTAACTATCTTTTCATTCAATAAATTTGCTCATTCAATAGTTTTCGCATTTCTTAATCAATGCCATCATATTTGTAGGTACTAGTTCAGTTTCAGAGTAATTATGTTTAACAAACTGAATATTATGAATATATTTGAGAATCTAGGCCATGTTTGTTTGGAAGGATTATAATTCTGATTATACTGATTATAATCTCAAGACTATTAATCTTAGAATTAAATAATTTTAATCACATGTTTGTTTTTTATAGGATTATTCATAGGATAACTTCAAATAATCTCATTAACTGTTTTTTTTTTCAATTAGTTAAAAGATTGGATAAGAAAATATCGTTTGCACTATTATATCTTTACCAATTATAACATATTTTAAAACTATAATTTAAATTTGTTTATACATCAAAAATAATGAATAATTAATTATAAACTTTTAAATAAGTGGTTATATTATTCAATCAAACGCTCAACTGTATTAATTATATAATTTAATTTTAAATTAACAAGTTCAAATCACATGACGTGTATATAATTTAACTTGCAAGCCTGATCTTCTTGTTGTTGGTGTTCAATTTTTTATTACTGCATCAATGAAAACTGACTTCAGTACATAGTTGCTAATTAAACTTGCAATTGCACTGGGTATAAAAATTTGATTAGAAATCAAGTACTCTCTCAAATGATAAATCACGATGAAGTGTATACATCAAAATTTGAGAATGTTTAGATCTATTCACTGTTGATTTGATATTTTGTTCATTTTAAAAAAAGATTGAGGTTAATTTTGTCTAAAAAAATTTAGTCCCAAATGGTAGAGATTATAATATCAGGCAGAACATGGTATTAAATAATCCCTCATATTAAGTTATTTTATAATTCCTGAATTAATAGTCCCAAGTTCAAATTTAAAAACAAACGAGACACTTGGGATTAATAGTCATATCTCAAGTGTAATCTGTTGAGAAACGGATGGAATATGAATGAGAAATTGATGGCTGACTTTATGAAGACTTAATGGATATCAATGATGGAATTAATTCCATTTACTGATGATTAATTCCTTGCTGGATATATGGTCGTTTCGAACTCAACTCTTGATATAATATTATCCTTCTCCCAGAAAGAAAAATGGGAAATAGTGGGGAAAAATAGTTTAGGCCTTCTTCTTTGTCTTTCCTTCCTGCTCGGTGATAATCTTCCTAAACACGGTCGAGTTTGCTTCAGAGCATTGTTGTATCCTGGGTGACAATTTGTCCTACCATGGTCAAATATTGTCTTAAGAAAACTGTTCTTACAGTCCTCAAAGTTGTAATCTTCTAGTTTGTTCAACGTCCATTATATTAAGGTTAATTTTTTTTATGTGTTTTACTTTAATATCAATATAGATTTCTTTTCCGAATTTTATTGTATTTCTGCTTCTGCAAAAAGATTATTACTAACGTGGCTAACAATCTCAAGACAATATTTTTTTTTGGTTTTGTTTAATCTTTTATTAAGTTGCAGATTATACCTTTTCTTTGGAATACCTTGACTTGGTTTTCTTATTTGGACTGTTCTTGGTCAATACTCACTTGGACCGTTCTGGGATAATTAAATAAGAATATGTTTCCTATTCAAAACAGTTTGTTGTTTGTTGTTTTTGTTTTGTTTTGAGACTAACTTAGTCTGTTTGTATTTTTAGAATGAATATTCCAGAGAATGAAATTGTTCCAACTGGTCCACAGAACAATTCAGGTTCTGGTTCACAGAATGGCACCGATGGACAAAACGTATCTGGTTCACAAAACATTGGTTCTGGTCCTATATACGGGTCTGATTTTCAGATTGTGGCTCCCCGCCAAACCATACCTGTCAGTCACAGCGAAAAGTCAGAAAAATTCACTGGTGTGAATTTTAAGACTTGACAATAGAAGATGTTGTTTTACCTTACTATGCTGAATTTGGCTAATTGCTTGAAGGATGATCCTCCTGTTATCAGAGATGATGAGATGGATAATGCCACCGCCTATAATGCAATTGAGGCATGAAAACAATCTGATTTCCTTTGTCGTAATGACATTTTGAACGGTCTAATTGATGCACTTTATAGTGTGTACAGTATTAAGACAACGACAAAGGAACTTTGGGAATCCTTGGACCGAAAATACAGATCAAAGGATGCTGGTGCGAAGAAATTTTTAGTGAGCTAATTCTTGAATTTCCAAATGGTTGATTCCAAAATTGTTGTGAATCAAGTTCAAGAACTCCAGCTGATTATCCATGGGATTCATGCTGAACGTATGGTAATTAGTGAATCTTTCTAAGTGGCTTGTATTATTGAAAAGTTACTATGTGGTTGGAAAGACTTCAAAAATTACCTTAAGCATAAGCGAAAAAGGAAATGACAGTTGAAGAGCTAATTGTTAGACTTCGTATTGAGGAAGACAACAAAGGCTCGGAGAAGAAATTCTCCAACATGGCTCGCCAGTCTGAGGCTAGGGTGAATGTGGTGGAGGTCAATAAAGACTTCAAGAAAGGCAAAAAGCCTCAATCTGGGTCCAAACCGGGTCCTAAGGGTGGCATTTCCAAGAAACCAAAATTCAATGGAAAATGCTACAATTGCAACAAGGCGGGGCACAAGTCCTCTGAATGTAGGCTGCCTAGAAAGTTGAAAGCCTAATGAAGCACATGTTGTGGAAGAAATTGTTAGAGATGTGTCTGACATCAACTTATGTGCTGTGATTTTTGAAGTCAACCTCGTTGACTCAAATCCAAGGGAATGGTGGCTGGATACCGGTGTCACACGTCATGTCCTGGCTTTGTGACAAAGATTCCTTTCATTGAATCGGTTCCCAACAAGAATGGGGAGAAGCTCTACGTGGGCGTCTTTGCAACTTCCAAGATTAAGGGAGGTGGTACTGTAATTCTGAAGATGACTTCGGGAAAAGAAGTGACTCTGAAGAATGTTCTATATGTTCCTGAAATTAGGAAGAATCTTGTTTCTGGTAGTCTCATAAGCACTTATTGTTTTAGGATGGTATTTGAATCGGACAAGTTTGTTTTGTCAAAAGGTGAAATGTATGTGGGAAAGGGGTATGTTTGTAATGGCATGTGAAAAATTAATGTCATCTCTAGTAAGTCCAATGCAATGATTAATAATAAGAATAATATTTCTTCTGCTTATATCATTGAGTCACTTAATTTATGGCATGATAGACTTGGACATGTAAATTATGATACCCTACGTAGGTTAATTAATTTATAACATATTCCAACATTCCAAATTGATCATAAACATAAATGTGAAATTTGAGTTGAATCAAAATTAACAAGATCTTCATTACATACAGTTGAAAGAAATACAGAACCACTTGATCTGATACATAGTGATGTATGCGATTTAAAATTTATACAAACAAGGGGGGTAATAAATTTTTTAGCACTTTCATCATATGTATATTTGCTTAAAAGCAAAGATGAAGCTTTAGAGAAATTTGTTCTTTATAAGCAGGAAGTTGAAAACCAACTTAATAAGAAAATTAATTAAGGTGGTAAAGAGTGATCGTGGTGGTGAATACGTTGAACCATTTGGTAAGTTCTGCTCCCAACATGGTATTATTCATGAGGTTATACCACCTTACTCCCCTCAATCTAATGGGGTAGCGGAACACAAAAATTGTACTATGAAAGAGATGATGAATGCGATGCTAAACAGTTCTAGGTTGCCACAAAACATGTTGGGGGAAGCTGCCTTATCAGCTAATTACCTTTTAAATAAGGTGACTCGTAAGAAATTAGACAAGACACCACATAGGTTATGGAAAGGAAGGAAACCTTTCTATAACTATTTAAAAGTGTGGGGGTGTCTTGCAAAAGTTTTGGCTCCGTTACCAAAGAAAATGAAAATAGGTCCAAAGACGGTGGATTGTATTTTCATTGGTTATGCACTTCACTGTAACACATATCGGTTTCTTGTTCATGATTCTAAGAATCCTGATATACACAAGAACACATTCATGGAATCAAAGAATACTTCATTCTTTGAACACATTTTTCCATGCAAACGTGAAGAGATTGCATTGGGTTCTAAATGATCTCTTGAGTCTATTAATGAAGACAATCAAGACATTCAACATGAAGTTGAAGTAGAAGAAAATGAAGAGGTAGAGCCTAGAAGGATTAAAAGGGCAAGGGTTGAAAAATTTTTTGGACCAGACTTTCTAACCTATATGCTAGAAGTTGAACCTCGTAATTACAAATCAAGTCAGAATTCAATGAGATAGTCCTTTATGGAAAGAGACTATAAGAAGTGAAATTGATTCCATCATGAAAAATTATACCTAGGAATTATTGGACCTTCCTCTGGGAATGAAACCACTAAGTTCTAAATGGATTTTCAAACGAAAAATGAAAGCAGATGGAACAGTTGATAAGTACAAGGCCAGATTGGTTATAAAAGGATATAAACAAAAGGAAGGCCTTGATTACTTTGATACGTATTCTTTAGTGTCGAGAATAACCTTAATTAGGATGATACTTGCTATTGCAGCTTTACGGAATCTCGAAGTACATCAAAGGGACGTTAAGACATCCTTTCTAAATGGAGATCTTGATGAAGAGATCTACATGGAACAACCTGAAGGTTGTGTAGTTTCAGGTCAGGAAAGAAAGTTTATAAATTGGTGAAGTCCTTATATGGACTAAAACAAACACCAAAACAATGGCATAAGAAATTTGATGATGTCATGATGGCTAATGACTATAATATAAACGAATGTGACAAATGTATTTATGTTAAAATCACAAACAAAGGATATTATTCTGTGTTTGTATGTTGACGACATACTTATTGTGGGTAGTAATGAAAATACGGTGAAGAATACTAAGGACATGTTAAACTCTAAGTTTGATATGAAAGATATGGGACTGGCTGATGTGATTTTGGGAATCCAAATCAAACGTTCACCTAACGGTTTCATTTTAACCCAGTCACATTACATGGACAAGATACTTGGGAATTTTAGAAAGGATGATTCTAGTGAAGCTAGAACTCCTCTAGACATCAGCCAACATCTCTGTAAAAACAAAGGTTAAAACGTTGACCAAGTAGAATACGCAAGGGTTATAAGCAGTCTGATGTATCTCATGACTTATACAAGACCTAATATTGCTTTCACTGTAAACAATTTAAGCAAATACACGAGTAATCCAGGGGATAACCACTGGAAAGCTATCATTAGGATACTTCGGTATCTATGATACACTCGTAATTATGGAATGCACTATATGAGAGAACCTGTAGTATTAGAAGGATTCTCTGATGCTAGTTCGATTTCTGATATAAAGAACTCCAAAGGTACAAGTGGATACGTGTTCACTCTGGGAGGAGAAGCGGTGTCCTGAAATCCTCGAAATGACGCGATCATAACCGATCCACGATGGAGTCTGAGTTTGTAGCTCTGGATAAAATCGGAGAAGAAGCCGAATGGTTACGAAATTTCTTGGAGGATATTCCTGAATGGCCTAAGCCTGTGCACATAATTTGTTTACATTGTGATAATCATTCATCGATTAAAATAGCAAATAACGTGATGTATAAGTATAACGGTAAGTCGAGACACATGCGTCGTTGTCACATTACCGTTAGGCAACTGATCTCAACGGGGGTTATCTCTATTGATTATGTAAAATCAAAGGATAACATTGCGGATCTGCTAACCAAAGGTTTATACCTAGATCAAGTTGAAACGACATCAAGAAGAATGAGATTGATGGCCATAAGTATTTAAAGGTTCTATGTGAAGGAAAACCCAACCTTGTTGACTGGAGATCCCAGAATCTAGGTTCAATGGGACAACCTAATTGCATAGACAATGTATTATCATTGTAGGGGGTCTAACCCTTATCTGTAAACAATGATATGAAATCGGATAAGGATAAGCTATGCTTTTAATGATTCTTGTGTGAGTAATCTGAACAAAAAATAAAATCACCTATGTGAGAATGAAGTGTGGTCGTTTCAAGGAAAACTAATGAGTTTTAGTTCTCTTAAATTCTTGCAGAACCAGGAGATGTTCACGACCATAATGAACATAACTATGAGAACCAAAACCGTGTTATGTTGGTATTTGTGTGATGTATATCATCGTTTACACAAGCGGCATAATAGTTCAAGGACATCACGCCTACTAGT